>CM071930.1:21333519-21466815 GCA_016081115.2 Rehmannia glutinosa
TTGTTGAACACACTAATGGACATCCATTGAAAAACACAAAGATGCTAATGTCCAAAGATTATTTCTGTGAATCGTGTTCACAAGAAAAATTTATTACTAAACCTTCCATGGAAAAAATTGGTTATGAATCACCATCATTTTTACAATGTATTCATGGTGATATTTGTGGACCAATACATCCAACAAGTGGACCATTTAGATATTTCATGGTCTTAATAGATGCATCGTGTAGATACGTATGCCTATTATCTACTAGAAATGTGGCATTTACTCGATTATTAGCGCAAATTATTAAACTCCGAGCACATTTCCTTGATTATCCTATCAAGAATATAAGAATGGATTATGCCGGAGAGTTTACATCAAAAACATTTGATGAATATTGCGCAACACTGGGCATTAATGTTGAGCACCCAGTAGCACATGTTCATACTCAAAATGGATTGGCGGAATCCCTGATTAAACGAGTTCAAATCATTGCTCGTACATTATTAATGAGATCAAAGCTCACTAGTGCAGCATGGGGTCATGCAGTATTACATGCATCTACGCCCCACTGCTTATCACATGCATTCCCCAATGTGATTAACTCTTGGTTTTGAGCCAAAATATTTCGCACCTATGCACTTTTGGGTGTGTTGTTCAGGTGCCGATTCCACCACCTCAAAGGACAAAAATGGGTCCTCAACGTAGCTTGGTATATATGTTGGATTTGATTCTCCATCAATTGTTCGGTATTTAGAACCGATGATGGGAGATTTATTTACCGCTAGATTTGTGGATTGCCATTTTGATGAGACAACATTCCCATCAATGGGAAATGATAAAGATATTTTAGAAAAACAAAAACCAGTTGAGAGTATCTCCTGGAATTAACAAAGTTTATCTCATTTAGATCCACGTACTTCTGAATGTGAAAGTGAGGTGAATAGAATTATTCATTTGCAAAATATTGCTAATAGACTTCCTGATGCATTTAATGATGCTAGTAAAGTCACGAAGTCTCATATTCCGGCTATAAATGCTCCAACCAGGATTATTGTTCTAGATGAAAATAAAAAAATAAATGATGATATCCCACGACAAAAACGTGGCAGACCTATTGGCTCAAAAGATACTATTCCTCGAAAAAGAAGGGGAGAATTGATAATAATGAGCATGCTCCAAATAAATCTGTCGAGCCTAACAACTTAGAAAATGTACAAAATTCTGGTAGCACCGAGAATCCCATGAGCTATTGTAATGAAATATGGGATCGAAATGAACTAATTATTGATGATAATTTTGCATTCTTGGTTGCTCAAGAAATCATTGATGATGATTATGATAGTGAACCACATTCTATAATAGAATGCCGTCAGAGGCCTGACTGGCATATGTGGGAGGAAACAATAAAATCAGAATTATCTTCCTTAGAGAAACGAGATGTATTTGGAAAAATTACTCGAACTCCAGACAATGTAAAACCCATTGGGTACAAATGGGTATTTGTTCGGAAGAGAAACGAGAAAAATGAAGTCTTGAGATATAAAGCACGACTCGTGGCTCAAGGATTCTCCCAGAGATCTGGGATAGATTATGATGAAACATATTCACCTGTGATGGATACAATCACATTTCATTTTCTCATTAGTATGGTTGTCCATGAGAATCTGGACATGCGCCTAATGGACGTGGTAACGGCATATCTATACGGTTCACTTGATTCTGATATTTATACGAAAATTCTTGATGGATATAAAATGCCAAAATATAACTCGTGAATTCGATCAAATTACAAAGATCATTTTGTATGGATTGAGCATCCGGTCATATGTGATACCATAACTTAATGAATATCTTTCTAAGGATGGTTACAAAAATGATACCATTTGCCCATGTGTTTTTATCAAAAGATCAGATACCGAATTTGCTATCATTGTTGTATATGTCGATGACATGAATTTGATTGGCACCCCTGAAGAATTATCTAATGCTGCTGAATATCTAAAGAAAGAGTTTGAGGTGAAAGACCTTGGAAAAACTAAACTTTGTCTTGGTCTTGAGTTAGAGCATAAAAATAACGGGATACTTGTCCATCAATTTACAAAACGGATACTCAAACAATTTAATATGGACAAGGCTCACAGTACCCCTATGGTTGTCGCGAAGTTTAGATCCTTAAAAAGATCCATTTGCAAAAGAGTATAGATTTTAGCTCTGAAGTACCTTATCTCAATGCTATTGGAGAATTAATGTATTTAGCGCAATGCACCAGGCCATACATTGCTTTTGCTGTCAATCTACTTGCGTGATATAAATCTGAGTCAACTCGAAGACATTGGAATGGTATTAAACACATCTTTCGATATCTCTTCTATAGATTTGGGGTTATTCTCAGGAATTCAAATCGGGGTTAGTTGGTTATCGATCTTTGGATATAGATCATCCGCACAAAGCTCGATCACAAACTGGTTACGTATTTTGCTATAATGGTACATCTATATCATGGCGATCTACCAAACAAATATTAGTTGCTACTTCTTCCAATCATTCTGAAATCATTGCTCTTCATGAAGCTGGCAAAGAATGCGTTTGGTTAAGATCAGTTATAGCTCATATACAAAATCTTGTGAAACCGATTCTGATTCTGACACTCTACTATTATTTATGAGGATAATGCAAAGCATGCATAACACAAGTGAAAGGTGGTTACATAAAAGGTGATCGGACCAAGCATATTTCACCAAAGTTTTTCCATACACATGAACCCCAGAAAAGTGGAGAGGTAGATATTCAGCAGATTCACTCATGTCACAATGTTGCCGATTTATTTACAAAATCATTACCAATGTCTACATTTGAAAAGTTGGTTTACGGCATCGGAATGAGGAGAGCCCATACGAAGCAAGATTGATGGATCAATTATGCAACTAATATTCTTCATTTCAGGGGGAGTAAATATATTGTGCGTTGTACTCTTTTTTCCTTTTGTCTGGTTTTTATCCCATTGGGTTTTTCCAGCTTAAGGTTTTTAATGAGGCAGCTGATGCACAAGGTTTGGATTTGAAAATGTACTCTTTTTCCCTTATGTCCGATTTTTTTCCAACAGGATTTTTTCGGCTTGAGATTTTTAACGAGGCATACTCATCCATCAGTGAGACATCTAAGGGGGAGTGTTACAATATGTAATATGATGTGGATGTCTAACCACTACATTATTACTAATACATCACCAATTAGTAACCACTCCATTGTAATGTGTTGGAAATCATGCCTATAAATAGGTTAGAAATTTTGATAGTAACACACACAAGTTTAAGAGAATTGAAAGAATTACATTCTCTCTAAATTATTCTCTCTCTCTATATATATATTTATGCTTTGATAATTCTATAATATTAGTTCTTAAATTAGTTCTTAAATTAGTTCATTCTATAACACAACCGAATTATTTGAGAATTTTTCCACAGGCAAGCACAGTCTCACTCTTTGCCCCTGGCTGCTGATTGATTTTATATTTAGGATTAATTATAAAAATACCCATGAAGTTTGGGATAGTTAAAAGTCCAACTAAGTTTCAGAATTACAAAATTTTCCATTAGGTTTGATTCCATCTAACATTTTACCCAATTGTTAGTTGACCTAACGGAATTTGTTGACTTAAAAAAACTGATTTGAAAATCCAAAAATGCCCCTTCAGTACTGAATACAAAAATTTCCATAAATTAAATAATATCAAAAAACTATCACCAAATTCTTATAAATACCCCCATCTGGTTACGAAGAAGAAACAATTTACACTCCTGTGGTTTCAAATAAAGTACATAAAAGATCCAAAACCTCTGGGCGTAATTTTATTCGTCCACTTCTTTTTTCTTCAGTTTTTTTTTTTTGGGAATTCCGATGGGGACATTATCAACTTTCATAAATTCCGTTAGTTTTCTGTAGTCCCTCAAAAACCTCGAGGGAACTTTTCGTAATTTAGAAACTTTGTTGGATTTTCTTATAATTACCCCAAACCTTGTACTTTTTGTAGTTAACCCTAATATTCATGACCAGAGGCTTTTTATGCATTAAAGCTGTGTCCTGGAGACTCGTAGGCATATCCATCTGCTTGGTAATCAAACCCATGGTAGAATGAATAGGCATTCATCTGCTTGGTAATAATCCCATGGTAGAAAAGACATGAAAGAAGTGAAACATTTAGACTGAATCACTTAAAAATAATAGTTTAGCCACTTCCAGGTCCCCCAACATACATTTAGCTGCTGAGAAAGAAACCAGTTTCTGAAGCATAAAACACAACAAATAACAATTTACAATCTTAGATGAAAAAATGGGGACATTTTTACACAAAAATAACATCCTCCAGTTCCCAATATGTCGGAGAATTCGTTCTTGAGAAACTCCTAGTTATTATTGTTTAATAACTGAAATCACCAAATACACTCATATATGATGAGAAAAATATAAGTGCTGAACACTCGGTTATCTGACCAGAGTTTTTGCGTTCTTTGTGTGAGCAAGATCAAGAATACGGCCACATGATTACAAAAGATGAACGTGTCATGTAGAAGAAGGCGCTGCTGGCAGGAATTCATTCGCCACTGTCAAATGAACAACAAATATTATTATTAACTGCCTGTGGAATGATTTAGCATAAACATAAGCAGATCAGCCTTGAAGAAAATAAAGAATATAATATTAAAAAAAGGCAATGTTGAGAAGTAAACTTCATAAGCTAGAGATAAATGAAGATCAGAAATCATGAAAGTTCACTAAAATGGTACTCCAAGGATAAATTTTAAAACGGTTGACATAGATTTTAGGTTAAATTATTAAAACTACCCCTGACATTTAGTTTAATTATAAAAAATCCAGTTATCTTTCAAAATTACAAATACCACATTGAGATTTGTATTTTCCTAACAAATACCCCCTCTTGAGACCTTTGAGGATGCATTTTATAAGCTAAACACAAATGTGAGGGGGCTATTGTAATTTTAAAAGACAACTGACTTTTTTTTGTAACTAGGCTAAACCTCAGAGGTAGTTTTTGTAAATAACCCTAGTTATTATTGTATCTTAGCCATGCTATTCAAGTAAGATATGAGGTTCGTATTATTCTTATTCTAATTTTGCCTTACTCTGGTTCATTTGTAGTTCAAGTGATATGGGGCTTTCCAACCATTAGTAAAGATCTCATTTATTGTCAAACAAGAGCAAATTGCCTTATATCAGAAGCTAAATTCAGTTACTTGGCTCACTCCATTGCTATAAATCACCGAATTCAGCAATTATCAGCCATACTTTGACAAATATCAATTTAATCCGAGAGATAGTGACAAAGTTAACTCAGCAAGTCCAAAACTCATCGTATCTAAGCCATCTCTTCATATATTGTACACTACTCTAGGCATCAAATATATTTTGTTCAAAAGCATCTATGAGTAACAAAGTTCCGTACAAATACTTAAGTAACAAAATATTGAACATTTTAAGATAAGCTTCATGCATACAAACCTCTGGATGTTGGTGAAACTACAACAACATGCATAGTTGCATTGTTGGGAGGTAAAGCCAGCCGAAGTGGATAAAGCTTTCCATTTACAATGTTTCGTGAACAGACAATTATATCCTCAAGCCCCGTTTCTTCCTCCAACTTCTGAGTCAATTCCTCCAATCCATGCCCTTTGAATTGAAAAGAAGGTGCTTCAATCGCATCATTAACGTTCCCATCATCATCCGCGACATAGTAGTATATTAGCCGACCTTCAGATTTCTTTGGTGAATCTTCTAATGAACCACCAGACTGGTCATAGAAACAACCAAGCATAAGTGCTAGTTAAAAATAATAAGCTACATATAAACAAACAGAGAGTGTTTGCAAACACTTCAAAAAGGTGAATGTCAGGCCTTTGGTTGGGAAAAAAATAGTTTTTAGTATTTTTAAATACCAACTTCTACTTTTAATTCTGCATAATTTAATCAGAATGTAAATGCATAATTTAAATACCGATTCTGCTTCTCGTTTGATTTTTACACACAACTAAAGCATATATACAGCTTATCCATCAAAAGCTTCCAAAAACTTATTCAACTTTTAGCTTCTATTTCCAAATACTACCCACTTTTGATTTTCTAACTATTATTTGATTCTATCTCGATTAACCACTTCCTCTAAAAGCAGAAGTTTTTGCAAACGCTCCCATAAATTGCGGCATTGGAACTGGAAGTCCTTATGGAAGCTAGACCAAAAACAAGAAAGTCTCATTCTATAAAGAACTACTAATAAAGAGAAAAGAACTAACCACACTCGGGATGCGAAGATGAAAAGAGCCCAAATCATCCTCCAACGAGTCGGATCGCGCAACTTTAGGCGGTGATTCGGGTCGGATCTCAACAACATCAACCTCCCATAAAATCCAATCATGATGTCTATGAGGGATATCATGAGTAATAGAGTTTCTCCATGGTGGCAAGCCACCATTTGCACGCAAGAAATTACCATATCTAGTTTTGAGCTTCACTTGCATTCCATCTCTTATCGGCTCAAACTCGACAGATGAATCCAATTTTCTCGGCAGGCATTGGACAACTCTTCTTCCCGTCACCCCCAAAAGAAATTCCTCATCGGAAGCTTTAAGGTATTTTCCGTAACGGCTCTTCAGACGTAAGACATTTTCGACTCCGTCCACGAATTCTACTGTCCATTTGGCGGAGAGAGAGGAACCTGATCGATCTTGGACGACGGTTTCTTCGTCGGAATCTGCTGTTAAATACTTGTCGTGATGGCTTTTCAGCCTCACGGATTTGGCTTTCTTGAAGAAATCCATTCCAGAAACCTGTAATCGTTGAATCAAAACCAAAATCAGGTTAATTAATTTAAGCCAACAAATAATTGTGCATTAGCATTAATGATGCAGAAAGTAATGTTCGATCTGAGATTATACCGGCATTACGAGTGATATGATGATATCTAAGAAACTTAGTTAAAGATCCACAGGGATCTCAAATGGGACTCCGGAGAAAGATCAACCGACGGTGTTTGGTTTTTTTTTTGTTTTCGGGGGAGGTAAGATGTGCCCAAAATTATTTGTTTTTCATTTCCGGAAAAAAAAAAAGAATTTTGTTTTTTTATATGGTGAAATTAAAATATAAAAAGTTCAATTATTGTTGATAAATACTAAATTCTACTCGATGAAGTCCATCTATTTAGTTTTTCTTTGTTTTTTAGGAAACCATAGTAGATTTAGTTTTAGGTGCGATATGATTTCTACCTATTTTTTTAAGTACACTAGATTTTTATAATCGACGAAGCCAAATGAAAGTCGTACATCTATGGAAATTCAATGTACGAGCTCCATTGATGCAAAGCTGGACTCCTCTGGATCATCGCCCCACTAATTATTGAATAGCAATTTTTGAAAAATATCAATGATCTAATAGTTATATTGCGAACAATAATTGACCTAAATTTCTTAGATGCTATATTTGATCCTATAATAAACGTAAGCACGTTTGCATTTATTATCTATTTGGTAATGAATTTGAGTCACTTGAATGGAAGTTGGGAATCAATCAATATATTTTCTTTTTTTTTTATCTTTTTTTTTAAAATAAGCTCTATTGGGTGGTTGCGCTTTTATAATTTTTGGCTTGCATCAACTTTAATAGCATGCTTGCCATTACAACTTTACAACTTACAAGTGAGTCGCTGAGATGCAAATTGCATTTTATTGAACATAAAATACAATGTTGACCTCTTCAATTTAAGAATGGAGCCCATTTTTGGGCTTAAAACTTAGTGCCAAAAAGTAATAAAATTTTATTCAAATGTTGATGAACTGCAATGTGGATCACTAGATAAATTATTACTCCTCTTTATTTGTTATATCTTCATATAGAAAAGCTTGACCAATGATGCATTTATATTGACTTTGATTTGGTTTATTATTTCATCTCCCCTTTCACCGTTCACCAAACTAAATAGGCATGGATTGGTAATTTGGTATCATCTTTTGTCCTATCAATTTTGTATTTAAAGACAAATAAATTATCCGAAAAAGGAAAAAAAGAAAAAAGAAAAAAGAAAAAGAAGTATACCTGTTTCATGGATATATTCCCGGGCTTGGCAGAATACTGAAACATGGGCGACCCGGTATCCGGCGAACCCGAATAATCATCCGCCAATGAAGAAAAGCTGGACGCGGGCGATAAACAACCCGAATTCGGATCCGAATCCGATATTGAAATATCCACAATATCCACTCCCCATAACACCCAACTCTGAGTCGCAGTCCTATGTGGCACGTCGTGCGTAACGGAATTCCTCCACGGCGGCGCGCCGCCGTTAGCTCTCAAGAACTTCCCCTCACTCGTCATCAGCTTCACGTTCAGACCTTCCTTTACAGGCTCCCATTCTACACTAACGTCCGTTTTCTTCTCCGGCAGGGTTTGGAGAACCTTTTTCCCCGTCATCCCGAGGAGAAACGGTTCGTCTGCTGCGGTTAGGTACAATCCATGGCAGCTCTTCAGCCGGATCCTGTCACGTTTTCCATCCACAAACTCCACCGTCCACCGCGCCTTGTGTGACGCGCCGTTACGGCTTTGACGGACCGTTTGTTCGTCGTCGTCGGCTACCAGGTACTTCCCTAGGTGGCTTTGAAGTCGTACTGCTTTTGCTTTGTTGAAAAATTCCATTCCATCCTATTGAAAGTTAAAGGAAGAAAAAAAAATTAATTCATATTTTGTCTTACAAGAATATGCAGTTGATTTCAGAAATTGAAGCTAAATCAAACCATTTTTGAAGCTAAATTGAGCTAACAGAGAAAGAGAAAATCAACCTGTCTTCCGCTATTGTGTGAAGGCTTATCAGATTTAATCGACGGCCACCGTTTCTCAGACGCCATGGATGAACTCCAATTCCTCTCAGACGCAATAGACGACGTCGTCCGGCTTTCGGACTTAACCGAATATGGTGAATTTGGGGATGAATAATCATCCTGAACGGAATTAAAACTCGACGCATTGCTCGGCAAATATTCATCACCAATAACAGAAATATCCACCACATCCACATCCCACAAAACCCAATCCTGAGTCGCAGTTCTATGCGGTAAATCATGAGTGATTGAATTTCTCCAAGGCGGTGTTGCCCCATTTGCCCTCAAGAATTTACCTCCTTTAGTTCTTAATTTCACTTTGTACCCTTCTTTAATAGGCTCCCACTCAACTGAAACATCTTTTTGAATCTGGAATAGTTTGGAGCACTTTCTTCCCAGTCATGCCTAGCAGAAAGCCCTCGTCGGAGGCTGTGAGGTAACGGCCATGGCAGCCTTTGAGGCGGATAACGTGTGGATTTCCGTTGACGAGCTCGACTAGCCATCGAGCCTTTTTTGATGAGCCGTTGCGGCTCTGTCGGACGGTTTGTTCGTCATCGTCGGCTACTAAGTATTTGTCGAGATGGCTTTTGAGCCTGACGGCTTTAGCCTTGTTGAAAAACTCCATGACAAGATTTTGTTATCTGTTTTTTATTGGAAAAGCTTGTGTTTGTATGCTAGTATCTGGTTTTATCTTCTTGGGATTTTTCTGGTTAGTGAGAAAAAGTATTGGGAGTGACTGAATTTGATGAGTTGATGAGGAAGTTTTTTAAGATGCTTGGGAGCTTGCAATTATTGACTTGTTGGTTGGTTGATTAGTTGAATAAGTTTAATGCAAGTTGACGAAGACTTTGCATTTTTTGAATGTTCTTGGGACACGGCTGGCTGATTAAAACTTAAATCAACGAGGGAATAATCTCTCTATTTTCGTTTTCCAGGTAATGTTACCCTCTTGGAACTTTTGCAATAAAACTTCTAGGAATTGTCATGTCAGTTGTCAAATGAGAACGAGAGAAATTTTTTTCGTACTAAGGTCATGGAAACGAGAAAAGATGAGAATGCTATCTTCTCTCTCCACTCGCATCTAAGGCCGCCGGCCTTATGGCTACGTCTCCGGGCAAATTTTCCGGCCATAGCATGGTCGGATTTGTCGTCTCTACAACGCCATCTTGTTATCCGATTGATTTTATATCTATGTGTCGTATTTCGTCTTCCTCTGTGGCTCATATTGGAGCGGCACATGCCCTTGATGTTTCTCAACTTTTGTTGGCTTCCTCCAAAACGTCTGCCCCTTCTCCTACACTGCACAAGGACGTCATTCAATGGGTGGTAGCGGTCCCCACATCTTTGTTACAAAAACCGTCCAAAATTTAGTTTTAGTACAAGGTCATGGAGGAGTGTGACTGTTGGGATTTGATCACAATTCACAGGTCAATGGTCTAGGTTACAAATAATCAATTAATTGAGATACAATCAATTCCCGAGAATGAGTGAATTTTAACATTTCAAGACATTAGACTTATGCATGGCAAAATAACTCGTCTAACTCGTACACGGGGCAGTCCGGGTCTAAGTAGCGGTAGGGGCGTCAATTTGTGACACGACACGATAACCCGACACGAACTTAACAGGTACAAGTATAACCTTTAGCAGGTTTGGTCAAAATCGGGTCGAACACGGTTAACACGGGAAATAAATAAGTCAGGTCGACCCACGTGTCGATACGGTTGACCTATTTAACCCATTTAATTTTATAGCGACATGTTATTTTCAAATTTTGTGATGTTTTAATTGGTTATATGATGATGGGCAAATTATTGAATTTATTTTCTATAATTTAATGTATTTTTAATTTGTAATTTTAGCTTTTTCTTCATTTTTTTTGTGTCAACTTTAAATTATATAAGTATTTCGTGTCGTGTAGGGTTATCCGTTTCAAAAAAATATTGTGTTTGTGTCGTATATTTTAACATTTAATAATTAAACGGGCGTGTGTCTGTATTCGTGTCAAACGTGTAATACCCGTGTCAGAACACGACCCACGACACATGAAAAACGACACGATTGACATCTTTTGGTAACGGTGTTGGCCTACCCCCACCCACATATAATATATTATTTTTATATATTATATTATATTATATATATTGTACAAATGACGCGTGGCGTGGCGTGGCAGACCCATCCTGTGCAGAACAGGGTGGGTGGGGGCGAGGCAGGCGGGGGGGGGGTCTTTAACTACCTGCTCGGACATGCCCCATTGTCATTCGTAATTAGACGATCGATTTACTCAGACTTCTCTATTTCATTATGGTTCGATATACCAAGTTAATGTTACACTTGCAATAATAACATTATAATATATATCTGTCATTCACATCATAGACAAAAATTTGGGTTAGATTGCCTACGGGTCTTTTTCATTAGATGGATCCAATCCGGATCGGATTTTTTTGTAATTTCATGCACCCGTGGTATTTTTATATTATTAGGGGCCATTAAAAGTATTACTTTTTCCCCTGAAAAGTATTACTAGTACATCTAAAAAGTAATATTAGTGCATCTTAAAAGTATTAACAATCCACTTGAACAATAATATTTAGTAGCCCTCATGAAAAGTATTGATTTTTTGCCTAAAAAATATAGTAATCCACCTAAAATGTATTAATTGTCTCCTTAAAAGGTATTAGCCCGTGACGTAATATTAAACAAGTCTCAAAAGTATTAGTTTTTTCTTTGAAAAGTATTAGCAATCCTTTGGAAAAGTATTAATAATGTTGTTCGACCGCTAAATACCTATAAAAGTCTAACAATCCTCGCAAGAGAACGAGATCAATCGTAGGGTAGCAAGTTGACCACAAGTCGTCTCTCAAGGAAGACTTAGCCGGCAAATAATTATTATGTATCACAATTGACAGAAAATAAAACCTAAACACTCTAACCAGATTTGTTGGATTTATTTAAACTAAAAGAAAATAATTAAAAAGACAAATTAAAACTAAAGCAGGATTAAACTTTGGAGAAAAAGATATGGAAGAAAGTCAGGATTATGGATTCATCTCATCAAACTTGCAAGAGAATATCAATTAATTGATCATGCGGTTAACAAATATAACAATCATGGAAAGACTAGTCTGCAGATCCGATAACTCTCGTATTCACAGATTAGGGCTATCCCAACATAATTTGCTATTTTCATTAAGCCTTGAGTTAGATAATATATTTCTGATTCATATCTAACCCCCTGAATAAATTTAGTCCAGGAATAATATATTCGATCGATCTCAATTATCCCCTCAAACAATCAAGAGTTGGCCAAACAATCAATCAACAAGTAAAACAATTTATTCAGAAAGCGGATCAATTAATCAATACTCATGCTTGTTTGTTTGAATCAAATCATCATAATCCTAGAACAAGGAAATTAGTTCATGCTTGGGGATGGGATCATAATCTCAATTAAAGGAAAGAAAACAATCATAAATATGATCATGCAACAATAATAATCACCCAACAATTGAAATCAGACAAAAGAGATGAAGAAATCTTACTCTTTGATTAAGAAGCAAAAATAACTTCAAGAGTAAGAACCCAAGCAATCCCAATGTTGAATGGAAGAGAAAAATACCAAAAACTAAAGTCTAAAAGTGCTATGAATGAAAGTGTGTCGAAAATAGGGGCTCCCCAAGTCCTATTTATGAGCCTATAGTCCTAAACAAGGTAGAAGAGCCAAAAAACGCGAAAAAGATCGAAAATTTCGTGTTCAGCAAGTCACGGCGTGCGACCGTGCGCCAAACCGCGCGACCGCGCGCACCCAGCAGCAGCGCCGCGCCCGCCGCACACCGGCCTGCTGCTGCTCAGGTGCTGTCTACAGCGCGCGACCGCGCACTACTTGCGCGCGACCGTGCGACCTCCAAACGCCGGAATTTCGTCTTGATGTTTTCTCATGAATTGTAGATCTATCTCTTAGCTTTCCATAGCCACTTGAATCACCTCAATATCAATTTTCTAGAGAGAGTTATGGCCAAAATACCAAGACGTGCCATTTCCGAGATTTTGACATATTATTTTGCCTTGTAAATGATTTTAACCCATCGAAACGTCTTCATTCGCATTTAGTAGCAGAGATAAACATTGTAGAACTTTGAATTATCTTTCTAATGGTGCATGAATCATGCCGATTGGGCTTCAGATGCGAACGTTAAATCCAAAATACGATGACTGCCGCAGTTGCGTGAAATGACTTTTTAACGTTTTTTGCTCCAAAACTTGTTTTTTCCACCAAAACCTAAAAAATCAATAAAATAACACAACGTAACACTAAAACATGCAAATGCAAATAAAACACGCCAAAAATATGTATAAATCATCACACAAAACACACACAAAAACATGCAAAATAACTCCCCCACACTTAGCCTTTTGCTTGTCCTCGAGCAAATTATAATGTCACTAAACCCAACAAGAAATATTATGTCCAATTTGAGAATCAATTAATCCATAACATCATGTTCCATCTACCTCGGATTATTCCTCATCGATCCCCAACCTTCGCAATATACTCACTCGGCTAAAGTTAAATATTAATCAAAGTGTTTGGCCTTCCTTACTAAATTTCAAATTTGTGTCAAAAGTTGCAACCCTTTTTTTTTTTTGCTGCTAGAACTCCCGAGATATTATTCCACTAGGTATAAACTTCGGATGTTTTCCAAAGGCTCCTAGGGTGGTTTCCCATACTCATGTTTGAGCCGCCATTTTACGTAAAAGTCAAACATGGGGCTCATGAATGCTCCTAGTTACTAAGCAGCTCAACCAGCGAAGTATAATCTCGATTGTTCCACTTTTTTTTTTTATATATATATAGCTCTATATTGCTTTTTTTTTTGGATAGCTATATAATGCATCTTTTTTTTTTTTTTTTTTTTTTTTTTTTGAAAGGCTAGCAATTTTGTGTACACACAAATCAAAATAGGGTTTTAACTTAATTCACATCAATGAAATCTCGTAATTCAAACCCCACAACTCGGATTATTGTTTAACTGTCACCTAATTCGTTCACCACAAAGGCTAATTCACGACTTAGTCAAATCCTACGTATTAAGTTCACAAAGTCATTTCATATTTGAAACTCAAATTGATACATCTATTTCAAGTTGACTAAACAACACTATTATTAAACTTGGGATAATCACTAGGCAAAGTAAAAACATAGCCACATGCAATCATCATATTTTATCAATGACTAATCATCCCCCCACACTTAAATCACGCAATGACCTCAATGCGTAAAAAGAGAAGGAAAAAGATACGTCCCTGAAAAATGCGAAAATCGATAAATGGCACCATAGTCATATCCGCCTACAAATCTGCAAAAACCATGTGAAGAGGACAAAATAATAACACCACGCACATGCAAATATGAAAGCACACACACACACATTTTTTTTAATAAAACAGTGAAAATATTTGGGTTGCCTCCCAAGAAGTGCTCTTTTAATGTCATTAGCTTGACGGTGTCAACGGAGAGAGTCAAGGCGGATCATCGAGCAAAACCCTATTTACCACCTTGTAATTTTTATCTGGTTGTTTTTCGCCGAAGCATATTGCGTTCTACCATAGGGCATCTTTCACGGCGAGAATCGTCAGTCAACAATCGGATAATCATTCAAAACACATGCGGGATTACAAGCTATATCAAAAATTAAAAATGTTATAGATTCGCCCAACACATTCATATCGAGTTTTCTATTTTTGACATCGATCAAAGTATTAATGGTTGCCATGAATGGTCTACCCAACAAGATATAGTATGATCTTTAAGATTACCTTTATCCTTTTCCATATCCAAAACAACAAAATCGGTGAGAATTTTAAGACCACCTATTTGGACTAAAATATTTTCAACAATGCCTCGTAGGATACCTAATGGACCTATCGGCAAGTTGCAAACGTAATCCGGTGAACTTCAATTCCCTAAATCTAATTGTTTAAAGGTAGAGTAAGACATAAGGTTAATTCCGGCTCCAAGATCAAGCATACCCGTGACTTCCTTACCATTCCCAAAAGAAATATTGATAGTGAAACTACCTGGATCTTGTTTTGGGCATGGACGTAGGGGCAGAATAGAAAGTTCATGGGAAGGCGATCCCGTGCTTGCCTCCATATTCATGTCTTATCACCTGCATCAACTTCCTTTTCTATGTTCCCAATACCTGCAGGGTTAGATAAGACAATAGAAAGAGGAATCTCACTTTCATGATCAGAAATCTCACCAAATTCAAGAACGGTGATGGATTGAGCTTGTGCTGGTTGGCTAGGATGTGTGTCCTGCTTGAATATATGTCGAGCTATCTCACCAACTTGAGTCGTCAATTGACCAACTTGAGTCGTCAATTGACCAACTTGAGTCTCAAGACGCTTAAAAGAAGCTTCCATAGATTCAAACCGTCTATTGTTACCTTCTTGTGTTTTTGTGACTTGAATAAAGGAGTTCAAGTTGTCTTCAATAGATGGAGCCCTTGATTGGTTGATTTTTGGCCTTGGGGTTGCGGTGGCCTCGGATTGATATGAGAGGGATTTTGTGAATTTCCCCAACTAAAGTTCGGATGGTTCATGCCAACTGAATTGTATGTACGAGAGATAGCATTACAAACGTTGGCCCCATGACCAAATTCGCCACGGATCCCACAAGACTCGCGAGAAGGCGCGGTGGATGCCCCATTGTAGCCAACAATTGTACTTGCTTAGTCAACTCGGCCCAATTGTTTTGTCACATCGTAGCTCGGGGCTACTTCATTCACGATAGCTCGTTTTCCTCGGCACTCTTTTGTTGTGAGTTATCGCTCATCATCTCTAAAATATCATAGATTTCATGGGCGTATGTACACCCATGTCACCCCGGCGCATTGTCAACCATATATTGATAATTATGCGATAATCCATCATAGAAAAATTGGTTTAACAATTCCAATGGGTAGTGATGATGTGGGCATTTAATCTGTAAATCCTTAAAGCGATCCCAGGCCTCATGAAAAGGCTCACCTTCCATTTGACTAAAAGTAGCTATCTTACCTCGCAGATCCAAGTTTTCGATGAGAGTAGTACACCGCCATGAACTTATTGTACACCGCCTCCCAATCAGTAAGAGAGTTAGAAAGTAGAGACATAAGCCAAGTTTTCGCCCGATCCTTCAGAGTGTAAGGAAAACATCACATCCTAAGCTGGTCTTCATCCAAACCTTGTAGAGGAAAAGTTTGAATGACTGAATAGAATTCCCGAATGAAGTTAAGAGGATCTTCATTGGGCATCCCATAGAATGACGGTGATTAAACTGTATTGTTTTGAGCTCGTAGTTCCGTGCTGCTTGTCCCAATGTGATGCAAGAGGTCGCAGTCCCAATGAAAGGGCGTGCAAACTCACGCATCGAAGGCTGGCGTGCCTCCACGTTGTTTTTGTTTTGATTATCACCCATCTCTGATTCGTCTGTTTGTTCTTCTTTCGGGATGTGATCACGAGAATCCTCGCTGCTATCCGTAGAATCGTCCCCTTCTTTCCTTGTTCGTCTCGTAACTCGATGGATATCGTCCACGAAAGGCACAAGGTCCCGATTGAGATTTCTACGTCCTTGCATAAACAACACCAAAAAAAAAAAACAGATCAAACGCACCAGTGGAATAAAGTAAAAACCAAAAGAAACAAAAAGAGTCCTAAACTAAAAATAAACAAAAAGAATCTTAATCTAGAAACACGGAAAATAGACACAATAATTATTACGCCTAAAGCATTCCCTGGCAACGGCGCCAAAATTTTGTTCGACCGCTAAATACCTATAAAAGTCTAACAATCCTCGTAAGAGAACGAGATCAATCGTAGGGTAGCAAGTTGACCACAAGTCGTCTCTTAAGGAAGACTTAGCCGGCAAATAATTATTATGTATCACAATTGTGACAAAATAAAATAAAACCTAAACACTCTAACCGCTTGATTTGTTGGATTTATTTAAACTAAAAGAAAATAATTAAAAAGACAAATTAAAACTAAGCAGGATTAAACTTTGGAGAAAAAGATATGGAAGAAAGTCTCAGGATTATGGATTCATCTCATCAAACTTGCAAGCGAGAATATCAATTAATTGATCATGCGGTTAACAAATATAACAATCATGAAAGACTAGGTCGGATCGATAACTCTCGTATTCACAGATTAGGGCTATCCCAACATAATTTGCTATTTTCATTAAGCCTTGAGTTAGATAATACATTTCTGATTCATATCTAACCCCCGAATAAATTTAGTCCAGGAATAATATATTCGATCGATCTCAATTATCCCTCAAACAATCAAGAGTTGGCCAAACAATCAATCAACAAGTAAAACAATTTATTCAGAAAGCGAGATCAATTAATCAATACTCATGCTTGTTTGTTTGAATCAAATCATCATAATCCTAGAACAAGGAAATTAGTTCATGCTTGGGGATGGGATCATAATCTCAATTGAAGGAAAGAAAACAATCATAAACATGATCATGCAACAATAATAATCACCCAACAATTGAAATCGGACAAAAGAGATGAAGAAATCTTACTCTTTGATTAAGAAGCAAAAATAACTTCAAGGGGAAGAACCCAAGCAATCCCAATGTTGAATGGAAGAGAAAAATACCAAAAACTAAAGTCTAAAAGTGTGTCGAAAATAGGGGCTCCCCAAGTCCTATTTATAAGTCTAGAGTCCTAAACAAGGTAGAAGAGCCAAAAACGCGAAAAAGATCGAAAATTTCGTGTTCGGCCAAGTCGCGACGCGCGCGACCTCACAGCGCGCGCCACGCGACCAAACTCTTCTTTGCTCGGTGTTGTCTGCGGCGCGATCGCGCACCACTTGCGCGCGACCGTGCGACCTCCAAACGTCAGAATTTCGTCTTGATGTTTTCTTATGAATTGTAGATCTATCTCTTAGGCCATGATTGGATAAGAAACAAAATTCATTTTCGTTCCGCTAGAGAAATTTTTACACGGACATATGATTGTTTATGAAAATTTTCGGAAAATATACTATTATCTCACTTTCACTTTTTCTTATTTTTTCTATCACCAATCACATCTACACATTTTTTCACAAAAAACTAATCATTATTACACATTCTCCCACAAATTTCACTATGCATTCACTCACACATTTCTAACTACCAATCATTATTTTACTATTCTTAAATCAAATCAACTTTCATCATTACTTTTCCATCTCACATCCAATCACA
This sequence comes from Rehmannia glutinosa, assembly GCA_016081115.2. NCBI lineage: Eukaryota > Viridiplantae > Streptophyta > Magnoliopsida > Lamiales > Orobanchaceae > Rehmannia > Rehmannia glutinosa. The sequence continues at coordinate 21,351,640 of CM071930.1, forward strand.
ATCTCAAAATTCATCTTTTTTCTTCTAAAATATTTTTTACCACTATTCTCTAGCAAAATGAAAATTTTCAAAATGAAAGTATATCCAATCGCGCCCTTAGCTTTCCATAGCCACTTGAATCACCTCAATATCAATTTTCTAGAGAGAGTTATGGCCAAAATACCAAGACGTGCCATTTTCGAGATTTTGACATATTATTTTGCCTTGTACATGATTTTAACCCATCGAAACGTCTTCATTCGCATTTAGTAGCAGAGATAAACATTGTAGAAATTTGAATTATCTTTCTAATGGTGCATGAATCATGTCAATTGGGCTTCAGATCGACGTTAAATCCAAAATACGATGATTGCCTTGATTCGTGAAATGACTTTTTAACGTTTTTTGCTCCAAAACTTGTTTTTTCCACCAAAACCTAAAAAATCAATAAAATAACACAATGTAACACTAAAACATGCAAATGCAAATAAAACACGCCAAAAATATGTATAAATCATCACACAAAACACACACAAAAACATGCAAAACAAATGCCATGAAAAAGTATTAGTAACCCCTTAAATAGTTTTTTAACTTATCTGCATGAAAAGTATTGATTTTTTCCAGTAAAAGTATTAGTACTCCCTCTAAAACGTATTAATAATCTTATTGAAAAGTATTAGATTTTTCAATTAAAGGTATTTTAGTATTTCTCTGAAAAGTATTAGTAGACATCCCAAAAAATATTAGTATCCCTCCAAAAGTATTAGCAGCGGTCAACCGATATTGTTGTCATGGTGTTAGTGGTTGTGCGGGTCAATAGGCGGATTGACCGCGGGCTGAGTATTTGGATCCGTTAGACAGTCTGACAGGAGACTAACCCCACATAATATTAGGGGTGGCCACGGCTCCGGAACCGCCGGTTCCAGTTCCTCATTTTGGAGGAACCGAAACCGGAACCGTTGCCTCACGGTTTTGGTTCCAAAACCAGAACCTACGGTTCCGATCCCGATTTGGAATCCGGTTCTTTCATAGTTCCAGTTTTGGTTTTAATCCAAACTGTTTGTTTATATTTTAATAATTTTTGATTTTTTTAAATGGTTTATCAATTTCGATTACAAAAAAAAGAGAAAATAAAGAAAAAGACTTGGACTTAATATTCAATTGAGTTTTGTACTTAATATTAATAATATATAAAATTGATTATATATACTATTAGAGCATAAAAGAATCAATGTTCATATAGTTCGTGTAACATCCCGTTTTCATAATAAAATACGACTTATAAAGTAATAATGCGATTTATAATAAATGTGAATTTTCCAAAGATCATTACCATTTAAAGCGATAACAAATAAAGAAAAAAAAAACTGTTAGATAAAAATTTCAAGAACTATTCCATAGATAAATTTTAAATACCAAACATTAGAAATATCCATAAAAAAAAAATTTAAGTTTATTGTTCTAATTTTATTATTTGGGTCACCGCCTCCACGTGTCCCGAAAACTCCATCATTCATCTGAAATAGAAATATATTTGGGGTGAGCATTCAACGGCTCAGTAGGGACGAATTTGTCCAAGTTAAATACACAATACACATTACAAATAACATGCTCAACATTTAGAATGTAACTGTAGCTATGGCATTGAAACATGGCTCGACCGCCTAGGGGTTTCACAGGAGGAAACTTTTATGCCCCGGACCTCTGTATGGTCCCACACGACTATAGACATTTAAAATATGGCTCGACTTCAGGGATTTCAGGGAGGAACTTTTATGCCGGACCTCTGTATGGTCCCACGCGACTATATACACGTAGCATGTAAAAGCAATATTATCAAGCAACATATAAAGAGCATTTAACATGGACAAATAAAAGGAGAAAAACCCCTACCTCGAAAAGTAGCGTAGAGTAGAGTGTGTCGAAGAGTGGAAAATTCTATGCCCGAAAATTCTCGTTGCCTACAATTAGAATTAAAACTAGTATTAATATTTTGTAACTTTTATATAAATTTAATTATATATATAATAGAAATTAAATTGGTTAAAATTAATTGGATAAAAAAAAATTAGAAATCTCCTAATAAACCACATTTCTTTCCCTATTCCTCACCCCAACCCCCCCCAGCACCCAGCGTCCCCCCCCCAAGCCCACCCCTCCTGGCCCCACTCATTTCTTCTTTCTTCTTTTTGTTTCCCATCACTTTCCAAACCCCCCCCCCATCTCTCTCTCTTTCTCTGTAATCCTTTTCCCTTCTTCTACAATAACCCATCTCCCCTAAAAAAATAAACCCATTTCCCTTTCATCTCCTTCTGCTACACACTCATTTCTTTTTCAAGGTCCAACCCCACGCCCATACCCACCCACACACCACCACCACATTTTCTCTGCGTGCGGCGACGGCGGGGCGGCGGCAGGCGGCGGCGAGGTTATCTTTCTGCCTACCGTCCCGATTTCTCCCATTCTTTCTCTGTGTTTTTTTTTTTTTTAACTCGTTGGTTTGGACAGTGGAAAATGAGAAGAGAAACACAAAATTTTTACCTTTAGGTATTATTAGCTTGTGTGTTTCAATTGTTTTAGAAAGAGTATGTATATATAGGTAGTATTTGTTGGTTTTGGGGTTTGGAAAGTTGGAATTTTAGCCGAAAATTTTGTTTCAATTTGATTGATATGATTATTTTGCTGATTAATAGGGATTTGATATATATATATATTTTTTTTAACGGAAGTTTTTCCCAGTTTAATTGCTATTGTTTTTTTTTATTTTATTTTATTATTATTATTCTTGTCAAGTTTGAATTAATACAAAGGTAAATAAAACGTCTGCAATTATGTTAATTTTAATAATAGATTGGTTGACTAAGATAAAATGCTGATTTATAGGGATATTTGTTTGGATTTATTGTTAATTAATTTGATTGTTATAATTAAAAGATTTTTAGGATAATTTATATATATATATATATATATTGGTACTACCATATTTGGATAGATGAAATGGGCTTGAACTTGGGCTTGAGATTGGTGATGGGTTTAGGATCATTCTAGTGGGCCAATATAATAAAATATAAAAATGAAGTTTAAAACTAATCTATTAGGCCCAATATAATAATATTTTTTTTTCAGATTTTCCCCAAAATTTTAAAATCCCTAATTGTTAAACAATCAAACCCTAATTTCTATTTTCCCCCAATTTCTTGGGTACTACATCTTACTCTCCTAAAAATTAATTTCGTCCTCGAAATTCGAATACTTACCAAAATTAAGGAAATCCGGATACTTAGCTCGAACATCTTCTTCACGTTCCCATGTGGCTTCCTTCTTATCATGTCGTTTCCATTGGACTTTGATCAGGGCCACATCTTTATTTCTTAATTTGTGTATTTTTCGTTCTAAGATTACCTCAGGTGCTTCTTCGTAAGTCAAATCGTCCTTGATTTCTAGCTCTGAGTAATTGACAATATGACTTGGGTCATAAACGTACTTCCTGAGCATTGATACATGGAATACATTATGAACGGATGACAACTTCGGTGGTAATGCTAATTGGTATGCTAGTTCACCGACTCGTCGCAGAATTTCGAATGGGCCAATGTATCTTGGCTTTAATTTTCCCTTTTCACCGAAACGAAAAACACCTCTCATAGGTGCCACCTTCAAGAATACTTTTTCCCCAACATCAAACTGTAAATCCTTCCTCCTTCGGTCCGCGTAAGATTTCTGTCTGCTTTGTGCTACCTTCATTCGGTCCCGAACCTTTTCAATTTTTCTGTATCGCTTTCAACTAATTCCGGTCCCAAAATTTTCTTCTCACCCACTTCGCTCCAATACAAGGGTGACCTACACTTTCTTCCGTACAATGCCTCGTACGGAGCCATTTTAATGGTCGCTTGGTAACTATTATTGTAAGCGAACTCCACCAAAGGTAATATTGACTCCCAGTTTTCACTGTCGAGTCGAGCACACACGCCTCAAAGCATGTCTTCTAGTGTTTGTATTGTTCTTTCCGATTGTCCATCATCTGTGGGTGATAAGTTGTACTAAAGCTTAACCGTTCCCAATCTTTGTTTGTAGACTTTTCCAAAATTTTGATGTGAAACGTGGGTCTGCCTCGACACTATCGTCCACAGGGGACCCGTGCAACCTTACAATTTTCGCAATATATATCCTTGCATATTGGTCCATTTTTAACGTCATTTTTTGGCGAGAAAATGTCTTGATTTTGTCACTCGGTCAACTATCACCCACACAAAGCATTATTCTTCTTGACCGATAGAGGCAACCCGACTACGAAATCCGTTGTTATATGTTCCCATTTCCATTCACGGGATCTCAAGGGTTTTAGTAAGCCTCGATGGTCTTTGATGTTGACTTTGACTTGTTGACACGTCAAACATCTCGCTACAAATGACCCGATGTCTCTTTTCACGCTCCTCCACCAGAAGGCTTCTTTCAAGTCTTGGTACATCTTCGTACCACCAGGGTGAGCCGTATATGGCGTATTATGAGCTTCCTAAAGAATTTCACTTCTAAGTTTTTCATCCTTAGGTACACATAATCTCCCTTCGTAAGCCAAACGCCGTCATTGTCATCTCAAAACCCTTAGTACTTCCTTCTTGAATTCGTTTCTTCATTTTATTCAGAAATATATCTCGTGGTTGAGTCTCTTTGATCCTATCTCGCAACGTGGGTCGCACTACCAGTGTTGCTAACATCGACTCTGTACATCTCGGTGGAGTCACGATCTGAATTTTCATCTTGGCGAACTCTTTCACCAATCCCTCTTGATTTGTTAGTAAACAGGATAATTCGCTCTTAGTTTTTCGACTTAGAGCATCCGCTACCACGTTAGCTTTACCAGGATGGTAATTGATAGTGCAATCATAATCTTTCACTAACTCCAACCACCTTCTTTGCCTCATATTAAGTTCTTTTTGTGTGAAGAGATATTTTAGACTTTTATGGTCCGTGTATATCTCACACTTACTTCCATATAAGTAGTGTCGCCAGATCTTTAGTGCATGTACTACTGCGGCTAGCTCCAAGTCATGGGTAGGGTAATTCAGCTCATGTGGCTTCAATTGTCTCGAGGCATAAGCAACTACCTTGCCATGTTGCATCAAAACACACCCGAGACCTAGTTTCGACGCATCACTGTAAATAACAAATCCCTCTGTAGGGTCGGGTATTGTCAATACAGGTGCAGAGGTTAGTCTTCGTTTCAATTCCTGAAAACTTTCCTCGCATTTATCGCTCCAAATGAATTTTTCCCCTTTTCTCGTCAACTTGGTCATGGGTCCACTATTTTAGAAAATCCTCAATGAATCTTCGGTAATAGCCCGCCAAACCAAGAAAACTACGAACTTCACTCGCATTCGTGGGTGTTTTCCATTCATTGACAGACGACCTTACTCGGTCAACCTCAATTCCATGCTAGATTACCACATGTCCGAGGAAAATCACTCGATCTATCCGAAATTGCACTTCATGAACTTTGCATACAACTTCTCTTTGCGAAGTACTTGAGTGCTATTCTCAAATGCTCTTCATGTTCATTCTCATTTTTCGAGTATATAAGTATGTCGTCAATAAAGACAATGATGAATTTATCAAGACGGGTGAAACACCCTATTCATCAAGTCCATGAACACTCTTTGGTGCATTGCTTAACCCAAAAGGCATCACTACAAACTCGTAGTGTCCATAACGAGTTCTAAATGCTTTGTTTTGGGGATATCACTCTCTTTAATCTTCAATGGTGATATCCAGGATCTAAGATCGATCTTAGAAACGTGCTGCGCACCCTTAGTTGATTGAATAAGTCTTCGATCCGAGGTAATGGGTACTTATTCTTTATCGTGAGTCGATTCACTCCTGTAATCGATACACATTCTTAAAGTCCCATCCTTCTTCTTCACGAATAGATCTTTGGAGCTCCCCAAGGCGATACACTTGGTCGGATGAACTTTAAATCCAATAACTCTTGTATTTGCATTTTCGATCCCGTAACTCCTTCGGCGCGCCATTCGTCAGAAGGTGCTTGGAGATTGGTGTCGCCCCGGTTCCAAGTCTATTGTAAACTCCACTTGACGATCCGGTGGAATTCCTAGTAAATCCTCGTGAAATACATCAAGGAATTCTCTTACGATCGGAACATCTGGGGTGTTAATTCGGATGTCGGCGTTCGACTATGTTTACCAAATACCCTTGACAATTACCCTTCTTCAACAATTTCATTGCCTTCATCGATATTGTCCGAGGTATATTTCTAGTAGATTTGCCCGTAGTACTTTATTTCCCATCCCTGGTAACTTAAGAGTTATCTCTCTCTTTACACTTAATGCTTGCCGATGTCGGCTAAGCCACCCATACCCAAAATTACATCAAGTCCTTCATGTCCAAGTATATACAAATCAAGACTAAAATCCATTCCTCCTATGTTTACGCCTACATCCTTAACATTCGAGTGTCAGAATCATCGTCTTTCCGCACGGTAAGCTAATCTCAAGAGGTTCATCTATATGTTCTTTTATTTGTCCAATCATAGTATGAAATTTAGCAGACATAAAAGAGTGTGTGGCACAAAGTGTCAAACAGAGCAAAAGTAGGTACATTACATATCGACAAAGATACCGGACATCGTACTGCTTCATTCTCGGCCTACCGGGTCATAAAGATACATCCTCGCATTTCCCCAGTTGCCTTCGACCCGATCTTGCACCGTTGTACTTGCCGTGCGTCTTTTGCGGTGTGCCCTGGTGTCTTACACCGATGGCAAACTCCCTTCCCATAGAGGCATTCTCCATAGTGGTTCTTACCACACACCGGGCACGGGGTTTCTCTTGTGGTGGTGGTTGAGCGGGACCTCCTCCCGGCCTTTAGTCATCTTATTTTTATTTTCACCACTATTGTGAGTTGGTCCATCCCACTTTCTCTTGGGTGCCTCGTTTGCCTTGCGTGGGTTTCCTTCTAAGTTCATGTTTACGCAACCATTCGAGCTCGATCTCGCTTGTGCATATGTAATATCACCAAGGACACTAACTATCCCACTTAACTCCGAGCGTAGCCCTTCAATAAACCTCTCGGCCTTCATTTGATCGGTGCTGACCAAGTGTGTTGCATAACGGGACAACTGGTTGAATTTTCGCTCATAATCAAGCACCGACATATTCCCTTGTACCAGGCTCATGAACTCTCTCGCCTTTTTGTTTCTATGAGCTTGTGGGAAAAATTGGCGTGCGACCAACTCTTTGAAATCCTTCCATGTTAGCGCATTTCTTTCTTCATCAGTGATTGTGCGTCGGTGTAGGTCCCACCAATGTTTTGCATCCTGCTTCAATTGGAAGATTGCACACGAAACCCTGTGTGCTTCTGAGCAAGCTATCAAGTCAAACACTGACTCTAGTTCACCTATCCATTCTTCCACCGCCATTGGATCTTCACGTCCCGTAAGCACTGGAGGCCTGTAGCGCCGAAACTGCTCCACCACTTGTGAGGTAGTGTCTATCGGAGCATGATGGTTTTGGCCATTATGAGCATTAGCCACATTGTGTTGGGTCAAGCCTTCGCACTACAACTGATGACGAGGTTGGCTACTATATTTGCCAAGTCTCCCGTATTGTCTTGGCTGGGGCATTTCTAGTGAGAGTCTCGTCATCGATTTGCGGCCTGGTTGCGGTTTGGTTAACACGTTGAGGTGCCATCTAGAATCATAAAATAAATTGTCTTAGTATTTATATATAAGATTTTAAGTCTTAATATCTAAGGTGTGTAACCCACAAGTTTAATCGACAATTTATCTAATTCACGAAGATTGTAAGGTAAAAAGTAACCCATAAGATTGCACTGATTCTATCTTATTGTTTAGTTCCTTTTAATATAAGGTTTAAATTTATTGGTCATCTTCTTAACTGAATCATCAAGGCACTAAAGTAAAACAATCATAAAACATAACTATAAACACCAATGTAATAATAATGTAATATTTTTATTAATTTATCATGCATTCTTTATTTAATAAGTAAGGGAATACATGAGGTTTTTATTTAAATATCTATGCCACATTGTGGCGATCATCCTCGAATAGAACTTTCAGCCTCTTCCTCAACAGGCTCTTCTTCAGGTTCATCATCAGACTCGTCCTCTGACTCTTCTTCGGACTCATCCACGGGTGCCCTCACCGGTTCCCCCATAGGCGCCACCACAGCCTGCAGAGCCTCTAGGGCCACGTGGGTAACCCACTTGCTGAACATCAAGGCTGTGAACCCGCCATAATCGAGTACGGCCTCCTGGCGATTTTCGTCATATGTTATCAGTTGTGCCAACAATCGTTCACCCTTAACCTTCCACAAGTCGGGCAACTTATCAATCGCCCTACGAGCCGCACCATAGTCATTCGGTGCTCCCGGGAGGTCTTTGATTCTAAGCCATTCCTGGTGCATTGTCACAATGAAAGTCCCCATGTTGTCGGCATCATTCTTTCTATAGTGAAAATATCGGTCCAGTCTAAAAGCCGGGTGGTCATGTGGCCAATTTATAGTAGATTTTCTAGCGGTGCTTCTGTATCTTTTAGCCATCTACAATTTTAATGTTACAAGTCATATATGTTCAATTATAAAATTATAAAAGATACATATTATTTATAATATAAGAGACAATACTTGCCGTGAGACTTTATATATCTATATCTTAAACTACTCAAAAATGCTTTGCTGTAGTCAAGATTTACAAAACATTATAAAATGATTTTAGGCCTCGCTGGACAGACAAATGCAGGGGAAATATATAAATATACAAGCATATAAATTCTATACAACCACAACTACTTGTATTTGAATTATAGTCCATATCAGATCAAAACTACCCCTGGAGATTATATATGTGAAAGGTTGTGATTGGTAATCTCTACGTTCATGCTAGAGTATCAATACCTATTTATACTTTTTTTTTTTTTAAGGTTGTCACCTACTGGGCAGTTAGATAATGTTAATATTAATAATTTTCTTTTTTTTTTTTTAGACTTAATAATATAGTAATTATAAAGATTGTACTAAGTTGACACTTCTAAGACTTTGTTTTTACAGGTATGTAGGTGGGAATATTAAAGGAAAAAAAAAAACTGAACGAATTTAACATTATTATGTAATGGAAATTGTAGTTTGTGTAACAAGTGTAATAAATATTATTGGAAGTCTTTCTTAGTCAACAATATAATTTATTATTGTAAAAGCAGTATAACATGGGCACTAAATGTTAAAAAGTTAGTCAAAATTGTACACTATATAAATATGCTCACAGGCTATTGTCTTATCAATGCTATATGTACTATTTGGGTAAGATTATAATCAAGCTAGTGAATAGCCTAATGGAACCGTTGCTATGAAAAAAAAATAATGTGTACCTTGATCGAGTCGGCATAACATGTGGAGTAGGCAACCCATTTTTTTTTTAAAATATATATATATATATATATATTATATATATATAATTTTTTTCTCATTTTAAAGAAGATAATTGTTTTTTTTTTTACGAGTCTTCAGAATCGTCGACCTGCTCTGATACCACTTATGTAACATCCCGTTTTCATAATAAAATACGACTTATAAAGTAATAATGCGATTTATAATAAATGTGAATTTTCCAAAGATCATTACCATTTAAAGCGATAACAAATAAAGAAAAAAAAACTGTTAGATAAAAATTTCAAGAACTATTCCATAGATAAATTTTAAATACCAAACATTAGAAATATCCATAAAAAAAAAAATTTACGTTTATTGTTCTAATTTTATTATTTGGGTCACCGCCTCCACGTGTCCCGAAAACTCCATCATTCATCTGAAATAGAAATATATTTGGGGTGAGCATTCAACGGCTCAGTAGGGGCGAATTTGTCCAAGTTAAATACACAATACACATTACAAATAACATGCTCAACATTTAGAATGTAACTGTAGCTATGGCATTGAAACATGGCTCGCACTGCCGGGGTTTCACCGGAGGAAACTTTTATGCCCCGGACCTCTGTATGGTCCCACACGACTATAGACATTTAAAATATGGCTCGCACTGCCGGGATTTCACCGGAGGGAACTTTTATGCCCCGGACCTCTGTATGGTCCCACGCGACTATATACACGTAGCATGTAAAAGCAATATTATCAAGCAACATATAAAGAGCATTTAACATGGACAAATAAAAGGAGAAAAACCCCTACCTCGAAAAGTAGCGTAGAGTAGAGTGTGTCGAAGAGTGGAAAATTCTATGCCCGAAAATTCTCGTTGCCTACAATTAGAATTAAAACTAGTATTAATATTTTGTAACTTTTATATAAATTTAATTATATATATAATAGAAATTAAATTGGTTAAAATTAATTGGATAAAAAAAAATTAGAAATCTCCTAATAAACCACATTTCTTTCCCTATTCCTCACCCCAACCCCCCCAGCACCCAGCGCCCCCCCAGCCCACCCCTCCTGGCCCCACTCATTTCTTCTTTCTTCTTTTTGTTTCCCATCACTTTCCAAACCCCCCCCCCCCCATCTCTCTCTCTTTCTCTGTAATCCTTTTCCCTTCTTCTACAATAACCCATCTCCCCCCTAAAAAAATAAACCCATTTCCCTTTCATCTCCTTCTGCTACACACCCATTTCTTTTTCAAGGTCCAACCCCACGCCCATACCCACCCACACACCACCACCACATTTCTACTGCGTGCAGCGACGGGCGGCGGCAGGCGGCGGCGAGGTTATCTTTCTGCCTACCGTCCCGATTTCTCCCATTCTTTCTCTGTGTTTTTTTTTTTTTTAACTCGTTGGTTTGGACAGTGGAAAATGAGAAGAGAAACACAGAATTTTTACCTTTAGGTATTATTAGCTTGTGTGTTTCAATTGTTTTAGAAAGAGTATGTATATATAGGTAGTATTTGTTGGTTTTGGGGTTTGGAAAGTTGGAATTTTAGCCGAAAATTTTGTTTCAATTTGATTGATATGATTATTTTGCTGATTAATAGGGATTTGATATATATATTTTTTTTAACGGAAGTTTTTCCTATTTTAAGTTTAATTGCTATTTTTTTTTTTTTATTTTATTATTATTATTCTTGTCAAGTTTGAATTAATACAAAGGTAAATAAAACGTCTGCAATTATGTTAATTTTAATAATAGATTGGTTGACTAAGATAAAATGCTGATTTATAGGGATATTTGTTTGGATTTATTGTTAATTAATTTGATTGTTATAATTAAAAGATTTTTAGGATAATTTATATATATATATATATATATATATATATATATATATATATTGGTACTACCATATTTGGATAGATGAAATGGGCTTGAACTTGGGCTTGAGATTGGTGATGGGTTTAGGATCATTCTAGTGGGCCAATATAATAAAATATAAAAATGAAGTTTAAAACTAATCTATTAGGCCCAATATAATAATATTTTTTTTTCAGATTTTCCCCAAAATTTTAAAATCCCTAATTGTTAAACAATCAAACCCTAATTTCTATTTTCCCCCAATTTCTTGGGTACTACAATTCGCTTACAACATTTGGTTTAAAATGTGTCTCATGCGGTTACGAATATAAAACATCAAAATAATTATTTAACATTTTTTATAGCATATTTTACCAAATAAAAATAAAAAATATTAGTTTTAACCTTGATACCGTCGGTTCCACCACGGTTCCACTGCCGGTTCCACATGAGGTTCTAACCGCCGGTTCCACGATTTTTGAGACCATGGAATCGAAATCAGAACCAACCTACACGGTTCCGATTCTGATTTTGGAACCGTTGATCGGTCAACGGTTCCGATTCTAATTTGGATCCCGATTTTGGTTCCATTTGGCCACCCCTGCATAATATATTGAAACACTGTATGAAACACAATAGAACAAAAACTATGTATGTGGTTGATTATAATGTGATGTAGCTTTACCTCCAATTTATGAGTGAAAACCTTAAGGTCCATTTGGATGGATGGATTTCAAATCCAATGTATTTGAAAATGAATGGATTTCAAATACATTGAACTTGAAATCCATATCTTGTTTGGATGATGGATTTGTGTAGGAATTTCAAATTAATCGTAAAATTTTAATAAAATAATTTAGAAGCTCTATTCAATGTCCTATTTGACATTTAATAAATGTGTGTAGTGTGTGTAAATGTGTATAGTCTGTGCAATGTGTATAAGTGTGTGCAGTGTGTGTATGTGTGAATATATAAGTGTGCATAAAGAAAAAAAAGAATGGATTTCAAATCAATAGGTTTTGTGAGGGATTTAAAATCCTTTGAAAATTAACTGTCCCCAACATGGATTTTCAAGGATTTTTTAAGTTATGGAATTTTATAAATTTTAACAGAATTCTATGGATTCCAGTATATTCTAATAGAATTTTTATACTATGGAATTGTGTGGATTTTAGTGGAATTTATTGGATGTTATAAAAAGTATAATTAATAATTTTTTATGGAACTAGTAGCATAATATCATTATAATTAAAAATATGAAAAATATAAATATTGAAAGAAAGTCATTAGCAAAAAAAAAAATTAATAAACTTTGCAAAAATATAATTTAAAATTGTCAAAATTTGCAATAGTTCTATAAACAACTACTTTTAAAATATTTATTCAACAAACAACAACATTGATGATCAAACTCTTACCAGATAATTTTAAAATCACATTTTCTAACACTTATATAATGTGTCTATCAAGATGAATGAATGAAAATTTATCAACAATGGTTCCCACTAAGTATTATTATAACAATAGTTTTTCTCATTAATTTATCGATAAAATTAAAAATATTAGCAATTCAAATAAGACGTCATATCAACTCTTGTTACTCTACAGTGATTATTCACAAAATTGAGTTAGAACATGTGGAATTGTTGAGATTATAAAACGATGAGTGGGGAGATGTACATGAGAGAAAATTATATTTTTTTTATACATAGCCAAAAAATTATATTATTATTATTATTATTGGAAAATGGAATTGGAATTCCGAGGGGGGAAGATGAGAATTTATCCTTTATAAATCTAGCTTATAATTCCACCAGAATCCACCAAAATCCATTTGTAAAAGAATTCCATGGAATTCCTTGAATGTTTGAGGATCTTTGGATTTTTGTGGAATCCATTAAAATCCAAGTTGATGACATCAAGATTTAATGGATTCAATAAAAATCCAAACGGAGGACACCGGAATGTTATGAAATTCAATTCCATTAAATTCTATGATGGGGACCCCCGTAAAACTTAAAGAATGATTTGAAATCCATTTGATTCGGATTTATATACCAAACAAGAGTATGAATTTAGCTAAAGATTTCAAATCTCTTATCTCAAATCCTCCATCCAAATCCACCCTTAGTTTCCTTGTGATTCGTTGTGATGAGTGCGGTGGTGTTGTGTCTTGTCTTAGGCAAAAATATTTTTTTGTCCAAACAATCAAGTTATAATCGAGAATGATGGAATTAACATACCCAAAGTGGATGCAATATAGAATATAATCAGCGACGAGGCTACATTAGGGCTAAGGGGGCACTGACCCCCCTGGAATTTTGAAAAATTACAATGGTATTTTAGTAATTTAAATTATAGCCTTGAAAAAAATACAAAAAATAAGAAAAAGGGAACAAAGTTTCCAATTCCTTCATTCTTCATATCCCCCCTTCCCATTTATGAATTTTGAAAAAACTTTGAGTCTTAGATCATTTTTTCACATTTCACAAAATTTTGTACATTTGTTTGCTCTATTATAAACTTGAACTCGAATTTTGGCATTATTTTCTTGTGTCTCTATTTGTCTCTTTTGAGATGATTTGTGGTTTATTATCAAATTCTCATTAAAGAATTCAACATTCGAGATGAGTTATTGAATGATTGTTTGGTAACATATTTATAAAAATAAAAGATGATATTTTGAAATTGTTATGCAACAATTTCAAATTATGAATCGATATATGATAAATGTTGTTGTTAGTGGAAATGGTACAAAATAGACATTTACAAAATGTAAAGATGAAAAATAGTCATCTTTTGTAGGCACATCTTTTTTTGGGGTGTAAAATGATATTCATACCCTTCTAGCATGTTTGTTTGATATTTTCTCTCTCTTTCACTTATCTCTATGTATCCTCTTACTATTTTCTTTCAATTTTTTTTTAAAAATCGACCCTGTATTTTTCGTTTTTAAATATGCAATATAGATATTGAATTATAGATATCGAAAAGAGGATTAATTTGATATATTATATACGCAAAACGGATTTAATACGAAAAAGTTATGTGAATTCAAAGTTTTTTTGGAGAAAAAACAAAATAACTGGGTTATAATAAGTGAGAGAACTGGATGTCGAGTTACCGTTACTCGATGTCGAGTTACAGTAACTCGACATCGAGTCATAGTAACTCTATGTCAAGTCACAGGGATGTGTGTTTTTGTGCAGTTAAATTGACTCAAGGGCAAATTAGGTTTTCCACACCCCAAAATGGCTAAAAAGATGTGTTTGAAAAAGATAGCTAAAAAACATCTTGGTTTGATGGGAATGACTAAAAAAAAAACCAACTGTAAATGTCATGATATACTGATGTAATCGTATTATTTTATCTATTTTTGAATATTAAGATGTAATTGAATTAACACAACTTTATCATAATTGGTTCTTATTCATATTTTCGAACTTGATTCTTGTTCGGCTCGCAAAACTTGTTGTAGCTCGATTCGATTAATAATCAAATGAAGCTCAAACACAGTTACTAAATCTCGATTAAAATTCAAATAAACTTGAGCAGTTCTAAGTTCGGCTCGACTCGATTCCTTTACACCTCTAATTGGGCCCCCGTACACATAATTTCTGGCTTCGCCATTGAATATAATGAATATCCCTTAACTGAAAATGAAGGAAATTAGGGTATAGAAGTATTTAATAAGTATTATATTCTCATATAGTATGATGCATGCATTGATAGATAGTTTAAGGAAAATAAGATTTTTAGTCCGAGTAAGTTGGACATGTTTTAGAATTAGTCCTCTAAATTGTCACATTCATTTTTAGTCCTTTAACTTTCAAATTTCTAGATATTCGGTCATTTAACTTAACAATTTTATTTTTGGTCCTATAACGTAACATATTTTAAATTTGGTCCTATAACTTAACATATTTTAGAAATTTGGTCCTGTAACCTTTTTTAGGGAATTTAGTAATATAACTTAACAATAGTTAAATTTAATTAATTTATTAAAAGGTTATTTCTAAATTAATTTTATTTTTCAAATCGAATGATTTTAATTAACAATTAATTTTTTTAAAAAATAATTAATCATTTTTAATTTAATTAATTTTTTATAAAATATTTAAGCATTAATTTTTTAAACCTTCCGAATTAAATGCATCTTGTACACTAGTCTACGATTACATTTCTTGGAGATAATTATCCTCACCAAAGGTTAATTCCATAAATATGACAAATTATTCTTAAGTTACTAATTTGATGTAATTATTTTAATTTTCCTAGAATTCATTAATTATTTTAGAAATTTATATTTATTCAAACTTTTTATTAATCAAATTAATTTAATTTTAATTATTTTTATAATTTAATTAGTTTCCAAACATTAAAATTTAATTATTTTATATTTGGTCCTATAAAATAGTTAAATTTAACTATTGCTAAGTTATAAGACTAAATTTCTAAAATATATTAAGTTATAGGACCAAATTTCGAAATATGTTAAGTTTTAGGACCAAAAATAAAATTGTTAAGTTAAAGGATGAATAACTAGAAATGTGAAAGTTAAAGGACTAAAAATGAATGTGACAATTTAGAGGACCAATTCTCCAAAAAGTCCAACTTACGGGGACTAAAAATCTTATTTTCCTTTATATTTTATGTTTGGGCAATTAAAAATAATTTTCTTAAACTATTGAACCTTATGAATGGTATAGGGCTTATCACTTGCTATAGACAGGGATGGAATTTTTCTTTTTTTTTTTTACAAATCCTGGGAGGGGAAGAATTTGTCGGAATCGAATTACGACCTCTGGCCTAAGCATGAGAATCTTTAAACTCTGGACTGCTATCCGATTTTCGACAGGATTGGAATTCAATAGTGTTGTTTTTGTATAATTACAATCCTTTCGTCTTTCGTAGGAAAAAAAATTGGATTTGTCAAAGAAAGACCTAACCAAACGTATGTGAAACGAAAGAAACCGTACATCATCCATGTGCCCCTATTAATCAAACCTGACTATCCAATATCTTATACCAACAAATGGAGAGCAGATTTATACAGATTAGAGTTACACATTTCTGCACCCATACACATCTTCTTCCATTCTCTCTACCTTCTCTCAACCACAGACCCCATTTCTCCCTCATCCTCCTTGGAACAACTAAAATGCTCTAGTTCTTCGGTTTCTTGCGTTTTCTCCCAGTTTGGGAGTGTATTTTTCCCCTTGTGGGACTTTAGTCTCTCTTAATGGGAGTGTTTGGTTTCTCTTTGTGGAATTTATTTTTTGTTTTTGTTTTTTTATTTTTGTTCTCGTTTTTTTTTTTTTTCCAGATCTGACCATTTGGGTTCAAGATCTGGTCTTTTTGGATGCGATCGGCGATGAATTTGGATCCGGTGACTTTGGTGGTTGATAGATGCGAGGAAGGTGGTTTCATAATGGTTTCATCGAAGAAAGACACGAGATGGAGTTGGATCTGAGTATTTTGATGATTGAAGGAAGGTTTTGTGACGGATTTGGAACTACTAGCAATTTGATGGAGTTTTGGTTTTTTTTCTCTTGTAACAAAAATTTTCATTTGTTATTTTTCTAAGCCCTGTATTTTTCTTTTCATTTGGGATTATGACCACTTTTTGTGAGTTTATCTTGCAATTTTCAGTCTTTCATTTTGAATCTGGAAAATTGCTTTCTATACGGATCGCTCTATGCAGTGGCGGAGCGAGAGGAGGCCAACCTGGGCCCTGGCCCCTCCCTATTTTTTTTTTTTTTAAAATTTATAAGGTAATTTTTTAAAAAAAAAATTTAGTTAAAATTTATATGTTTTTTCTATTAGTTTTTTATTCGGCCTACCCCGATTTCGTGTATCGGCCCACCCCGTAAATTTTCCTGGCTACGCCATTGGCTCTATGTAATCTTATGGATTGGGCTATCTAGCCTCTTTGTATGTTTTTTCTTCAGTTATATATAAAACTATCGTTTCGAAAAAAAAAAAAAACAAATGGAGAGCAGATTTATCCTATTCTAGATAATAAATATTACGAGGTCTGCAAGATTGTTCTTTACTCTTTATAGCAAAATGTAGACTATATCTGATTTTCTGTTGAATATTTTTGGAGAAAATATTTAAAAATATATATCATGAAAAAACATATTAGGTTATGTCAAATATGTTTGAATTTATTTTTGAGGAAGACAATGTTTCATTGTTTCTCTTGTTAGATGTTAATGTAATTGGAAGTATCATATTATTATTATTTTATATTATCATTTTCTATTACATTAAATCAACGTGATAATCAAATAATGTAAATACATATATTTCTTATTGGAATATATTCTGAATCCATATAAAGATGCATATATATTAATACAATACTGAAGTAAAATATATTAATAATTAGGATTCTTTAAAAAAAAATTGGAAAAAATAAAACATGTATTAATTGGAAAGAAATTGGAACCTCTGGACAATCAAGATAAAACACTTGATTGACGTTTTTAACCATTAATCTTAAATACTCTTACTCAAGGCAAAAACTTGTGTAAGACGGTCGCACGGTGCGACGGCCGATACTTTTAGTGCAAAAAATGATACATTGTCTGAATACACTAATTTTAAGTGTATTTAGACAAAGTATCAATTTTTATACTAAAAGTATCAATTTTACGCTAAAAGTATCACTTTTTACACTAAAAGTGCAATCCGTCGCACCGTGCGACCGTCTTACCAGAAACCTGCTCCCTACTCAATGCGCAAGGATAAAATTGAAAGAGAAAAAAATCACATTACACAAGGACGACTTGCAAGCAAACACTCAAATTAAACATGATCGGTACCTAATATTCCAACCGTAATCCTACCATAATTCATTCATCCTATGCAATCATATCAGTTAAAGCAAATGGTCCTAAGTATTACGCGTATCTTGAGGCTATTAAATACGATTTGCAGTTTGTAAATCATATCATCATCATTATCATCAACTGCACCTTATCCTACAATGTGGGGTCGGTGGTGTGAAGTTTATAGTGTCAATTAATTGTCTAAAATTAGTTAACACTACAATTTACACAGAAAGCAAAGTGGCAAAGTTTTACGCCGGATGCGAAGAAGATTTTGCACCAACACTAACTCCGCGTACAAAAGTACATCACACGATCGAAAAACCCAAAATCAGAATGTCTCATCAAGGGTTACGCCATCAAAACAATGAGCAGATTCAAGATTGGAATCTAAATATCATGATCAATGATCCAACATAAGATTGCTCAGACAAGTTGTCTCCATTCAATGGGATGAGCTTGTACGTATAAATCCAATACACTGCTAAAAAGCCTAAAACAACACCGTTCCTTTCTATGATCCCCGCAGCATTTGCAATTTACTTGTTACCTTGCAAACTGGCCTCTCAGAACAATAGGTAGAAGGTCAAACGGCCGGTAATTCTTGCTTAGAGGCACTTTCTTCTGTTCTTTTCAAGTTTGGAATGTATTTCCAGCAGCGTTTATGGACCCCACTTATTTTCTTCGGGGCATCTGCAGCTGGTGTACCTGCAATAACTCAATTGCCTCAAGTGTTATCCTCTTTAATCTTTCTCATAGTATAAGCAAAGAAAAGCCTTATTCCATCAATGCAAAACCAACATTCTTCTGAAGATATTAGACTACAACCAGGCACCAGAACTCCGCATTCCAGAACATGAAGAGAATGACAAACATCCCAACACAGAAAAAAATCATGCCAGAGCCACTTGATTTGGTTAGGGTAGGTGATGACTTGGAAACAGAGGCTGCTGATAGGGGTAATTTCAAATTAATTACTTTTAAATGTCTTTAATCATTCACTTTTAGCTCAATTATTTGGCCCATAAATTGCAATTTATATGGAATGGCCCACGAGGTCCAAAGCTTTATACGAGCCCCATCAGACCCAAGTCTAGACTATAAATAACCCCTTTTGTCTCATTTGTAAGGTATGCAATTTTTTCTACGCCCTCTCTAAATCCATTTGCTGACTTAATCATCGGAAGGGCTTCCCCGGGACAATTTCGGGATCCTTCTAACGATTGCTTGTGTTGTCAGCCGGATCCCACGTGGATGAATTTACATTCAAGACTAGCAATTTGGAGGAATTAGTGATCTGCGAATTTGTGCAGCATCAAAGGCTAATGTAATTGACGGCAATGCAAGGATTATTCACATTGTTCAAGATGCAAGCCTTAATGCTGCAAGATAATGCACACATCACTGAGCACCATTACTAAATCAGTGTACGATGGAGATGTTTTATTATTCAACTTTTTTGCTAAAAATGCGCAAATATCTGAAAGGACTTCTCAAGAAACTTTATCAGAACAGGCTCCTTCATAGTGGGATTAATTAACTGAAATGACAAGTGTCAATCCTTCACTTAAGTTTGTTACATGACGAATTTCTTCTTGAAGTTGTTTATTAAAAGTACCACCAATGCAAATCTAACATGATTGGTTGCCTCTAAACCTATGGAAACCTTAATCTTGTCAAAATCATGATAGCAGAATCTAGGAAAAAAAGCTAACATATTAGGAGGAATCAAAGTATGTAGAAGGCAGAAAGGCATGTTGGAAAAGTAAATCTCTATTTGGAAAAACCTAGAAGAGAAATGATATGCACCCTCCTTAATTTATACAAATGGAAGACAAATTGTTATGCATATAACAAAGAAAACGTATAGTCATTTTAAGAACTCTCATTAGAAGAAATTGACATGTACAAGGAGATAAACTATTTAAATACCAAATATAAGTGCTGATGAGCTAATTGGTCTCTCAAAGTCAGAAAAGGGAGATCATATCACCTTGTTTGGCAGGGAATCGAACATAAATAAAGGTGAAGGAATGTTACTTTTAACAGCGGAAGATCACAGATTCACACCAAACCAGAAAACTGTCCACAAGCCTTGCATCAAATACTATGCACTGACACAGTGACACTATAACCCTTTACGATGAATTTCTACCAGAGCTACATGTATTGCACATCTTAACCCCTATAAGGAATTCTTCTAGGTCATGTTCCAAGAGAAACATAGAGATAATATTTTGATATTTTCTATTTGGGAGAATGTGTGTGATCATGTTATCAACTCAAGTTAGGAGATGTGCATGTATAATGTGCTATCACCCTATCATTAGCCATATCATCTCAAATGTGGATCCAATCTTACTGCAGCCAGCAATATTAATGAATGAGAACCATACTATTTTAGACCCACTCTTTCTTTCCAATTGGGAGGAAGGTGGATATTATGTGTTAAAAGGCTACCTTCGGGCAAAATATCCAACCAAAAGGGGCACCATGGGATCAGCAAAGTCCAGGATCGGAGATAAATAATTAAATACAAGAAAATCTGAAGATGTTTCAACAGCCAACAGGAGTCCAAGCACTCGTACTTGTCATTTAGTGGGCTCATTTCCACAATTGCTACCGCTTTCTTCTAGGAATGTACACATATAATGATCATAAAACAGTGTTTCAATTTGTAATAGTAACAAAACTTAAATTAATGATCCAAGGAAGAAGTACTATTCAGGATTTCCCCTCTCAATGCCCAATCTAAATTGCTGATGCTCTTATGCATTGGTTCCACATTAGCATTCAGGCTTGAAATTCTAACTCAGGGCTAATTGCAGTTAACATCATATGTAGATTGAAGAATATATGGCTCAAGATCCAGATAAGAGTAAATTGTTTTCAATTGGTGCCGCACTAATTTTCTCACCGTCCAGTTCGTTTTTCCTTGGTACTAATGGTAGAGAGTACAGTTCCTTTCCCACACGCCCCTGTCCCTCTACCTTTTCCATCATCAATGAACCAACTATACAATTTTAGCACATTATACGTTTGATAAGTCTACAATTTTTTGACATATCCATTTAAAAGAGAAAATATGCTTTCATCAGGCTAGCAAAGGGATGAAAACAAATGCCACTTACATTTACCATAATCCATGAACAAATTGTAAATTCATCGGATAAAATTACAAGTTAAACCAACACAAAAAAATCTTACCATCTTTGTGAGCAATACCCCAAGCCTTCCCATGCCTTCCATCCTGCAAAAAGCCCATTAAAACTATTAGGTAAACCCTTTATGTAACTTCAGCTCCAAATGACAGTATATTATAACCACAAAACAACAAGATTAACTATTAAACGCTAAAAATGGAAGAAGAACTGCACAGTACCTATAATAACATACATAAACAACCTGCGATGCATAATGTTCATAAAGCCACTACTGATATATGGTAATTAAAGACAGTAAAGAAATTAAAAAGATAAAACAGTTACTTTGTAGAGATTGATTTTAGTTATCTCATAAGAAACCCCAGACCAGTGAGTTTTGGCCATGTGATAGCCAATACCCCAATTGGGCAGAAACTGGGCCACCTCGAACAGGTTCTTCTTCTTCTTCCGCTTCGGCTTCTTGGCTCCGCCGGTCGGCGCCGTCGCGTTCTCGGCGGGATTGTTGATGGGTGTGGCGGTGCTAAGATTGCGTAGGAAGCTGAATGTGCATCTAAAGAGGGAGGAAGGTTGTTCGATTGTAGATGGTGCCCTTCTCGCCAATAGACCAGTCGCCATTTCCAGATTATTGTGCAATTTTGTCACTATACTGAACTGCCGCCTGTTTACGGGGTTTATGGCTTGGCTAACCCTACGAGTTCTTCATTCTCTCTGTTTTCTTCGTATTTATTTTGTGGCTAATTAGATTACTAGGGGTGCACACAGTTCGGGTTAACCGACCGTTCGGTTTGGACCGAAATCGAACCGAAAAGTTCAGTTTGGTGTTCGGTTTTAAGTTTGGTCAAGTTCGATTTTGGGTTTCGGTTTGGATGAGGAGGACCGATTGACCGAACCGACCGAAAAATCGAACTTTATATATATATAAATATATATATATATATTTAAAAATAAATAAAACTCACCTAGGGTTTGGGGGGGCTGCTGTTGGGATGCTTTACTTTAAAAAAAGTGCTTTTTTTCCTTTCACAAAAGTGCTTTTTTCCAACCCAAAAAAAGTGATTTTTTTCCCTTTCAGAAAAGTGCTTTTTTTTAGGCAGCAAACACAAAAACAGAGACTGAAATTCAAGAATATTAAAAAGGGTTGAAATTTTTCTAAGTTATTTCCTTCCCCTCCTATACGCGACTATGAAGTCTGAAGCAACTCTCACAGTGAAATTAAAAAGAGTTGAAATTTTTACTTATTTTGGCTTTGCTTGTTTTGGCTTTGCTTTGCACTTTGTTTTCAATTATTTGATATTTTGATGGCAGTGGACTAGCAGGTTGTATTGGTCTAGTGGACTAACAGTTTTTTTTTTTAAATTTTCATTAAATTTCGGTCTGTTTGAAACCGAACCGAACTGACCGAACAAACTTCGGTCGAAAACCGAACCGAACCGAGAATTTTGGTGCGGTTTTCGGTTAGCTATTTTGGGCAATTTTGGTGTTCGGTTAACCGAAAGTTCGGTCGGTTCGGTTTTTGGTTTGCTATTTTGGGCAATTTCGATGTTCGGTTAACCGAAAGTTCGGTCGGTTCGATTCGGTTCCGACCGAATGTGCACCACTGCACCCCTATAGATTACCATCCAACTTCAAATGATTTTGACACGTGTCCGTGTTTATTTTTTATTTTTTTTAAAAAAAACACATTAGGCGTAGATAACAAACCTTTTTATTTTTGGGTAAATACTATAGTCTATAGGAAAGACGAAAGAAAATGGTTCTCTCGTTCAAAAACGAAAGTGTAAATAAAATGTTGGGGAAATTACATGGAATACGCCGATTTTTGTACTATTACCACACAATACGCTTCAATTACTCTTGTGTCTATTTTTTTATTTTTGTACCTAATTTTTTTTACGCTCCTTGCTATTTTTTGATTATTTTTATTTTTTTTTTCGTTTTTTTTGTTCTTGCATTGTTTTATATGTTATATAAGTTGTTTCGATGTTGTTTAAATTTGTTTCTTTGTTGTTTCTATATTGTTTCTTTGTTGTTTCGATGCTCCAGAACAACTTTAACCTATTTTTTATGTTGTTTTTTATTCATATATTATTTTGTACATTGTTTCTATTGTTTCGGTGTTGTTCTATAATATTTTTAATGTTGTTCTAATACTTTTTGTTGTTGTTTTCATGTAGTATTCAATGTGTAAATACAATTTTTACCTATTTTTAAGCTCTTTTTATTCATGTTGTCTTTTAAATATTTTTTACGTTGTTTCTAGGTTGTTTTCATACCATTTTTAATGTTGTTATGATGTTTCTTTGTTGTTTCAATGAAGTTTTTTGATGTTTAAATACAATTTTTACCTATTTTTATTAAAAGAAACATGTTAGAAACAATATTGAAACACATAAACATGTTCGAAACATGTTAGAAACAATGTTGAAACAAAGCGTAAAAATTTCTGGGAATTTTTGCTGGAGCGTATTGTTGTGTAAAAAAAGAGCGGGAGCGTAAATTTAGGTAAAATTGTACTAGGAAAGTAAAAAAAGACCGACATTAACTTAAAAAGGTGGGTATTAATGTCAATTGCCCTAAAATGTTGGTTCTTCGGGTTCAAACCCCTTTTTCCTATTTAATAACATTGATATTAAAACAAATCAAGAAAATAGGGAATATATATATTAAACAAAAAAAAATATTCAATATTTTAGAGTACAATCGTAAAGGAGAGGAATACGCCCTCATATGAGATCAAACTCAAATCAATTAACTTGAAAACGCAATTTTTTACCACGGAATATTTTGATCCGAATGAGTTTGGACATTTTTGTGCAAAGGAGACAAACAATATCTTCATTAATTTGAGGATATATTATTTTTTAACATTAAAGTTGATATATTTAAAAATATATCTTAGACTCTATTGAGTAAATGTAATTAATTTCAAAAAATACATATATATATGATTTGGATCTGGTGAGTTCACATAAGTTATGTGAGTACGTGAGACCAAATCTGAAGCGTTGATTTAATTTTTAAACGGTCTAGATTAAACAGTTTTTATTATTTTTTAATGGTTAATTTATTGAAGAAAAGGACTTTTTGGTAAATTCAACTTTATATCAGTTATTAAGGGAGGAGTTATATTTGGTAGTGGATTTTCACATTCCTAGAATTAAGGGATCGGTTTTCAACATGATTCTCTTCCAAATCTTCTCTTTTGGAAAACTGAAAAAGTTCAAACTCTCTCTCACTCGAACTCTCGGTCGAAACTCCCTCTCTCTCTGTTAAAGATTTCTTCACATCTCTCTCGCGAAAAACCCTTGAATCATCCTCTGGAGAAAGTTTGGCGAAGTAACTGAGAGAAAAATTTGAAAGTACATGTGATTTTGTGGCCTTGTGTCTTAGTAGATACATCTCTTTACAATTTGGCATCGCAGATGGTCTGTTCATTAGCTTTACAAACCAATGGTTTTCTTTTCATATATTTGTTTGTGAACAACCTCTGTTTTGTGCTTCATCTTTGGAAAAGATGATGGATGTCAAAGAATAAAAAGGTGAAAAAAGATTGGTGTTAAAAAAAAAATCTTCTCGACGGCTGTTCTTCGAGGCGGCAGCAACTCGATGGCACCATCTCCGATTGGTCTGAACGGCCTCACCTTCTTCACCGAGTCGACAACCATATTGTAGGTGGAAAAAGGTTTTTTTTCTTCTTTTTTCATATTTTTTTTTCGAGAATTTCTAGGTTAAGTCATTTTGCACAAAACATATGAGAATGTCTGGATTTCTGTTTTTTTTTATATTTTTTTTATTGTTGCAGTTTTGAAAAACCTAGAACCATAGAATAATTGTGGGTTTCTATTTTTTATTTTATTGTTGTTGGTTTTTAGGGTGTATTGTTGTATTTTTAGGATGTTGATATGTTCTTGATTTTAGTTTTGAGTTTGGGTAAGTTCATTTGTTGGTAAAATTCTCTGTTTTTGAGTTGGGGTCAATTGCTGTGTTTTTGTTTTTAGTTTTTGATGTAACACGATGAAAATTTAGGGAAATAAGGTTTAAAATGCTCTGTTTTTATTCAAGTATGTGTAAATGCTTACTGATTTTCGTAATATTGCTTATTTATGTTCTTCTAACTGCATAACTAGGCTCTATTGTGGGTTTTGATTTTTTTATTTTCACTTTTGTTGGATTTTTTAGGGTGTATTGTTTTAGTTATTAGGATGTTGATATTGTTGTAGTAATTAGGATGTTGCTATGTAGTTATTAGGATGTTGCTAGTCTTTTTTATGAGTGAATAAGATTTTTAATTGAAAAAACAAAGTTGGGAAACAGATCCTAGGGTAACACATAAACAAAGTTGGGCGGTTATTGAGGTTTTTAGCATTGCTTATTCAAGTTTGTTTAATTGCTTACATATGCTTTATATTCTGCTTAAAATAATTGGTGAAACATGGGTTAAATAGGATTGCTCTTTCTCTTATATTCAATGCTTACATATGGTTGTTTTACTGCTTATGTATGGTTTATATTCTGCTTATATTAATTGGTGAAATATGGTTAAACAATTCGTTATTGGATTATACTTGTTGAACTTGCAACTTATCAAATGCAATATTGTACATTTTTAGTTGTTTCAGATAAAAGTTGATTCATGGAGTTTGAACGAAGTTTAAAGTATGGATCAAAGGTCGGCCGACTGGATTTCCATCCTTCTACCTCAACTCATCATTTGCATTTCATATAGCAATTTTTGTTTTTGATCTGTATAAAAGGGCACGTGTTGTTAATGTTTTGTAATATGGGTAAATACACATATGTGTGTGTAAGTGTTGTTAAATCTTTTGAGTAATTGCTTTTGCTCGTGCAAAACGATTATGGATGATAATCAATTGGTTAACCTAATTGGTGAAAATCACTAGAAATATAGTAGTGCTGCACGTGAGCTACAAATTTCTTTAATGTCATACTAATATGTGTTACTATGCGTACATTGTATGGTTATTAAATAGTATATTAGTTAAACTTTTAAACATGTATTTTGATTAATAATAATGCGGATATCATGCCTTTGATTAATTTACTTTAAAATTTCTTATAAGTTACTAAATGTGTTTTAAATTTTTTATTTAGGAGAATGTGATTATTTCATTATATAGGATGAGTTATCCAATAAATTAAATTTACTTATTGTAATTTATCATGTGCTAGAATTGATTAATAGTTTCTCCAATCTAATCAAAATGAATTGAATGAGAAAGTGAATTTGTAGTTTTTAAGAAGAATTAATAAATTATATATGAGTTAACTTAATATATATATATATATATATAGGTAGGGGTGGGCATCGGGTCGGGTTTCGGGGTTTCGGGTTTTGGTCGGGGTGCCGACTATGTCGGGTAGCAAATTTTGGTACCAAACCGACCGAGCAAGTCGGGTGCACTGACTTTCCGCAATACACTACTGTCGGGTTTTCGCACTGTTTTTTAATTTTTATTTTTTTAAAAAACTGTGGGCTTTTAGTTTTTACAGCTTCAATGAATTATGAACCACTGACTTTGGAATTGGAAAAATGGCCAAATCATTCATTGCTTGAAACACACTCCAAAAATTGCACAATCCTGTGGTTGTTTTTTTTATAAAATCCTTCATTGCAAAATTGCCAAAAAATTGCACAAATTACACAAAAAAATTCACAATTTAAAATTCTACTAGAAACACACTCCAATTATAGGCAACTAGCCAACTAGATCAAAAATCACCACATAATGTCATAAATCATAATCCAAGTCTCCAAGATACACAATTTGTCTAAGGTACCACATAAATAACATAATCCAAGGTACAAAAATCACCACATTATCCAAGGTACACAACATAAAAATGTTAACAAACCAAGCACAATTCAACATAAAAATTACAACACTTGAATATTTTCCAATTGCCACCATCCAACTCCACCAACATTATGCATCAACCGTCAACGTCTTGTTCGGTTGTTCCTATCAAATATATAAAAGAAGAATAACAATTTTAATTAGTAATACCTTAATCTAAAATGGAACAATATGGTAATTACTAATTATTAACTAATAAGCATGGAACTAAGATGTAGAAGATAAACAAATGAAAACCTTTTTAAACTAAGACGTGTGGCTCAATCAAATATCGACAATGCTTGAATCTATCCCCAACTTCGATAATTCTACAAAGAAAAATAAAGAATCAAGATATAAGTTATGGTTTAGAAAATTAACAATATAGACACAATAAGTTGAATTAAAAAAACAACAATAAATATTTAATTTATAAATGACACGTACCTTGATCAATCAATTCCACTTCACTCAAGTCCTCCTCCACAGTTAATGGATTGGCATTCAAACGAAGCCAATCTTGAGCACAAAGAAGAGTTTGAACTATTCTAGGAGACAAAGAACTCTGAATGCATCAAGAACACGCCCACCAAGTGCTAAACGCGGCCTCGGGAAGCTAAATCGTGGAGACAGGAACACCTAATATATCCCGAGCTATCTTCTCAACGTCACAAAAGTATTTATCAAAATGTTCCCAATATTGAGACCTAGATGAAACTTCTTTCCTAACTCTTTTTTTAGATTGAGGTGTGCCTTCCCTATCTTCTCGATCATATTCATTCCCTACACCTTGATCAAGATCCAAATCCTCCATTTCATTAGAATGAGCAAAAACATTTTGACTAGAAATATTACCAATCTCTTCTCTTGGTAAATTTCCACTCCCAAACTATGACTTGATTTTCCGATTGCGAAACCGACATACTGAAAAAATAAAATAAAAAAAATTCATCTTAGCATACATTACATAATAAAATACTTAAATTTCCTGCTCAAAGTCTTTCTAAAATACACACTTAAGAAGAAAAAAATTACACAACCTAGTCCCTAAAAATAATGTAAATTTTATATTCTTATTTTTACTATTTCGTTTTTTACACTCAGTAGTCAGTATAAGAATTTTCATTTCCATCTTTCAAACATGTAAAATTTAACCCTTGAAATTAAGGATGTAAAAACATGACATAATACTTTCTTGTTTCACTGTGAGGCTAAAATACACGGCCAGAAGAAGCACAAAAAAATCAAATTATCAAACAATAATATTCTTTGATTTTAAATTAACAACATAATTAAAATTTGAGATAATTTTTAATGAGCCCATTCGAATTTACACCAGAAATTAAAATAAAAAAACTCATAATTTTCGAATTTTGATTATAAATAAGTAGGGAAGAGAAAGAGAAGGAGAAGGGGAAGAAGATTACTGCATTGCCGTCGCCGCACCGGGAATCATTTGGAGGATGGATGTCGTCGGCGTTATTTGCGCGCTGCCCCTCTCCATCTCTATTTCGATTTTCTCCTCTCCAAACCCTAATGAGGTTTGTGTAATTGTGTTTTGAGTCGCAGACAAGCGGCAAAGACAAGCAAAGATTCGATTTTGTTCTTATTTCATGGTCAATTAGTCATGAGTCGAGTCAAATGGGGAGGCTAGTCAACATAAGTTTTTTATTTCTTTTAATTGACGGGTACCCGATCGGGTTATACGGGTTCCAATTAAGGAACCCGATCCCCGAACCGACTTTTTAAAGTCGGGTCGGTTACCGAACCCCGAAATTTTTTAAAATACCCGACCCGATCGGGTAATTTCCGATCGGTCGGTTGGGTACCCGAAAACCCGACCCCGAATGCCCACCCCTATATATAGGGGAGGGTTATATAGGACCCAAGCATTATATGAGTACATAGGACCAAATCTAGACCACAGATCTACCTATTTCAATAGCTAGTATTAAAATCTATTTAATATATATAAAATATTTAATAAAATCGAATGGGGCAAATTAGTCCATGTGAAAAATAGGGGGGTAGACTAAATCTAATAAATTCCATGAAAATAGTAGCAGTTACCCATAATTGGTTTTATCTTACCTTACGGATCATGATATTAATCTTAATAAATCAATTAAATCCCATGAAAATAGGAGCAGTTACCCACAATAGGAGAGCGATTACGCGATTGTTTAGAATGTTGCTTAGTTGTGCATAAACAATTGCTTGTGAATATGAAAAATATTGCTTATTTATTTACTGCATTTTGCGTTCTCACATTAAATATAGTTTGCTGAATACAAATTGTGATGTTATGCAAAAAAAAAAAAAAGAAATATGCTTATATAATATACTCATAATGCTTGTCTATTGAGTAATTGTTGCATATGGACTACAAACACCACTAATGTGTGTTTGTGTTTAAGAGAGAGCAATTTGGGGTGTTGCTTATTGACATATTAAATACTGCTTATGTGTGCTTGTTTTATTGCTTTTTTAGCAAATCGTTCAGAACCAAAAAAATATTTATTTAGTCCATATGTTTTACTGCTTATTGACGCATTAGGTACTGCTTATGTAAGCTTGTTTTACTGTTGTTTGAGCAAATTATTCAGGAACCAAACAAATTGCTTATTTAGTCCATATGTTTTTTTTCGCTTATGACGTATATAAATATCGCTTATGTGTGTTTGTTTTATTGCTTTTTGAGCAAATTGTTCAGGAACCAAATAAATTGCTTATTTAGTCCATATGTTTTACACCAAGTTGACTCAAGCAGGAAAGTAAATACAAGTACAGGCAGTCAACCAGGCAGTCGGGTATTATTGATTCAGGGAAGCAATTCAGGAAAATTTTTGGAAATTCACGAGTAGCAATATGGCGTTGGTGGAGTTATTTGAATGAAGATGATTATCGGAAGGATAAGCAACCTTCGATATCTTGAAAGATTAGGTGGAACATAAGTCCCGTTAGAGATTCAAAACCGCAAGACGAGGAAGTCGCCCCGCGATTGGGTATTAATCGGTCGAATCGGTCCGATAGGTCAAGGGGTTTTGAGAAAATAAAATACTTTAATTAAACCTCCAAGTCAGAGGGTCCAGGTCTATTTTAGTAAAAGGGAAAATAATTTGAGCTAGGTCCTTTATAAAAGAAAAATTACAATTTAGCCCCATTTTGTAAAAAACTAAAACGTTTGGGGTTAAAAATTGAATAAATAAATATCCCGACCTTGAAACATTATGAGGTCAGTTCCTAAATTTTCCAAATTGTCCAGAGATTCAGGGTTTTAAAGTTTAAGGTCGAGTGTTTATAAAATTCTCACATTGGCCCCAAATTTGTAAAAATTGTCATTTTGGACCTTTAGTTTAAAATAATCGGAACTCACAAACCGAAAGGGCTTTTAATGTGATTCCAGTTGGAAAATGTCACTAAGGTTAGTGGGATATTGGAACAAAAGTAGTTTTTAAAAGAAATAAGTGTAGGTCCTTTAACTTTTGAAAATATTATTTTTGTCCCATTTTGAAATAATTGCCTTTAAGGCTTTTAGGGATCCAATTGTTATGAAATTTGAACCTTGGGTCCAAAATATAATTAAGTTATAGTTAAATTAGTATTTCCAGGTGCATGGGCTGCATAAGTCCTGGAAATTTCATTTGGGTCCTCAAGTTTAATCTTTTACACTTTAGTCCCTCAATTTTAGTAAAATTACTTTCCAAGCCCTAAACACTTGGATTTTTGGAATACATTTAAAATATGTCATTTCCAGTACCTTAAGAGTAAAAATTTCAAATTATAAAGTTAAGGTCTAGTACAGTTTCAAAATTTGCAAAATAGCCCTTAAACTTTCAAAATTTTACAATTTAGTCCTTGGGCTTTTAAAGGTTGATTTTATTTATCTTAAAACTCTTAAAACTTTATTAAAATGTCCAAAAGTCATTTTTGAAGCTGAGTACAGTCCCAAAAATTGAAATTTGCAGAGGGGTCCTTTAACTTTTATTTTCTTGCAATTTAGTCCACCAACTTTCCATTTTTGTATTTTTAAGTCCAAAATTGGAATTTAATCAATTATGCTCGAATTTTCCAGTTTATAAGTCATCCAAAATATGGATTTCAAAGATCTTACACATGCATGTCCAATACATACAATAATTCATCAAATAGAACATTTAATTGTACATGCATGCACCTAAAATTCAATAAATAGCAATTTTGAGCAACTCTTGAGAATTTTCATGATTTGATACATAAAATTGACATGCAATACATAGATTATATATCTCAAGGGCTCATGATCAAAATTCTACATGCATTTTAATAAAAACACCTAGAAGTTGGAAAGTATTTTTCCACCCACCTTAAATTGGAAAGTTGTGAAATAAAAAGGGAAAATTTCACAACTTTGGATGAGGTCACTTAGGTCAGCCCCTAATTCAAGAAATATCAAAATTTTGGAGTTAGAAAATGAGAGAAAAATTAAAGAGAAAAAGAAGGAGATAAGAAAATTGGAAAGACTACACTTTACCTTGTGTAATAGGTGATTTGAAACTAGTTGAAGCTTCAAATTTGGAAATTTTGGTTCAACTCCAAAATCACCTAAGGTCAGCCCCTATTTCTCAAAAATGAAAAAGGGGTGTTAAAATTTGAAAAAAACAGGAAGAAAAAGGAAGAAGGGCTCTAATGTCCAATTCTTACCTTGTAGTCCAAATTTCTCTACTAGTTATTCTTCAAGTCTTCAAATTTCACCACCATGCATGCATGTCTTCAGGTGGTCTTCTAAGTACCTCAAAATCCAAAATATGAACTTAAATTAAAAGGAGAAGGTGATGAGTAGCAAGATTTTAAGTTGAATTGAGGAGTGAAATTTCTTACCTAGAAATAGGTGTGTTCGAAATTTTGGTGTTTAAGTGGTAAGATTGTTTGTTTTGGTTTAGATGTTTGAAGAAAGAAGGTATGTTTGATGTTAGGAAGAAGATGTTCTTGAAGATATGAATATGGGTTTGAATATGTGAAGGGCTTGTGTTTGAATATTTGAAGATGTGAAGAAGTGGTACTTGAAGATATGAAGAACTTATGTTGAAGATTTGAAGATGTGAAGAGTTGGTGTTTGAAGGTTTGAAGATGTGAATGATTTTGTGTTTGAAGATTTGAAGATATGAATGAATTTTAGAGAGAGGTTAGAGAGAAGGAGGAGAATTAGCTTGAGAGATTAAAATGTTGGATGAAAATGAACAAATTTTGTTCATTTTCTTCAATGTGGCCGTCCACATTAGATGAGAGGGAGAGAGGGATTTTTTTTTGTTTAAATTTTGTGTCTTGCAAATTGTCTCTTGCATGGAGACAATTAGACTAGTCAAAGTATGGGCAAGGTATGGAAAAAGAAGGAATGTTGGAAAGACTCGAACATGTTGGGAAAAATAGTATTAAAGAATTGATGTATGAGATGATGTGTATAATGTTTGAATTAATGGTATAATCATACACAAGATGACCAATATAAGGTGTAAGTGTACAAGAGTTGGATGATATTTCTACTCCAAAATCATCACCATGGCCGTCCGTTATAAGGGTATTATAGTAATTTCATATATTTTTTTGTCCCAAATTTGATGATAATAGATGAAATATATCAATCTCCAAAATAATTAGGGATTTCCTTGATCACTTATAAGTCTAATGATCACTTATACTAAATCAAATTCTTAATTCTATAAGGTAAAAGTCTCTAAAATAAATAGTCTCTTAAAATTCTAAGGTGACTAATAAATACAAAAATAGTAATAATGATCAATCAAGTGATCATAAATGAAAAATAGAATTAATAAAGATCATGATCACAAGTAATAAATGAAATGAAATAAAATACAAAATATATATATTAATGATAATTACCCGTCAAAGTGACGCGGTAAAATAGTCGATCAAATACATAGACGACAATAAGAATCAATTATATGTTCGAAAAAATCGGGGCTTCACATTCTCCCCTCCTTAAAAGAATTTGGTCCCCAAATTCTCTTCAGAATAGTTATGGATATTGATTCCTCATGTCTTCTTCCATCTCCCACGTTGCGTCTTCGTCTTGGTTGTGGTTCTGCCATACAACTTTAACCATCGAAATTTCTCTCTTACGCAACTGTCGTATCTGTTGGTGAATGATCCGAATCGACCTCTCGGTGTAGGATAGATTTTCCATTAGAGGAGGAGTATCACGAGTGATGATGTGTTGGGATCGGTTGATACTTCTTCAATCTTGATACGTGGAATACATCATGCATTCCGCATATGGTGTGTAACTCGAGTCGGTAGACTAACTTCCCGATCCTTTGTAAAATCTTGTAAGGTCCAACATATCTCGGACTCAACTTGCCTCCTTTCTTCTTCGGATTGATCAATCCT
Organism: Rehmannia glutinosa; assembly: GCA_016081115.2. Classification (NCBI taxonomy): domain Eukaryota; kingdom Viridiplantae; phylum Streptophyta; class Magnoliopsida; order Lamiales; family Orobanchaceae; genus Rehmannia; species Rehmannia glutinosa. Next base: position 21,385,131 of record CM071930.1, read on the forward strand.
TTCCGTGGTGAGAGTCTGAGAAATACTTCATCTCCGACTTCAAATTCCAAATCCTTTCTTCTCTTGTCCGCGTAACTCTTTTGGCGGCTCGAGCTATGCGAATCCGCTCCTTGATTAGCTTGACCTTCTCCATGGCCTCTGAACTAAGTCGACCTTTGGGATCGGGCGACTTTCGTTTTGTTTGAGTCCATTGGTCATCAATCTCCCCGGTGGAGTGGGGATCTACATTTTCACCCATATAATGCCTCGTAGGTGCCATCCCAATCGTGGCACGATAAGCTGTTATTGTAGGCGAACTCGGCTAATGGTAAGTACGAATCCCAACTTCCTTGAAAATCCAATGTGCAGGCTCGTAGCATATCTTCAAGGGTTTGAATTGTTCGCTCAGACTGTCCATCGATTTGTGGATGTCTTTTTGTCTTTGAAACTTAGCAAGGTACCCAATTCATCGTGCAAGCACTTCCAAAAACGGAGACAAACCTCGGGTCTCTGTCGGATACTATGTCGACTGGTACTCCATGCAGTCGAATGATTTCTCGGATATAAATCTGTGCAAGTTTCTGCAAGCTATCAGTTTTCTTGATGGCTAAAAAGTGTGCAGATTTCGTGAGTCGGTCTACAACTACCCAAATAGCATCATGGCCTCTTCTGGTCTTTGGTAGATCCGTCACGAAGTCCATCGTTATGTGTTCCCATTTCCATTCGGGAATTCTCAACGGTTGTAGTAAACCAGATGGTCGTTGGTGTTCTGCTTTTACTCGTTGACAAGTTAAACATCTCGCAACGAACTCCGCTACCTGGTTCTTCATGTTTACCCACCAATAACTCCGTTTCAAATCCTTATACATCTTGTTTCCTCCAGGATGTATAGTGTATTTCGAGCGGTGTGCCTCTGCTAGGATTCTATTCCTAATATGTTCGTCATTCGGTACACACACTCGATTCCGGAATCTGATAACTCCATCTTCAGTCCGAGAACTCGAGATCTTTTCTCCTTAAGTATCTTCTCCTTCAGTTTTTGAAGATGTGCATCTTTCCCTTGTGCTTCTTTGATCTCTTTCAGCAGATCGGGTTTAACCGAAATGTTAGCACATGAAATCTGAGTATTGGTTCTCGTCAGATTCCAATTGCTCAGCTCTTCTAATGATTCCCACTCTCGAATCATAAGTCTGGCTAAGCTCGCCTTTCTGCTTAGAGCGTCTGCTACGATGTTCGCTTTCCCGGGATGGTATTGAATATCAAAGTGATAGTCCTCAATCAACTCCATCCATCTCCGTTGCCCCAGATTGAGGTCATTCTGGGAGAATAGATACTTCAAGCTCTTATGATCCGTGAAAACCGTGAATGTTGCTCCGTAAAGATAGTGTCTCCATTTTTTTAACGCGAACACTATCGCTGCCAATTCCAAGTCATGCGTTGGATAATTGGCTTCATACGGCTTGAGCTTTTGTGATGCATAAGCGATAACTTTTCCTTCCTGCATGAGCACTGCTCCTAGTCCTTCCTTTGAGGCGTCACTGTAGACGACGAAGTTTTCGGTCCCCTTTGGAAGAGCTAAGACTGGAGTCAGATTAAGTCGTTTCTTGACTCTTGAAACTCGCCTCGCATTTGTCATTCCACTCAAAATTGACTTGCTTCAGGTTAGTCGAGTGAGTGGTCCGGCTATCTTGGAGAAATCCTGGATAAATCTTCGATAATATCCGGCTAGTCTAGAAACTCCGATTTCCGTTCTGAGACTCGGGTTGTTTCCATTCAACCACTGTCTGTACCTTGAAGGATCTACGACGATCCGGTCGGATCTATGTGTCCCAAGAACGCGACTTCGCTAAGCCAAAATTCGCACTTGTTGAATTTGGCATACAACTTATGCTCTCGTAGTGTCTCCAAAACGATTTTGGATGAGCGTTCATGCTCTTCTCTAGTCTTAGAGTATACGAGTATGTCATCAATGAATATCACTACGAATTGATCCGAATAAGGTTGAAAGACTCGATGCATCAGGTCCATAAATGCTGCCGGTGCATTTGTCAGACCGAAAGGCATCACTACAAACTCATAGTGTCCATATCGGGTTTGAATGCAGTTTTAGAAATGTCTTCTTCGCGGATTTTCAGCTGATAATATCCTTGCTGTAAGTCAAAGTTCGAGTACACTGTCGCTCCTTGAAGTTGATCAAACAGTTCGTCTATTCTCGGGAGGGGATATTTGTTCTTGATGGTCACGCTGTTAAGACCACGATAATCTATACATAGTCTTAATGTGCCATCCTTCTTTTTGACAAATAGCACAGGTGCTCCCCACGGAGACGTACTCGGGCGGATAATCCCACATCCATCAGTTTCTGTAATTGCGTCTTCAACTCTTGCAATTCAAGAGGAGCCATTCTATATGGTGTCCTAGCAATCGGGGCAGTCCCCGGTAACACCTCGATGGTGAACTCGACTTCCCTATCTGGAGGGACAGTGTGAGTTCTTGTGGAAATACATCCGTATATTCTGATACTATAGGTACTTGGTTGATTTGTGTCTCAACCTTGGGTTTGTTGATTACAAACGCCAAGTATCCTTGTGCCCCTCTTGTGATCGCCTTCCTCGCTTTCATTCTTTGAAATGATTGGGGCAATCTTAACTCGTGCCCTTCCCGAAATTTCCACTTCGGGTTTTCCGGGTTCACATAGCTTAATGGACTTGTTATGGCAGTCCATTTGTGCATGGTGTGCAGATAACCAGTTCATTCCCAATATCACGTCGTATTCGGATATAGGTAATAAGATCAGATCGACAAGAAAATTTATCTCATCAATCTTAACTTCGCATGCATTATAGATAATATCATTATCGACTTGCACCCATAGGAGTTGACACTTCTAGACATATATGCATATGTTCCATGCATGCATGCAGTTTGTGTACAAAATGCGGTGCAACAAATGAATGTGTTGATCCAGGGTCGAACAATATTTTAGCGTAGTGGTTAGATACTAGAAGAGTACCTTCCACCACGTCTGTTGCCTCCGGAGCCTTACGTCCAGGCTAGTGCAAATGCTCGGCGGGCATCCTTGCCCGACCACCCTGGCCATTTCGGCTTCCGCGGTGCGTCTGTTTGGTTCGGTCCTTGTACTTGAGCGGGCAATCTTTCACGGTGGTCGACATTACTACCACAAGCGCAAACACCTTCGTTGTTTATGCCAGTGATCATTGGCGAGTATGTCGGTTTCGGCAATGTGCACACAATCGACCGAGCTTTCCATCTTGGTCCTTTTCCCTTATCTGTCTTATTAATCTTGGTCCTTCAAACTTAGCAAGTTTGTTTAGATGGCCGCATCCCACAGTATTCTCTTGAGACTGTTTGATGGCCTACTCTGTTGAATCATCCCAATACGGTTCGGCCCCGACTCGATGCGGAGAGCTGCCTTCATCGCGGCCGAGTAGGTTGTCGATTCAACGGTCAACAGCTTGATTGTTTGAAGTTCGATTTCAATCCTCGAGTGAACTTGTAAAGCTTATCATCTTGATCTTGATTGTCCCTAGAGCATACTTGGACAATCGATAAATTCAGACTCGTACTGAGCTACAGACATGTTCCCTTGCCTCAATCTGTGGAATTCATCCCGGCGCGCCTCTTTCACAACATGTGGAATGTCTTGTTCATTGAACTCGGCTAAGAAATTTCCCCATGTTCGGCTACCCGGTCTGTTCCACCTTCTTTCAATCGCCCTCCACGAGTCTCAGCGACCAATTCCAAACGAAATACGGCGAGTGTGACTTTCTGCTCATCTGAGTATTGGAGAGCATTGAAGATATTCTCCAGTTTTTCTATCCATTCTTCTGCCTTCAAATCATCCGGCTCTCCTAAGAAGGCTGGTGGGTCGAACCGTAGAAATCGCTCCAACGTGTGATCGTTCGCCTCTCTGGAGGGTTCGAGAGCACGGGGTTGAGGCTCTGCCTGTTGCCTCATGAAAACCGATTATTTGTTGTAGGGCTGTGCGGTCAAGTTGTCTCTTGCAAAGCAGTGGAGGAGATGGTGGTAATTCGGGGAGGGTACCCGATCCCTGGGTACGTCGTCATCCCCTCATGGAATGCGGCGAGGTCTCCCACGTTCTCGATGTTCGGCCATTATGTATCTTGAAGTGTTAGTTGCGATTCACGAGTAAATGATACAATAATTATTCGCGTAAAGCAAGTTATATCGTAGGAAAGTAACAACAAACTCAAGATTTGAATAAATAGCAAAAGGCATATCCATTAATGTAAAATTGAATACACCCATAGTACAACAATAGTAACATGAGTCATGATACATCGTAACCAAAATACAATCAATCTAGTACAATAAAAAGTAAGGTACAACATGGAATAAGCGTCTACAACAACGAAAAGTACAAGCGACAATCAAGCTAACTAATCGGTGAGATCGCCATCATCGTCACTCGCATGACTATGTCCATAATCGGGGCCTGGGTCGGGTGAGGTGGCGCCTCGACCTCGAGCCAATCAACAAAATCCAACCACCTTTGCTCGAATCCACGAGCATCATCAAGTGGAGCAGCCTCAAGTGCCTCAGGCTCTCCGACCTCGGCCCGGATCCTCCTCGGGGTCCTCCTCAGGATCCTCATCGGCGTCGGGTACGGGCTCCACCTCGGGTGGTGGCAATGGCTGTGCATTAGCTGCCAGAGCAGCCTCGGCAGCGTCGTCTCTCGAGCTAGGGCATGTAAGGTCCTATCATCCTTGTCATCCGCTTGATGAGGGTCTTCCAAGTGCTTCACGGTATCGCGGGATAGGCGGGCGTCAATCTCCCATTTCTGGCGGCCGTCACTTGCCCTCTTCATCTTCTCTCGCATGTTATCCAGGCGCTCCTGGATATTCTGTATCTGATCCTCCCGTGCTCGTATGGTGTTGTCGCGGTCCTTGATGATAGTGGTCAACTCGCTCTTTTCATCTTGGCTCCTTGCCAAGCGTGTCAGTCCTCACATTACCGGGGCGCTCCTCGGATAGCTACGAGGTCGCTCGATCACTCTCCGGTGTCGGTGAATCATCGGTGCCGGTAGTACTCCCGTTCAAAGACGGACATGAAAAACGCCCTACCAAGAAGGTGGCGTAGGCTCCATCCACGATCAAACAAAACTAAGGCGGATCAGTCAAAGGTAGAGGAAAGATAAGAAGAGGATAAGGAAAGAATGAATAAAGAAAGTCAGTCAAGAATCAACTAAGTCAAAACAAGTATGACTATGGAATCTCCAAATATGCGTTCTAACTTAGTTCAAACATTAATAAGGCGGTTCTATGCCAATTTGAAATCGATTTCACACTTAATTGGTCAAGTCGCGGTACTACCCAAAACATAGACCGATGGTCCTATCCTGGGTCAGCTCGGTGTAAGTTTCCATCTTACTAGCCGAGCTCTGATACCACTCTAACTGCCACGCCCCAAACGGGACGCGATGATGATCCACAACTTAAATACAAATAACCAAAGCGATCAGAGCGAATATCATCGAGAACTCAATGAAACGAGTCAATAGCGGCGGAATAAAGAATAAGTACAAATTACAACTTACAGTCCACAATATCCATAATCCAAATTACATCCCCGATATGATCTAAAAATAACAACTTACAAGTCAAAGGGTCCTACGCCCTTCAATTACAAACCGGCATGAAAAGAAATACAAGAGTCCAACAACAAATAATAGTAACAAGTCCAGCGACATCAACAACAAAAGATAGTAAATCCAACAAGGGAGGTACATGGGCTCAATCCATGGTCGGTCAAGATCTTCAACGAAGTCCTCATCTAAGGTTAGAAAACGGTGGGGATGAGCAGAAATCTCGGTGGATGGGTGATCATGTACAAGTGTGGCGATATATATAGTTAATGCGAAAACTTGATTATATGAAACGCGCGTGAGTATGATGCATGAATTCACACACAGTCCACAAGCGTCGTGATAAATATAATTAAGTGATATACTTATACAGTTCAAGAAAACAGTTCATGGTCACACAGACACTATGTGATTCAGGCAAGATAGGTAGGATTGCGTACGGAATGTAACGCCAATCCTATGCAAGACAATTAATAGTTGCGTACAGATTTGTAGCGCCAACCAATGCAAAACAAGTAGCGGTTGCGTACGGATTTGTAGCGCCAACCAAACGGGTCCGATAACTCCGGAATCGTGTGGATCAGACAGCGATTCCTTCGTTCTTCCTTGTAACTCCCAGGCAAGATGGTCCAAGACCTGTCACCTTATCGCTCCGTAGGCAAAGACAAAATCCACAGTGGAGCTTGCAAGGCTCGGATCTGTCATAATCATGATTATACCTCAAGTACTACGACCCGCTTCCCTTGGACACTCCGTCCCTCAGTTGCGGGATTAGGACGATGGGGCCGGAAGAGTGGAATAGCAGCCGAGTTGCCCGGTTCCATCCCCGACGTATCCATTTCGACTGTGAGCTCGAGACACCAAGTTGACTCAGCAGAAAGTAAATACAAGTACAAACAAGCAATCAGCAATGATCGAGTATTATTGATTGGGAAGCGATTCGGGGAAAATTTTTGGAAATTCACGAGTAGCAATATGGCGTTGGTGGAGTTATTTGGATGAAGATGATTATCGGAAGGATAAGCAACCTTCGATATCTTGAAAGATTAGGTGGAACATAAGTCCCGTTAGAGATTCAAAACCGCAAGACGAGGAAGTCGCCCCGCGATCGGGTATTAATCGGTCGAATCGGTCCGATAGGTCAATGGGTTTTGAGAAAATAAAATACTTTAATTAAACCTCCAAGTCAGAGGGTCCAGGGCTATTTTAGTAAAAGGAAAAATAATTTGAGCTAAGTCCTTTTTAAAAGAAAAATTACAATTTAGCCCCGTTTTGTAAAAACCAAAACTTTTGGGGTTAACAATTTAATAAATAAATATCCCGACCTTGAAAAATTATGAGGTCAGTTCCTAAATTCTCCAAATTGTCCAGAGATTCAGGGTTTTAAAGTTTTGAGGTCGAGTGTTTATAAAATTCTCATATTGGCCCCAAATTTGTAAAAATTGTTATTTCGGATCTTAAGTTTAAAATAATCGGAACTCACAAACCGGAAGGGCTTTTAATGTGATTCCAGTTGGAAAATATCACTAAGATTAGTGGGATATTGAGACAAAAGAAGTTTTTAAAAGAAATAAGTATAGGTCCTTTAACTTTTGAAAATATTATTTTTGTCCCATTTTGAAATAATTGCCTTTAAGGCTTTTAGGGATCCAATTGTTATGAAATTTGAACCTTGGGTCCAAAATATAATTAAGTTATAGTTAAATTAGTATTTCCAGGTGCATGGGCTGTATAAGTCCTGGAAATTTTATTTGGGTCCTCAAGTTTAATCTTTTACACTTTAGTCCCTCAATTTTAGTAAAATTACTTTCCAAGCCCTAAACACTTGGATTTTTGGAATACATTTAAAATATGTCATTTCCAGTACCTTAAGAGTAAAAAGTTCAAATTTTAAAGTGAAGGTCTGGTACAGTTTCAAAATTTGCAAAGTAGCCCTTAAACTTTCAAAATTTTACAATTTAGTCATTGGGCTTTTAAAGGTTGATTTAATTTATCTTAAAACTCTTAAAACTTTATTAAAATGTCCAAAAGTCATTTTTGAACCTGAGCACAGTCCCAAAAATCGAAATTTGCAGAGGGGTCCTTTAACTTTTATTTTCTTGCAATTTAGTCCACCAACTTTCCATTTTTGTATTTTTAAGTCCAAAATTAGAATTTAATCAATTATGCTCGGCTTTTCTAGGTTATAAGTCATCCAAAACATGGATTTCAAAGATCATACACATGTATGTCCAATACATACAAGAATTCATCAAATAGAACATTTAATTGTACATGCATGCACCTAAAATTCAATAAATAGCAATTTTGAGCAACTCTTGAGAATTTTCATGATTTGATACATAAAATTGACATGCAATACATATATTATATATCTCAAGGTCTCATGATCAAAATTATACATGCATTTTAATAAAAACACCTAGAAGTTGGAAAGTATTTTTCCACCCACCTTAAATTTGAAAGTTGTGAAATAAAAAAGGAAAATTTCACAACTTTGGATGAGGTCACTTAGGTCAGCCCCTAAGTCAAGAAATATCAAAAATTTGGATTTAGAAAAATGAGAGAAAAATTAAAGAGAAAAAGAAGGAGATAAGAAAATTGGAAAGACTACACTTTACCTTGTGTAATAGGTGATTTGAAACTAGTTGAAGCTTCAAATTTGGAAATTTTGGCTCAACTCCAAAATCACCTAAGGTCAGCCCCTATTTCTCAAAAATGACAAAGGGGTGTTTAAATTTGAAAAACATAGGAAGAAAAAGGAAGAAGGGCTCTAGTGTCCAATTCTTACCTTGTAGTCCAAATTTCTCTACTAGTTATTCTTCAAGTCTTCAAATTTCACCACCATGCATGCATGTCTTCAAGTGGTCTTCTAAGTACCTCAAAATCCAAAATATGAACTTAAATTAAAAGGAGAAGGTGATGAGTAGCAAGATTTTAAGTTGAATTGAGGAGTGAAATTTCTTACCTTGAAATAGGGGTGTTCGAAATTTTGGTGTTTAAGTGGTAAGATTGTTTGTTTTGGTTTAGATGTTTGAAGAAAGAAGGTATGTTTGATGTTAGGAAGAAGATGTTCTTGAAGATATGAATATGGGTTTGAAGATGTGAAGGGCTTGTTTTTGAATATTTGAAGATGTGAAGAAGTGGTACTTGAAGATATGAAGAACTTATGTTGAAGATTTGAAGATGTGAAGAGTTGGTGTTTGAAGGTTTGAAGATGTGAATGATTTTGTGTTTGAAGATTTGAAGATGTGAATGAATTTTAGAGAGAGGTTAGAGAGAAGGAGGAGAATTAGCTTGAGAGATTAAAATGTTGGATGAAAATGAACAAATTTTGTTCATTTTCTTCAATGTGGCCGTCCACATTAGATGAGAGGGAGAGAGGGATTTTTTTTTTTGTTTAAATTTCGTGTCTTGCAAATTGTCTCTTGCATGGAGACAATTAGACTAGTCAAAGTATGGGCAAGGTATGGAAAGAGAAGGAATGTTGGGAAGACTCCAACATGTTGGGAAAAATAGTATTAAAGAATTGATGTATGAGATGATGTGTATAATGTTTGAATTAATGGTATAATTATACACAAGATGACCAATATAAGGTGTAAGTGTACAAGAGTTGGATGATATTTCTACTCCAAAATCATCACCATGGCTGTCCATTATAAGGGTATTATGGTAATTCCATATATATTTTTTTTGTCCCAAATTTGACGATAATAGATGAAATATATCAATCTCCAAAATAATTAGTGATTTCCTTGATCACTTATAAGTCTCATAATCACTTATACTAAATCAAATTCTTAATTCTATAAGGTAAAAGTCTTTAAAATAAATAGTCTCTTAAAATTCTAAGGTGACTAATAAATACAAAAATAGTAATAATGATCAATCAAGTGATCATAAATGAAAAATAGAATTAATAAAGATCATGATCACAAGTAATAAATGAAATGAAATAAAATACAAAATATATATATATATATATTAATGATAATTACCCGTCAAAGTGACGCGGTAAAATAGTCGATCAAATACATAGACGACAAGAAGAATCAATTATATGTTCGGAAAAATCGGGGCTTCACATTATTAATTTTGATAATTAAAATGCAAGGTTTGGATTCTAACATATATTATTTAATCTTAATTCTAATCCCACATTTCATCAATGATTCATTGTCATATCAGTGTTGGACTTGGGATTTTGTGGTGTGTAGCTACTTCATATTTTTCATCAACCATTCGTTGAGATTTTTATACTTGTGATTTTGTGGCTTGCTTCATATTTTTCATTAAGAAGGTTTCTTGTGAGACTGTCTCACGAATAGGGATGGCAATGGGGCGGGTCGGCCAAGACCAAGACCAGGACACTGCCCTTGCCAGAAGCTAGCGGGCGGGAGAGCGGGTCAACCTGTTCTGCCCCATTTTAATTAAATTAAATGAAAAAAATGAAAGAAAAATGACAAAGATATATTTGTAAAATATTATTTACAAAATTTATTATTATCAATTTTTAAATATTAGATATAATATAAAAACACATAAAAATTATATTATAATATATATTATATATGCAAATTATATATTAAAATATATTTTAAAAATAAAAATAATAGCGGGCGGTACAGCGGAGCGCGGCGATACCTGGACCCGCCCCGCCACGCCCGCGTCATGGGGTGGGCGGCCCAACGGGCGGGCGGGCGGGTACCCATGGGTCGGTCGAAATGGCCATCCCTACTCATAGATCTTTATCCATGATATGAATGGGGTCGGATCAGGGAATCACAGGTCAACAAAAAGTCAAAGGTCCATCAAAAATTAGCACGATTATAACTTTTAAGAAAAGAGTAATACTTTTGAGATAAATAATACTTTTGAGCAAAAAAATAATACTTTAATTTGAAATATGTATATTTTTGATAAAACAAAGTCATAATCTGTGTTAATGTATAATATTTTTAATGTGTAATACTTTTCACTTAACATTATAATACTATTCACTTAAATGTGTAATAGTCTTCATTTAAAATCGAAATATTTTTTAGTTCAACGTGTAATACTTTTCACTTGAACGTGTAATACTTTTGACATTGTAGTGAGTAAGGATCTGAATATGTGTATATTATTGAAACACTGACCAAGCTTATATACATAATATAATCAACCTATTCTAGTTAAAGTAGAAGTCTAGAACATTAAATCTCCTATAATCAATATATATTTATATCTGTAACACTCCCCCTCAAGCTGGAGCATAGATATCTATCATGCACAACTTGTTACAAATATATGTGACCCGAGCTCCATTGAGAGCCTTGGTTAAGATGTCCCCTAATTGTTCCCAGTCTTCACATAAGCTGTAGAAATCAAATTTTGCTAAATCTTCTCATGAACGAAGTGGCAATATATCTCAATGTGTTTAGTTCGTTCATGAAAGACGATAATTGACGCAATGTGAAGCGCAACTTGATTATCACACCACAGTTTGGAGGGAGCGGGAACCCCAGAACCAATTTCAGTCAGAAGTTGTCAAATCCACACCACTTCACACAAACCTATACCATTGCTCGATATTTTGACTCTGCACTCGATCGTGACACCACATTTTATTTCTTATTCTTCCACGAAACCAGGTTTCCACCAACAAAAACATAATATCCAGTAGCAGATTTTCGATCAATCTTAGAACTCTCTCAATCTGCATCAGAAAAACACTCAATATTATGATGCCCATGATTCTGATACAATATACCATGTCGAGGGGCACCTTTTAAGTAGCACAATATTTGTTCCAAAGCAGACCAATGATGAACTGTAGGAGTGTTCGCCTATATTTTTAGCTTCACCGCAAGTGTACGGTGTACGTTATAGAATAGGGTAGCAAGGTCGTATCCACGGAGACTAATAAATTTGTGCGCTAAGTATTAAACCAAGATAGTCTTATTTTTATTTAGACGATCGAAATTTGATAATTGTTGTATTGAGATCAAGACAATTTGAATCACTAAAACACAAGATTAAGATAATACAAATGATAGAAGTATCAAGATAATGAAATGGATTTCCGAGTTAAGGTTTCGATTAATAACCCTCTTGTTGTCCGGTTTAATCAAGCCACGTTATTATCAATATTCCTATAAGACGATCACAAAGCTATTTTATCCTCCCTCTCGAGATGCATATAAAACGTAGATTGAAGTACTTATGCTAGCATCTCTACTCAACATGAAGCATTCAACTCCCAAAAGTTTAAAAGATCAAATGTCCTCACAAATATTTACAAACCTCTCGATTCATGCAAATATTTGTGTCGAGTATTCAAGATCTAATATTGAAACTCATCTCTCGAATTATGAATCAATATATCAAACAAGTTAAATCATTGATCAAGTGATAAAACAAGAATAAGCTCAAAATACTCAAATAGGCTTCAAGATAATAACTTCAACTAAGATTAAAACATCCAACAAGAGTTCATTAATCTACTTCCAAAACCCGGAAATCTCTAGAGTTTAGCTACACATGATTAAACAACTTATAAACAAAGTGTTCAAAGCCATTACAAATGAAGATGAAAGATTGAAACTAAAAGAGAAGCAAAAAAACTTAGGAACGTCGACAATCTCTCGATATATCTCCGTTCTTCAAGATCCAATGCAACCCGATTGTCTCCTTGATATCTCCTTCCAAGAGTTGACCCTTGTCTTGTGTTGTAGATCCCAAAATTGCCGAATATCCTTGTGTGCGCCCCCAAAAAGCCTTTTTATACCCACCATCAAGTTTAGGGCATAATCTTTCCATTATGGGATTCAGTAGCAGACGCACGGGTGGTGCGTCGGAGCATGGGTTACCCGTGTGCCACCTGCTTTGAAATAATCCAACTCTCAGTAGGGCGCACGGGTGGTGCGTCGAGCACGGCCTACCCGTGCGCCACTCCGGTGGTCGGTCATCATCCGTAGGACGCACGGGTCATGCGTCGATGCATGGGCTACCCGTGCGCCATGCTGCAACTCCAGTTATCTTCATACAGGGTTGCACGGGTGGTGTCTGAGGCACGACCAACCCGTGTGCCCCTTGTCTTTTCCGTAGACGCTTAATTTTCGCTCTTTTAGGCTTCACTTTTCGTATACTCACTCAATTCTCCGTGTTTCCACTTTGCTTTCCTCGTATTCGTATTCAATTTGCTTCAAATATCATGAAATTCCTACAAAATAAGCAAAGTGTAATATCTTTTCCACAAGGAGTGAATATGTAACATTTAACGCGAGTATGTGCATGTTTTCCCATCATTATAGCTCGAAATACGCCTCAAAATACATGCAAAACTCATACCTATCAAAATCCCCCAAACTTACCTTTGTTGACCATCCCGATCAACAATTTTTTTTTTTTTTTTGAAAATACGATCAAGCACAATAGGGAGATAAGAATAAAAGCGCACACAACGGATCCAAAAAGAAATTCATATTGTTCATCATGAACGTCAAGCAACAAACCAATCAAGACTCAAATATCTCGATCAAAGAACACGCCTCAAGTAAACAAAGTGAAATGCTCTGAATTCCAACTCTCAAAGTTAAGTGTATACTCTCATCTCACGAGGATATAGGACGTGTTTACGCTCAAATCAATTCGATGTCGCAAAATTGCCATAGGCGTGCAATTCGTCTCATATCTCCGCCACTAAAGTGTATGCAATTTGTGAATCAAAAGGGACTTTCTCATTTGGTTGTAATGAAGGCTCTTTGGTTTGGGTAGAAAATTTTGGATAAAGTGACTCAAACTCGAGTATATAGACCGATGAGCATATCAATCATTTTCATTACAATCCCATATGCTACTCCAATCATCCCTCATTTTTATCAACTCTATTTATCTCCATTTCCTTTCTTTCTTTTGAGAATCGCCTCAATTCACAATCCTTCGCCCCCCAAGTTTATCAACTTTTCAATCAATTTTTTTTTTCATTTGTGCATTTTCAACACTTTTTTTTATTCAACTCCTTTCCTTTCTCTTTGTGTTCCATTTAACCAAGCATGCCCACTTATCCTATTTTTCAATTCCCACCCATTCATTCTCATTCATTCCTTTATTCAACGCTATACATTCGAGTTTAAGGTGATGGATATATTAAGATCAAGGGTTAAATTTTGTGGTTACCGAAGAAATAGGCTATAGGCTCGACTTGGCTAACTAGGAATTTCAACATCTTTAGGTAGGTACAAGGCTTGAAAGGCTAGCAAAGATGGCCTTTAATCACATTCACAATTCGCATAAAACATGTGGCCTTGACAGAGATACCCAAGCAAGTTCTAGAATTTTAACAACATGAATGATACACTCAAATTACAACAAGACTGCACAAGATACAAGCAGTAAAGGCTCAAAAGCTCATAGGCTTGCAATTATGTAATTCAAAGCATCAAACCTAGTTTTCCATTTCAACATGCTCAATGTCATCTTTTCAAGGCTCAATCAACTCATAACCAACATCCAATCCCAACAATATGAATTATCAATCAATCACACAACAACAACTTGCAATGTGCCCGGTCAACTCACACTCTAACCACTACGAAAGCAATAGACGTGCTAAAGCTATAAACGTGCTCTAATGCAAATGCAACCTAGAATGTTCTAATGCAACTATATGAAAACACAAAATGCATGAATAACATTTTTTTTTGTATCCACACTTTTCATATATTAAAATACTATCTCCCCCCCCAAACTTGAATGAAATTATAGTGTCCTAAGGGGAAAAATAGAATTTCAATAACGAAAAGTGGGGATATACCTGAATCACTGCGGTGGCGGCGGTGGGAAGTGGCCTTGGGAAATATGCCACATTTGTAGCTGTTGGAGCACTTGCCACGTCTCCTCAGAACGCCGATCATATCGCTCGCTGAACGCGAGAAAATCAGCCCTATGTTGCCTCAAATCCTCTCCTTGCCGCCTCAACTCTTCTCCTTGCCGACGCAAATCCTCCCCAAACGCATATAACATATCTTGAAAATCGGTGCGCGTTGGGGTCCTCCACTATGAGAAATGCGGGACGATCCCCGCTTTGAGAACGTCGGGGTAATCGCCTCCGTGTCGAGGACTCGGGTATATCATATCCAATTTGGGGGTGATGAGGTTCCATCCCCATTTCAAGCGTCCATGTATCTCATCTCGTCCGCCACCATATCCTCTTCATCAAGAAACCTTCAATGCGGCGCTTCTTTCTTGCCTCTATAGCCTCTGTAATTCGGTTATGTGCGTCGAGTTTATTAGGAAGTTGGTGGTGTCCGTCAATGTATCGAATTGTGGTGTATGGCGGGTTAGGCAACGGAGATGCAACACCTTTCTTTTGTAGAAGTACCAATGTGTTGTCTTCGTTTGCTATGAACTTCATGTGGTGCAACGATGCCAAATTAACCCGAGTGCTGCCCGAGATAGGCTCCAAGCCTCGGAAATCGACATTAAAATGCCAGGCAATAGGAGTAATGAGGCCCCCTATAGAAATCGTACCCCCTTCCCGCCTAGCCAACTGTTCTATTTGCTCTGCGAAATTGACGGTTGTGTTGTAGGGGGTATTTGTGACCATACACCAGAGGAGATAAAGCTCCTTAGTCGTCATCCCTCCAATATTTTCTCGGGCGAACACGGAGGATGCAGTCACGCGTCGTATATACCGGAAAACTGGATTCCGGATCCAAGAGGCTTTGGCGGTCCGTGCGGCATACAACATCGGCCCCGTTTGTGGTGTTTCCACAAGCATTCTCCAGAAGTCGTATTGATCATAATGGGGCATCGGGCGGGTACGAGCGTTTGTCAGAACCTCGAAAATGGTGTTCAATTGGGTCATAGACAGTTGTCTACGAACGTTCCCCAACTGAAATTTTATCATATACGGTTCAAAAGTCCCGCCTTGTTTGAGTACTTCCACGGTACTCAAAAACTCTAATGTATATCGTTTAAAGGTCGGCCACCTTCGGCTCATAAAGTTTGTCCATCCAACCTTTGCGAAGAGACGCCAAATGTCCTCATGTATCCCCAAAGTTTGGGTACAATCATCGTCGGCATAGCGGGATGGAGCTATTTGGCGACCGACCAAGCGATTCCATCGCTTAAGATCTTCGGCGTTTGTCAAGTCAACCCCATATGCTGCTGGACTGTTTTGGTCGACCTCTGGCGGTGCCACGTCGCGTTGTGCCGCCCCGCGTGCACGTCTCCTTCCACCCTGGGGATTTCTTCGCTCGGCCATGAAGGATGTGTACCTGAAATACATTCCATTAGCATCCCAATATCATCAATGGCGACAACAAAGTAGAGTATTAAAGCTAACATATTAGGTGATTCAAATTCACTTCCCTACTTTACTTTGAACGATCAACTACCCCAAGCAAGCAAGAATTATGGCCATTCTAGACAAGTATTATCTCACACAAACATTGGCCATGCCTTATTCATCAACAATTCATCCTAAATCTCCTCAATTACACAAGCCCACAAGGTGTTTGATAATTTGCCTCAAAGAATAATTCACACAATTCATAGCAAAAATATCAAAATAAGCACCTATCATGATCCCTAATACATAATGGACAACGAATTCGCAAGGAGAAATGGTGTTCTTACCGGAATTCTCTAAGTGAGACTCGAAGTAGATGACTTGAACCCTAAGTGCTTTTGCTCACAATTCTTCAAGCAAATTCGAATTCGATGCAAAGTGAAGTTCAATTGTGATGGGGGAGGGATTAAATGGACGAATTTGAGTGAAAACTTCAAGAAATTTCGAAAACAAGGGAGGATTAGGGAGGGGCGCGCGATTTGGAGAGTTTGAGAATGAGAGCAGTTTTAAAACTGCTCTTATTTATGCCCCTTCTGAAGGGCGCACGGGTGGTGCGTCGAAGCACGGGCTACCCGTGCGCCACTCCGGTGAAATCCCTCTACTCTCTGCAGGGCGCACGGGTGGTGTGCCAACGCACGGGTTACCCGTGCGCTTTGTCTGACAATTTAGGTATTTTATTTTTTTATGAATAAAAACACCCAAAATGAAACAAAAACACACAAAGCACACTCATTAATAAAAACACGCATATCAAATCACTCAAATCACACAAAATTGAAACTAAACACACACAAAAATGAAAGTCACACGAAAAACCGTTGGGTTGCCTCCTAACAAGCGCTATATTTAACGTCTTTAGCTTGACGCCTGTTTTGTTAAATCACGGGTCGCGCAAGGTGGTGGATGCCACCTCCTCTTGATTTCCTCAGTGGAAATAGTGCTTAATCCGTTGGCCATTTACCATGAAAGTCTCGCCTTCTTTTGTCAACAATTCTACAATCCCGGGTGGATTCAATACTTTCTTTATCACGAATGGCCCCGACCACTTAGACTTGAGTTTTCCCGGGAAAAATTTAAGGCGTGAATTGTATAGGATCACCGGTTCTCCCGGTAAAAACTCTCTTTTCTTGATCATCTTATCATGCCACCTCTTGGTTATTTCCTTGTAAATTCGGGAATTTTCGTAAGCTTCATCCGGAAACTCTTCCATCTGATTCAAATGGAGCAACCTTTCCTCGCCGACTTTCTGAAAATCTAGATTTAGTTTCTTGACCGCCCAAAATTCTTTGTGCTCCAATTCTACCGGCAAATGGCACGAATTCCCAATGACAAGTTGATATGGAGATGTGCCTAACGGTGTCTTATATGCAGTCCGGTATGCCCACAAAGCGTCATCCAATTTTAACGCCCAATCTTTTCGGTTGATGTTCACCGTCGTTTCAAGGATTTGTTTGATCTCCCTGTTAGCCACTTCTGCTTGTCCATTGGCTTGTGGATGATATGCCAATACAACTTTATGTTTGACCCCATATTTTGCCAACAAGTTGCTAATCAATTTGTTTACAAAATGCGACCCTCCATCACTAATTAGAGCTCTTGGAGTGTCGAATCTAGTAAAGATGTTTTTCTTCAGGAATCGCATTACAACTTGAGCATCATTTGTTTTGGAAGGAATCGCCTCTACCCAACGGGATACATACTCCACTCCACTGCAAGTAGAATGTATTGATAGCCCGAAGATGATGGAAATGGGCCCATAAAGTCAATCCCCCAAAGATCGAACAATTCAACTTCGATTACGTTTGTCATCGGCATCTCGTGCCTTCTGGAAATGTTGCCCATTCGTTGACACCTGTCACATTGTTGCACAAACAAATAACAGTCATTAAATAAAGTGGGCCAATATAGCCCACTTTGCAATACCTTCGCTGCGGTGCGGGTTGGGCCAAAATGTCCGCCAGAGGGTGAAGAGTGACACTGTTGTAGGACTCCCTCCCATTCTTCTTGAGGTACGCATCTTCTTATGATTTTGTCCGCGCACCTCTTAAAGAGTAGGGGGTCATCCCACATGTAAAACTTTACATCATGTAAAAATTTCTTCTTTTGATACGGTGATAAATCCGGAGGTAGCACTCCGGCAGCCAAGTAGTTGACAAAGTCCGCATACCACGGGAACTTTGCCTCAAGCATGAGTAGTCGTTCATCAGGAAACTCCTCTTTTATTAATCCCGTACTTCCTTTTGCTCCATCTTGATTTTCTAATCGAGACAAATGGTCTGCTACCACGTTCTAGCATCCTTTCCGGTCCTTGATTTCCACATCAAACTCTTGTAATAATAAGATCCATTGAATCAACCTCGGTTTCGCATCCTTCTTGTCAAAGAGGTATTTGATAGCCGCATGGTCGGTATGCACAATCGTTTTCGTCCCAATCAAGTAAGATCGAATTTATCGAATGCAAAAACAATCGCCAACATCTCTTTCTCGGTTGTGGTATAGTGCATTGAGCTTCGGCCCAACGTTCGACTTGCATAGTAGATGGATCGAACAATTTTCCCTCTTTTTGGTGAGAACAACCCCAATCGCAAAGTCGCTTGCATCACACATCAGCTCAAATGGTTGACTCCAATCTGGGGCGGCAAGAATAGGTGCGGTCACCAATGTCTTCTTCAACGTTTCAAACGCCTGCAAACAATCATTGGAAAAATTGAAAGCAACATCTTTTTCTAGCAATTGGCTCAAAGGCTTAGAAATTTTAGAAAAGTCACGGATAAACCTTCTGTAAAATTCGGCATGGCCTAAGAAGCTCCGAATGGCTTTCTCGTTTGTAGGAGGTGGTAACTTCTCAATTGCCACAATCTTTGCCCGATCAACTTCCAAACTGCGAAGACTCGATGACCAAGTACAATGCCATCGCGTACCATAAAATGGCACTTTTCCCAATTTAGTACTAGATTGGTCTCTTCACATCGCGGATTTGCATTATTTGCCCCAAGGAATGCATATTTGAGGTGTTCAGGTAATTGCTTGAGTTCCGGAGTCGGTGTTGTTATTTCAGGGTCACGCACGGGCTGCCCATGCGCTGCGCGGCCCCGTGTGCTCTTGAAGAGAGCTCAACTCGTCCCTCAAAGCATCACGCACGGGTTGCACGTGCTCAAATAAGACGCCCGTGTCCCCTTGAGAGACTTCAATTCTTCCTCGGCATCACGCCGACGGGTTGCCCGTGCGTGGGCGCATGGGTGGTGCGTTTCGCAAATTCGGTTCCCTTATTTACGGCTTTGCGTTCTCGCCTCTTGCGCTCTTAGGTAGTTCTGCATATGATCTAAGGCACAAACATAGTCGTACAAATCTTGGTTATCAAAATCAAGTACCACACTCGACATTGAGCACGAGTGGGTTAGACCAAATTCCAAATCATCTGTAGACAATGTATGATCAACATAATCCTCAATGCATGAACTAACTATATCCAAAAATTACAATTCTCCACCGAATCATGAAATTTCATTGCCTTATATATAGAAAATAAAACATGCTCATCATTAACACGTAATGTGAGCTCCCTTTTGCACATCTATTAAGGCTTTACCCGTAGCTAGGAAAGGACGTCCAAGTATCAGTGGAATGTCTCGATCTTCTTCCATATCCAAAACCAAGAAATCCACGGGGAATATAAATTTATCAACTTTTACCAATACATCTTCAATAATTCCCCTTGGATACGTAAGTGATCGGTCTGCAAGTTGCAATGTCACCGTAGTTGGTTTCACGTCGCCTAATCCAAGCTTCCTGAAAATGGACAAAGGCATCAAATTAATACTTGCCCCCAAATCACATAACGCTTTATTAAAGAAATTACCACCAATAGCACAAGGGATAGTGAAACTCCCCGGATCTTTCAATTTTTGTGGTAGCTTTCTTTGGATAATCGCACTACATTCTTCCAGTCAAATTCACCATTTCAAAGCTTGTCATCCTCCGCTTTTTGACATAACATCCTTAAGAAATTTTGCATAGTTCGCATCTGTTCTAGTGCGTCCGCAAAAGGAATGTTAATGTGCAATTTCTTAAATATATCAAGGAATTTGGCAAATTGATCATCAAGCTTTTTCTTTCGAAATCTTTGAGAAAGGGAAGAGATATAGGCAACTTAGATATATTCGAGTTAGATGATGATTTTAGCTTCTCGGCCCTGTTTGTTCGCCTCTTTGTTCTCTTCTTTCCTATTTTCTTCAATATCATCCTTCATCACAGATTCTCCCGATTCCGGCCTAGATGCTTCATCCGAAAGTTTGATTCCCAGATTTTCTTTAGGCCCCTCATATTCCGCACCGCTTAAAACGAATCGCCTTGCATTGTTCTTAGGATTCATTTCCGTATTACTTGGAAATTGATCCTTTTGATGTTGACCACCCACAATTGTAGCCAATTGACCCATTTGAGTCTCTAGATTCTTTATCGAGCTCGTCACTTGTTGTTCTATCTTATCCATCCGAAGGTCTTGCTTGGCGAGGCGGCTCCTCGTATCATTCATGAAAGCATTAGATTGATTTATGAAGGAGGTGAGTGCATCTTCCAACGACGATTTGCCTTCCCCATTACCGCCTCCACTTGAAGCATTAAATCCCGCGGAGGTTGCAACACATTCTTTGTATTTGCATAGGAAAAAATTTCATGATTTCTCAACCCTGGATGGTAGTGCGTTGGGTTTGAATTATTTAGGAAATTGTTGAAATTCCGGTTATTCACATAATTTACCTTTTCCATCGGATATAGAAGAGCTTCACTACCCATGCTCGTGCCGCGGCCCGGCCCCTTCGTAAATACACTCAATTAAGGTTTGTCAAAGCCGCTACTTGTGCCGTCAATGTTTTAATTGGAGTGCGAATCCGAGATTTCGGCTACTCGTTGTACATTAGATCTTTCGGATGGCCCCTTTGTAACTGTTCATGGCCATTTCCTCAAGAAGGTTCAAGGCATCTTGTGGAAACCTTGCCAACAAATGCTCCCTCATTGCGGCATTCACAAATGCCCTCGTCATCCCATTAAACCATTGTAGAAGAAACATAATCGTTGATCCTCGGAAACCCATGTTGTGGACATCTACGTAACAAATCCCGAAATCTTTCCCAAGCCTCGTACAAAGGTGTTAGGAATTTTATTGTTTAGATTTTGATGAATGCCATGTAAAACTTAGAATAGAAAGTTGGCACCCCAATTCTTCTTTGTAAAATGTATTGTAACAATTAGAGTGGCCAAAGCTGCCGAGTTAAGTCGGCCTACGCCCTAACATGCAAGAAGAAACAAGACGGAAGGAAGACTTTCTTTGCGAGGCAGTGAGTATGGCAAAGAAGAGTAGACAAGAACTCTCTTTGTAGAAGCGGTGAGATGCGGTGAGTGGAGCATCGGTCAAGTCAACTCAAGAAAAGCCAAGTCTCAAGTTGAAGTGACAGAAGAGTCATCCGATGATTGGAAGTGACTCTAAGTCACCTGGGAAAGCAAGGAATTGCGGTCAAAGTCGAGATAATCGTAAAAGATCCGTTGCCGCAGAAATCAAGAGAATTACTTAAACAAGTAATATCTCCATACCACCTTTCTTGGAGTGCTCGGTCCCGAAGCGTGCAAAAGGAATGAACCAATGGGAAGCACTACACCGTGTCGAACTACGAAAAGGTGAAAGAACAATTCATACGAGGAAATGGCAATTCCAAGGATCGCAACAAGACAAGCCAACGCATTTGCAAGTGACTTTCAAAAATAAGCCTATCTCTTCAACGGGCAAATTTTTGAAAGATCACTATATAAAGTGAGGAATGACTACGAGAGAAGGAGACTCGAACCACGAACATTCAAGAAATCAATAAAAGTATAACCGAGAAATACTCTCAAATCATTCAAGATTAATCCTCAAGCCTACATTACGAAGTACATCAATCCAACACCTACCCGTGAAGGAAAGAGAACTTCAATCGGTTGAAGAGGAAACTTTTGAAGAAAAGGGGTCTACATTCCGGGAAGGATTGTAGGAAGGTTCAAGATTGAGCCAAGTCTTAAGCTTTTGGAGGGCTTCGTGATCAAATCCAAAGAGCTTGAGCAAGTGAAATTTTGTAGTAGCAATTTTGCCTGTGAAGAAGTGAGTCGTACGAGAAGCCGGTGAGTGATCAAGGCGTCTCGGACCGAGTCCCAAAGGATCAAGTCTCTTTGTGTGATCAAGACTTGTATCGGACTACATTACCACTTTGTAAAGCGATCATTACCTAGTGGATTCCTCCAGGAGTTGGAGAAGAGAGGAGTAGAAGAATTACCCCATCTTGAACCTCTATAAAAATTTCATTGTGTCATTTACTTTTCAAAGACTTTAATTCTTGCATTTTTAATCGCTTATATCTTTGATAAATTTGCTATCCACTTGATAATTTATAAGTACTAAATCAAGCTTTAAAATCTTGCTTAATCAAACTTAAGGGTGTTAAGTCTTCCGCGTAAACAAAACCACGAGTTGAGTTAATTTAGAATCAACAACTGAGTTATTCCATCTAAACCTTACACTTACACCCCTTGGGACCTACAAGTGGTATCGGAGCGGTTGGTTCATTGAACCCTCCGCCGGTTAGTTCTTGAACTAGATCTCCAAACCTTTCAAAAAGCGCTTTAGTACTTAAACCTTCAAAACTCTTTTTATCATTAAAAGTTATTATCATGGAAACAAATTTGACACGCATCCCTATGTTCACTATTGAAGAATTTGATGATTGGAAAATTCGTATGCGAGGCTCATCTATCAAAGCATTACATGATGAGATGTGGATAGTGATAGAAGATGGGCCTCTGCAAATATTAAAGGTGAACACATTTGTCACGAAGAGTTGCGGTGAAGGAGAAGAAGATCTTTGCTCCCGGACAGTCATGGTTGAAAAACCAAGAAGCGAGTGGACAAATGATGAGAAAAAGATACAACCTGGACAATGTAGCCAAGGACATCCTTTACAAAACTTTGGACAAAGCCATGTTCAATAAAGTCAAATCATGCAAAAACGGCTAAAGAAATCGGGACAAGTTGACATTGATTTGTGAAGGCTCGAAGCAAATCAAAGAAAACAAATTATCGGTGGCTGTCTGAGAAATTTGAGAATTTCAAAATGATCTCGGAGAGAACCTGGATCAACTAGACGCTCGGTTCTGAGAAATCACAAATGAGCTGTATGCACTTGGAAAGGAATATACACGAGAAGGAAATGTGTATGAAAATCCTAAAAAGTCTTCACTGAATGGGAAATGAAGGTCATGGCATCTTTGAGACATTCCATGGACCTATCAAAGACATCCAACCATGAGTTATTCTCGGACCTCAAAGCTTACGAGTTTGGTGAGAAGAAAAGACCAGGAAGAGCAATTTTGTACCCAAAATGGTTTGCTCTAATTGTTAAAGATGGGAAGAGAGCTGAGGTCAAAGAAGTCATTGACACGGAAGAAATAGCCCTGATGGTTAAGAGGTTCAACAAGTTCTTCAATAAGAACTACAAGAGAGGAAAGGGTGAATCTTCCGGAAGACACTCGGCTCCCTCCAAATCAAGGGAAGATAGGCCAACCAAGAGAGCAGATCATCAAAAATTGAGTATCAAAGAGTGACAATCCAAGGATGGAAAAAGCTGATCAAAAGGTTGAATATCTATCTTTGGGCGAATCAGACAACCAGGTCACTATGCCATTATTTGTCCATATCCTGTAGTCAACAAATACGAGATGAGAAGAAGAAAGGAAGGTCTTGAGAGAAAGAAGACAAGAAAGGAAAAAGGCAATGATGGCTGCAGAGATTTGAAACAACCAAGTCAAGAGAGACGGTGATTCGAGAGCGGTGAAGGCGACTATTCAAGTGACTCGAAGAAGAAGCCCGATCCGCTTGATGGCCAAAGAACAAGATCAACTCGATCAAGAAGATGAGGTACAATCTAACTCAACAAACTCGGACACTAGTGATAGTAGTGTGACACACACACTTCATCACCCACTGATCTTTATGATTCATTAGGCAAAATGATGGAAGATTTTGAACACATTAAATCCTCACAAACACTATTGAATGAGGAAAACAACCTACTCAAAAGTCAAAACTCAAAGTGACTAAGGAGCCGAGTACTCTAAGTCAAATAGGCGATGAGAATGAAGGTTTAAAAAGTGAAAATGCTAAATTAATAAGCAGAAATTGCTGCTATAGAAAAGAGGGAGAATGACCTCAAGAATGTTATTGCCTCATTCACTAAGGCATCTAAATCATTGGATGATCTTATTATGAGTCAAAGAGAATGTGGAGACAAGACAGGGCTTAGGATTTAACTCCTCGTGCTATGTCAAACCTCAAAAGTAATTTTGGAAAGAGGATCTTCAAGTCATGAAGAGTCCGAAAAATCCAAAACTCTAAATGTTGCACACACATTCACTCCAAAGCACAATAACAAGCAAACTGGCCTTGGTTACAAAGGAAAAGGAAAATGGCCGAGTTGAGTGTCTTTGAAAGGGCAGTGAGAAGAAATTCACTGAGTCCTCAAAGCAAACTCCAACGAGAAAATACTCTGTAAAGAAGAAGCAGAGCTATCAAAAACCCCAGAAAATCCATAAAAGAAATACATATGATGGGAATGGTAGAAAATATCCAAGCCAAGTGATTGGAATAATGTGAACTATCAAGATAGACTTATGGAATATAAGCCCAAATGGCAAAGGCACAGAACTCAAGCCAAAGGCCATTCCAAAAGCATAAGAGCTTTCATCAACACACATATGCACCTAGGCACTACACTCAAAGACACCACAATTACCCAAGGAAGGCAATTGCTAAAACACATATGCAGGCATACAAACAAAAGAGACAATTTTGTATGAACTAGAATTCCCAAGCAATTTGCCAGGATTAATTATGATTATGGCACGCGATAGATGGCAACCCCTTAGAGTCAAATCATTTGGCTATAGGTTGGTTGGATCATCTTACAATTCTAACCCCTCGGGACCCGGACAAGTATGGGTACCTAAAACTTAATTTCCTTGAGTGCGGGTTCAAGGAAGCTAAGTGCCAAGGAACCTGGTACATGGATAGTGGTCATTCCGGACATATGATGAGGAAATAAGAAAAATCTGTCAAAATTCAAGGAAGTTAAAGGAGCAAAAGTCATATTTGGAGGAAATGAAGCTCTGGTGAAATAAGAGGCATTGGATCCATCAAGAGGAATGGATTAGAAATCACAGATGTTGCATATGTTGAAGGACTCAACTTCAACTTGCGAGTATCGATCGGCTCGTGACAAGGGCTACAATGTTGGATTCAACATGGGTATATGCCAAATCAAGGATATTGAATCAAATGAAGTTGTCTTTGCAAGGATGTAGACGAGAAAAATATGTATGTAGTGGATTGGTCAATTGCAACACCCAACACTGTCTACTAGCAAAAGAGCACAATCAATCAAGTTGGTCGTGGCACAAAAAGCCGAGTCACTGAATTTCAAAACAATTAACAAGTGGCAAGAAGTCATCTTGTAGAAGGACTTCGGACTCGGTATACAAGAAGGAGAGTATGTGTGATGCATGTTAGAAGGGAAAGCAAATCAAGTCGTCATTCAAAGAAAAGACATGCCCATCTTCAACAAGAATATTGCATCTACTTCATATGGATCTATTTGGCCCCGATGGAACCGGCCAAAGCATAAGTGGAAAGAAATACACCTTGGTGGTAGTAGATGACTACTCAAAATATACATGGACAATATTCATGTGCAAGAAGAAAGAAACTCTACAAAAATACCACGGTGATGAAGAGGATTCAAAATGAGAAGAGTCAAACCATTATCAAAATAAGATCGGATAGAGGAACCGAGTTTGTCAATGGAATAATAACTCGATCTTGTATTGAGAATGGTATTGGTCATGAACTATCAACAGCAAGGACTCCACAAAAGAATGGAGTTGCAAGAAAGAAGGAGCAGAACCCTCAAAAAGCGGCAAGGACCATGTTAGTCAACGGGGTTACCAAAAAGATTTTGGTCAAGCAATCAACACGACTTGCTACACCCAAAACGGATGTATGATAAATAGACACGGTGACAAAGACTCCTATGAGATCGGATGGAAGAAAACCAAATGTTTCATATTTGAGAATATTTGGATGTAAATGCTTAAATCCACAACAATGGCAAAGACAACTACAAAGGCTTTTGATGCTAAAGCTGATGAAGGTATCTTCTTAGGATACTCGGTGAAAGCAAAGCCTGAGGATACTCAACAAAAGAACTATGGTTACTGAGAGGAATCCATTCATGTAGTATTCGATGAGCCAAATGTAAATGGAGAAGACATTGAAGAGTCGGTGATAATTTGAATCATCCAACCATACGAGAAGAGTCCCTATCTTTGAAGAAGTGGAATTATCAATTCGGAAGAAGATGAGATAGTGAATCTCAAAAGCAGTGGAAAATTTGCAGCTAAGTGACTACGAGAGAGCGACCCACAAAACAACACGGCTGCAAGTCGACTGAATCCAGCTAACTTACTCCAACCTGATGTAAGATGGCTAAGAGACCATTCACCAGAACTTGTCATTGGAGACATAAGAGAAGGTGTGAAAACAAGATCCAGCACTCAACAAGAAGCTATGTTCACATGTTTCATCTCGCAAATAGAGCCCAAAGATGTGTCACAAGCATTGGACGACACACATTGGATTCAAGCTAGCAAGAAGAGCTGAATCAGTTTGAGAGAAATAAAGTATGGGAATTAGTGCAAAGACCTATGCATCAGAATGTTATTGGCACCAAATGGGTATTCAGAAATAAAATGAACGAGGAAGGCTCTGTGGTAAGAAACAAAGCAAGACTAGTAGCCAAAGGATATTGCCAAGAAGAAGGGATAGATTTTGATGAAACATTTGCCCCTGTAGCAAGGTTGGAAGCTATAAGGATGTTTCTTGCCTATGCAGCTCACAAAAATTTCATTGTATATCAGATGGATGTAAAAGTGCATTCCTAAATGGTTTATTGGAAGAAGAAGTGTATGTTGAACAACCTCCAGGATTTGAGCGGAAGACTCTTGGAGACAAGGTATACAAACTCAAGAAAGCCCTGTATGGATTGAAACAGGCACCCGAGCATGGTATGACACCTGTCACAATTCCTAAATCGAAAATGGATTCACAAAAGGAAAAGTAGATAGAACACTTTTCAGAATTCAAGACAAGAAGAGTATCTTGCTTGTTCAAATATATGTGGATGACATCATTTTTGGATCCGCTAACAAAGAGTCGTGTGAAAAATTTTCAAACCTCATGCAAAGTAAATTTGAAATGAGCATGATGGGAGAGAGCGACATTCTTCCTTGGACTCCAAGTGAAATAGTGAAGGATGGAACCTTCATAAGTCAAACAAAATACACAGAGATTTAATGAAGAAGTTTGGTATGGAAGAGAAGTCTTCGTAAAAATACCAATGAACACATCATCAAAATGGACATGGATGCGGATGGCAAGCCTGTAGATCAAACAAGATCTGAGCACTTATTGGATCAACTGCTCTATCTCACAAAGAAAGCGGGCGGACATCACCTTTCTTTGTAGGTGTATGTGCAAGATTTCAATCTGCTCCAAAAGAGAGCCATATGATAGCGGCTAAAAGAATATTGAGATACTTGAAAGGAAGCAAGAAGTAGGCTATGGTATCCTAAGGAAGGTGGATTCAAGCTAATTGGCTATTGATTCGACTATCTTTGGATGCGAGTGGGGGGAAGAGCACTTGAGGCACATGTCAAATGCTAGGAAAGCAGGCTAATTTCTGGTTTAGTAAGCAAAACTCAATAGCCACCTCTACTGAGTGAAGGCGGAGAATACATAGGCTGCGGGGCACAGTTGTTGTGCCCAAGTCCTATGGATGAGGCGGTGAGAGACTATGAAGTTGAGGAAAAAGAAATTCCAATCATGTGTGATAACACAAGTGCAATTGCAATCACTCAAAATCTGTGTTGCATTCAAGAACAAAGCATATTGATGTCGGATATCACTTCATAAGAGATCATGTTGAAAAGAAGGACATCATCTGGAATATATCTCAACCGATAAACAACTAGTGACATCCTCACAAAACCATTATGTGAGTCAAGATTTGAAGAACTCAAACATGAGTTGGGGTTAATTGAACTAAGTGACACACGGAAGAATCAAAGAAAAGAAATGGAACGAGAAAAGGAGGTGAAAAAGAGTGAACACGAAAATCATTTCGATAAATCAAGCAGATCGGAAAAACTGACTACACCAAAGTCGGTGATATTTGAGTCACTAAGAGAAGCTGTGAGAAGTAGAGTTAAATCGGCTAAGGGATAAGTGAGTCACTTATAAACAAAGTGACAAAAACACATCGTTTTGACTAAGCGGGAATATTTTAAGGAATACGTCACCACAATGATGATGTGTACGGACATATAAAGCTGCACACCAAGCTTATGATTGGATATAAATCTTTGCCGCATTAAATACGAGACATGAAATGCTAAATAGGCGTGCAAAATCTAAGCCGTTGATTTCGATCACATTTCAAAACCACCCGCATGTCCTTTCATAAACCATATTTAAACCATTTTCATCCGTTTCTCTCTCACACTTCTAAAAGCTGTTCATCTCTTTCTCTCAAAAGCAAAGGCAAAAATTCTCTCGTAACCCTATCTATCTTCAAATCAATTTACGAGTTTTTCTTCGATATAATCTGAAAAATGGCACCAACTTATGACTTTACCAAGTTAGGAAAGCAAATCCACACGGCTCTACGGTGGATTTCAACGGAATGATGAAAAGGGGTCGAGCGACTCCCTAGTGAAGAAAATCGCTGAAAAGTTAGAAAGCGTCGATCAGAAACCATTTCTAACGTTAGAATATCCGATGACCTATGTGGAGGAGGTCGCACAATTCTACGTGAATCTTTGAGATTCACGATGAAGGAATCAAGTCATCATACGAAGCGGTGACTATCTCGCCAAGGATTTGGGCGACCCTTTCACTCACTACCCAAGAAGGAGCATCGAGATTAACGGTGATGTAAAACTGGCCGATGCTTGGAAAGAAATAGCCAAGCGACTTTGCCGATAAAATAGTATATACAACAAACAAGAGGCTGGCTGAAGGAGGATTATCACAAGGTGTTGGACATAGTTGCCAAAAGTATCGACATCAAATTTGGCGGCTTTGACCAACTATCAAAAGCAAAGCGATTGTAATGGCTGCAATCATCGAAGAAAAGAAGATAAACTGGGCTGAGTTTGTCTACAGCAGACTCTGCCCGAGAACGTGGGGAACAAGTCCTTCAAGGAAGATGGCTCATTTGGAGGATCCCTAGGTTATGGCCTGGTGATTGGAAGGCTATTGGAGGTGAAAGGAATCCCTCTTAGACATGGGAAGGCATTCCATGTTAACAAGAGGATGTTGAGCAAACCTCTCAGGCGCACGAAGAGAGCTTACGCCAAGAGAGGCGACACGGTGAGGGGGAATCGGTGACCCGAAGATCTGTTGTTTCCTCTCCACCCAAGAAAGAGCGCCCTGCAGCTACTAAAAAGACTCACGCTGCCCCTGCAAAGAAAGAAAACAAACATGCTCCCTGCCCCTGCAGCAGAGTCACCTGCCCCCAGCCGTGTCCCTGCCCCTGCGGCAGAGAGTCACCGCCCAGCCGGCCGTGTCCCTGCCCTGCAGCAGCGGTCGAGAAGGACTCACAAATACCTTCTCCGATCGTCAAGAAGAGGAGAAGCGAGAAGCCACGACGGCCCGCTCCTCGAGAAAAAGACACAAGCAAGCCCCGGCCGCCCAAGACTCAGAGGACACCGTCTCGAACCAGAAATCCCTCGGTGCAAACTAGGAGACGAAGAAGAATCGTCAGCGATCGAATGGAGAAACAGTGAGTCGGTTACTCGGCTAGAGAAGATCTAGGAGACTCTTTGGAGAAGTAGAGTCTCCGGATGTAATTGATGAAACAACCAAGTCTGCTGAAGGTGATCGCAGAGGCAACCCGAAGACACGGTTGTAATTCACACGGTGAAGAACTGAAAGAAGAACTGCTAGGCGGATAGTGATGTAATGATCCTATCTCCACCTTACCCGGACATCCAAAATCGTCTGCGTGAGTGGAGAAAATGGAAGTTGAGTAAGTCAAGGGAACAGTTCCAACGGCACGAGTTCATAGAAGAAGAAGAGGAAGCTGTTGAGCTTCCTTGGGTGACCATTGTACTCAAAGACGGATGAAGACAAGCGCACGGACATCCTGCAGATCTACAAGGAAAAGGAGAGAAAAGCAAGGCGAGGAAGCCGAGGCACGTGAGAAGAGCAAGCATCCGCCCTATCTCGGCACCCACAAGAACACACACATCCTCTCCTTGATGTCTTCTCGGACGGTGATGAGGATCCGCAGAGAATCTTTGCGCCCGCGAGAAGAGTTGCAACGCACGGCAAGCATTGCGAATCAAGAATCCTTCACGAGCAAATATTAATGGAGGGACCAGGAGAGTCCTCGAACACGGTGGAAATTGATCCAATGGGAGTGGTTGAAGAAGCAAATAGCCACCGCTGTTATTCTTTGCTACCACTTCCGACTCACTCGGAAAAGAAAGCGATAAGGAGATGGCGATGGCGGGATAGTGGGGACCCGATCGAGCCAACCCCTATTGAAGGTGTGTTACCACCCCCCAACTTTGAACAATCAATCGAAACAGCCGGGAGTTTGGAGACGAGTGACCCCATTCCAAGTCACTCGGTGGTGCGCCGGTGGAAACTCTCCTCGCTGCGGCAAAGGTCGGAGGATGCGATTGACTCCTAACGAATCAAGGAGGCGAAGTAGAGAAAATACAAACACAAGAAAAACGACAAGTTGTCATCAACGAAGCTCAGATTGATTGACTGTCTCGGTGAGGTGCCAAGCTCGCTCGAAGGCTAATGATGCTTCTTGATGCGGTCGAGGCCTGAAGGAACAGCCACGGGAGTTAACACTGCAGGCGATGAAAGTGCAATCCATGGGGTTGAGACTCAATGGATGCCATTGTAGAAGACCCTAAGACAGTGACTTTGTCGAAAGGGAGGACAAAAGCCTCGCAGCATGAGAGAGACTGGCTGGAGGTAATGAAGGCCACGGGAGGTTGAGACTTCCCGGGGTAAAGAAAAGCGATGTAGAGAACATCCTCCTGCTATCATCGACCCATCGAGAAGGAGATAAGCGCACTTCATGATTCCCGGGACAATCGATGTCACTTTTGCGGGATCGGAAGGCGAAGAAAAGCCGAGTCATCCCCCATGACAAATCCAAAAGACTCATTGCGGATGTTCCAAGCACGAGCAAGTCGATCCCAAGACTACTCGTCAAACTTTGAACTTTGATGATGAGCCACCAATGGAAATCTCATCATCGTCCGATGATGCTTCCGATAAGGCCGAGGACGAGTCTTGAAATGGAAAAATCAGCTCGGACCAACAAAGTCATTAAGGCAGTGAGGCTCGGCAAGCGGGTCTACTTCACAACAAAACCGGTGAACAAGAGACCATTGCGCGAGGCTCCTCAAGGCTGCAGCCAGGATCGATTCCCAAAAAGAACTTCACGCGCACCGCTCATCATCGAAGCAGATCCCGGTTGGCGGTGATGAATCTTTTGTAGAATCTTTCCCTTTTTTTGGAGATACGAGAACTCACGAAGAGTCGAAAATGAACAAGCACGCTATCACAAACCAGCTCTGTTCTTCCATCGACACCATTGTTCGGTGATTATGATTTTTGTTGCATGGCCATCACCGCCTTGAAGAATCGGTGAAGTTCGAGAAGTGTTCAAGGCACTATTTGCTTTGAGGTTGAGCGGATGGAGAGGCATCGAGCCTCTTTGGACATGCGGCCCGGACAAGAGAGATGCCACCCTACGGTGATTTAAGAGGCATGTGATTCGGATAAGGGAATGGTGGCAAGCTGACAAACAATGCGTGTGGAGCGGTGAGATACTTGAGGACATTGTTCAACAAGCTGGCTTTGGTGTGGAGAGTGAAAATCTTTGATGCAAAACGAAGGCGAGAGAACATATTGAGCACATGCATGAAGCTCATCTGCCGAGATAAAGCTCTGCGTGAGCAAAATACGAATGATCTACGAGCGTTTGGAAGAACACATGACTAGAAAATTCACCTTCTCATGGTGAGATGAAGCCGATTTGTGAGTCCAACGCTACTCGATCGAATTCCGTCTTTGCTTACAACGCAAAGACTTGAAGCGAGAACTCGACTATCGCAGCTCGACTTCATGCTTGCGGCATGTTCCCTGGGGTTCCTCTATTCTTTGATGATGCCAAAAAGGGGAAGAGGAATACCTTAAAGCGTGACAAAATCAAATTTGAAAAGAAAGGAAGCGGTGAGAAGGGAAAATCGGTGAGGAAATTTTGAAACAAAAGAAAGGAAAATCTGTGAGGGGGAAGGATCAAAAGATGTGACCTTGATGATTGCACAAACCCCTCAACAGGGGTCTGTCACTGGTGACATTATAAGCGGCAAACTCCGTGACTCTGCCACTCCAACACTCTGCTTTGTATCTATGGTGAAAAGAGAAAAAAAAATTGAAGCGAGGGATGAAGGAAGTGGAAGGAAGAATGGATGCCCGAGTTATGAACATCTTGAAAGAACATGGAGGCATTCCGGTGAAGCGAGAGACACTTATGCCATTTCGGATGTCGGGATAGAGCCACGGTCGGTTGATGAATTTAAAACGCTCGAATCGAGGGATATTTTGCAAATATGTCTATGGCTCAAGCTTGGGACTTATCTTGGGAAAAGGGTCTCACGTTATGTGAAGAAGGCGTGAGCAAGCGAGACTTCCGGCGATCCTCTCTTTGGTCACTCCCCTGGTCACTGTTTGGAAAAAGAAGACCCGACAAGATATACGCCCAGGTAGGTAGAGGAAGAAGCGATAGTGGAGGAAGAAGCTTCAGGACCTAGGCCTCTGCCCAAGAATATTGAATCGTAGATCCGGGAAAGAAAGGAGGGATCTCTTTGGCTGGGCTTGACCAAGTGGCAAATTTGAAAGTGGCTAAAACTATATTTGAGTATGCAAAAAGAATAGAAGAAGAAAACAAGAGACAAACTCGGCTATGGCGGGGAGAGGAGGAAAGAATAAGAAAAGATGAAGCTGCCAGGAAGACATATGAAAAGAAAAAGAAGCGGTGGCGACGAGAAAAAGCGAAGAAGAGAAGAAGATCTTGAACAAGATGAAAGAAGGAGACATCGAAGGAGATGAAGTGTTCTTTGTCCAACCCTTCATGTATTTTATCATGTGAATACATACAATGTAAGTCTTCGTAATTTACGTGGTAGGCAAATATGAACTCGATACACCTTGTAAAATGCTTGATTGTGTAAAAAGTACAAGAATGATATGATCAATAAAAGATTGATTTGCGCATACATTCTATGTCAATACACTATATCTGTATGTATCTTTCTTTGTTTGCATTTTTGAATGATTTAAGTTTTGGCATCATCAAAAGGGGGAAATTGTTAGGAATTTTATTGTTTAGATTTTGATGAATGCCATGTAAAACTTAGAATAGAAAGTTGGCACCCCATTTTTCTTTGTAAAATGTATTGTAACAATTAGAGTGGCCAAGTGAGTTAAGTCGCCTACGCCCTAACATGCAAGAAGACATTTGAAAGACCGGAAGGAAGACTTTCTTCTTGAGGCAGTGAGTATGGCAAAGAAGAGTGAAGCGGGGAACTCTCTTTGTAGAAAGCGGTGAGATGCTGGTGAGTGGAGCATCGGTCAAGTCAACTCAAGAAAAGCCAAGTCTCAAGTTGAAGTGATGCGGAGAAGAGTCATCCAATGATTGGAAGCGACTCTAAGTCACCAGGGAAAGCAAGGAGTGCGGTCAAGTCGAGATAAGCGTAAAAGATCCGTTGCCGAGAAATCAAGAGAATTACTTAAACAAGTAATATCTCCATACCACCTTTCTTGGAGTGCTCGGTCCCGGAAGCGTGCAAAAGGAATGAACAATGGGAAGCACTACACCGTGTCGAACTACGAAAAGGTGAAAGAACAATTCATACGAGGAAATGGCAATTCCAAGGATCGCAACAAGACAAGCCAACGATCGCAAGTGACTTTCAAAAATAAGCCTATCTCTTCAACGGGCAAATTTTTGAAAGATCACTATATAAGGTGAGGAATGACTACGAGAGAAGGAGACTGAACCACGAACATTCAAGAAATCAATAAAAGTATAACCGAGAAATACTCTCAAATCATTCAAGATTAATCCTCAAGCCTACATTACGAAGTACATCAATCCAACACCTACTGTGAAGGAAAGAGAACTTCAATCGAGTTGAAGAGGAAACTTTTGAAGAAAAGGGGTCTACATTCGGGAAGGATTGTAGGAAGGTTCAAGATTGAGCAAGTCTTAAGCTTTTGGAGGGCTTCGTGATCAAATCCAAAGAGCTTGAGCAAGTGAGCTATAGTAGCAAGCGGCAACTGCCCTGTGAAGAAGGCGAGTCGTCGAGAAGCCGGGTGAGTGATCAAGGCGTCTCGGTGAGTCCCAAAGGATCAAGTCTTTGTGTGATCGGGACTTGTATCGGGATTACCACTTTGAAACCGATCATTACCTAGTGGATTCCTCTCGGGAGTTGGAGAAGAGAGGAGTAGAAGAATTGCCCCATCTTGAACCTCTATAAAAAATTCATTGTGTCATTTACTTTTCAAAGACTTTAATTCTTGCATTTTTAACTACTTATATCTTTGATAAATTCGCTATCCACTTGATAATTTATAAGTACTAAATCAAGCTTTAAAATCTTGCTTAATCAAACTTAAGGGTGTTAAGTCTTCAGCTGTAAACAAAACCACGGTTGAGTTAATTTAGAATCAACGGTGAGTTATTCCATCAACGGCTCAATTTGAGTCATTCATTGAGAGACTAACTCTCTTGATTGACTAAATCGATTGACCATCTAGACACAATTTGTGTAGAATCAACTCTGTATATTTAAAGGACTAAATCGAAAATTTGGTAAGGTTTATCCAACCCCCCTTATAAACCTTACACTTACACCCCTTGGGACCTACAAAAGGCTACGAATCGAATGCCTAATCGTAATTGAGTGATCTCGCTTTTGAGCTGCAAAGTTTTGCTCGGTGGAAAGAATTTAAACAAGAACTTTTGGCTCGATTCGTCCCATGTGCTTACAACGCCTTGCGTTAAAGTACCCAACCAATTTTCGCCTTATCCCTTAAAGAAAATGGGAACAGTGCAATCTTATGGCGTCATCCGAGACTCGTTCATTTTGATCGTATTGCATATTTGGATAAAATGTGCAAGGTGAGAGTTAGGATCTTGATTGCGAACCCCCAAAGCGATTCTGTTGCACCATATTGATCGAGTCGGTTTGAGCTCGAAGTTGTTGGCATTGATAGGAATATGGGCAATACCACCGTAATTACAATTAAATGCGTGGTGGTGAAAGTAATCACGAATGGCTTGTTGTTGAACCGGTATCGGTAACTCGTTCCCACCATTGTTTGCCGGTATTGGTAACTCATTCAAATCCCCATTATCGGATTGTGTTGTCTTTCAGCCCGTCTAGTGGTAGCACTGATTCTCCTCGCGAAAGCCTCAACTTCCGGTATGAGCGGTATTAAGTCCCCCGCCTAGAGCGCGTGTTCATGCACTACCTGGACCAAACTAAAAGAAACAAGTCAAATAATGTGGAATTAAAGTCACACCAAAATAAAAAAAAATAAAAAAATGTCTAAATTAAGAATAATTCTATCTATCGCAATATTAGCACCATAAATTGTATTAATCCCGAGAACGGCGCCAAAAACTTGTTCGCCTATATTTTAGCTTCACCGCAAGTGTACGGTGTATGTTATAGAATAGGGTAGCAAGGTCGTATCCACGGAGACTAATAAATTTGTGCGCTAAGTATTAAACCAAGATAGTCTTATTTTTATTTAGACGATCGAAATTTGATAATTGTTGTATTGAGATCAAGACAATTTGAATCACTAAAACACAAGATTAAGATAATACAAATGATAGAAGTATCAAGATAATGAAATGGATTTCGAGTTAAGGTTTCGATTAATAACCTCTTGTTGTCGGTTTAATCAAGCCATGTTATTATCAATATTCATATAAGACGCGATCACAAAGCTATTTTATCCTCCCTCTCGAGATGCATATAAAACGTAGATTGAAGTACTTATGATAGCATCTCTACTCAACATGAAGCATTCAACTCCCAAAAGTTTAAAAGATCAAATGTCCTCACAAATATTTACAAACCTCTCGATTCATGCAAATATTTGTGTCGAGTATTCAAGATCTAATATTGAAACTCATCTCTCGAATTATGAATCAATATATCAAACAAGTTAAATCATTGATCAAGTGATAAAACAAGAATAAGCTCAAAATACTCAAATAGGCTTCAAGATAATAACTTCAACTAAGATTAAAACATCCAACAAGAGTTCATTAATCTACTTCCAAAACTCGGAAATCTCTATAGTTTAGCTACACATGATTAAACAACTTATAAACAAAGTGTTCAAAGCCATTACAAATGAAGATGAAAGATTGAAACTAAAAGAGAAGCAAGAAAAACTTAGGAACGTCGACAATCTCTCAATATATCTCCGTTCTTCAAGCTCCGATGCAACCCGATTGTCTCCTTGATGTCTCCTTCCAAGAGTTGACCCTTGTCTTGTGTTGTAGATCCAAAAATTGCGAGAATATCCTTGTGTGCGCCCCCAAAAAGCCTTTTTATACCCACCATCAAGTTTAGGGCATAATCTTTGCAGTTATGGGATTCAAGCGTAGACGCACGGGTGGTGCGTCGAGCACGGGGTTACCCGTGTGCCACCTCTTTGAAATAATCCAACTCTCTGTAGGGCGCACGGGTGGTGCGTCGAGCACGGCCTACCCGTGCGCCACTCCGGTGGTGGTCATCCTCGTAGGGCGCACGGGTCATGCGTCGATGCATGGGCTATCCGTGCGCCATCTTTGCGGCTCGATTATCTTCATACAGGGGTGCACGGGTGGTGTCCGAGGCACGCCCAACCCGTGTGCTCATTGTCTTTTCCGTAGACGCTCAATTTTCGCTCTTTTAGGCTTCACTTTTCGTATACTCACTCAATTCTCCGTGTTTCCACTTTGCTTTCCTCGTATTCGTATTCAATTTGCTTCAAATATCATGAAATTCCTACAAAATAAGCAAAGTGTAATATCTTTTCCACAAGGAGTGAATATGTAACATTTAACGCGAGTATGTGCATGTTTACCCATCATTATAGCTCGAAATACGCCTCAAAATACATGTAAAACTCACACCTATCAAGGAGAAGACATGAATTGACTTAAAGTGCTTACAGAATAAGCAATATCAGGACGCATTACTGTAAGATTGTTTAGCTTGCCAACTAATCTCCTATATCGTCCAGGATCGTTAAAGGCATCACCATCTTTTGTAAATTGATGATTTGGAGGCATGTGAATGTTGCAAGGTTTAACTTCCAGTTTTCCAGTTTCTACTAACAAATCTAAAATATACTTTCGTTGGGGCAGAAAAATACCTTTCTGACTCCTAAACACCTCAATTCCCAAGAAGTATTTCAAAACTCCCATATATATAGTATTAAACTGATCTTGCAAAAATACTTTTAAGGACGAAATTCCCTGCGTATCACTTCCAGTGAGAACGATATCATCTACATAAACAACAAGTAGAATGATGGCCGAAGCAGATTGCTTATAGAAAAATAATATGATCACTCTTACTCTTTTGCATCCCAAACCGCTTTATTGACTGACTAAATTTTCCAAACCAAGTACAGGGGCTCTACTTCGACCCATATAATTACTTACGAAGACAACAGACCTTCTCAGACTCCCCCTGAGCAACAAACCTAGGTGGTTGCTCCATGTATACTTCCTCAACAAGATCACCATGTAAAAAAACATTTTTCACATCAAGTTGATGCAAAGGCCAATTGTTTGTAGTTGCCAAGGAAATGAATAATATGATAGCTGTTAACTTGGTTACTGGAGAGAAAATGTCACAGTAATCAATCCCATAGGTTTGGGCATAGCCTTTAGCTACCAACCAAGCTTTTAGACGAGCTACAGAGCCATCTAAATTAAATTCGACTGCAAATACCCACTTGCAGCCAACAACTGTCTTGCCAAGAGGTAGCTCAGTTAGATCCCAAGTGCCATTTTCGGTTAAGGCATCCATTTCAACAATCATTATTGCTCGCTTGATCGGGATTGGCTAGGGCTTGGTGTTCTGTTTTGGAACTTTCACAGAATCAAGAGAAGCAATAAAAGAACAAGAGGCAGAAGATAGTTGATTATATGTAACACATGATGAAATGGGATAGGTACATTGACGTCTACCTTTTTGAAGGGCAATGGGCAAATCTTGATCAGGAGTAGCAGGATCCGGTGACGAAGACGAGACTGGTGCAGGACTATGATCAGGAGTAATTGGTGGTCTAGGGTTACCAATGACAGCCGGGCGATATCGGAGGAGAGACAGTAGGAAAATAAACTAACACT
This sequence comes from Rehmannia glutinosa, assembly GCA_016081115.2. Lineage (NCBI taxonomy): Eukaryota > Viridiplantae > Streptophyta > Magnoliopsida > Lamiales > Orobanchaceae > Rehmannia > Rehmannia glutinosa. The sequence continues at coordinate 21,423,670 of CM071930.1, forward strand.
TCATTAGTTGCGTTAGATTAAGTCGGTGAGAATGAGTAGTCGAAGAATGAGATAGTCTCATGGAAAGTGACATCACTAGACACCAAATACCTATTCGACAGAGGGGAAAAACACTTATACCCCTTTTGGAGATGGGAGTAACCCAAAATAACACATTTTAAGGACTTAGGATCTAGTTTCGACATGTGGGGACAAACATCACGGACAAAACAAGTACACCCAAATATACGAGGTTCAACAGGAAACATGGGTTTGTTTGGAAACAAAATCTGGTGTGGTGTCTGATGTTGTAAAAGCGAGAGAAGGCATGCGATTAATTAGAAAGCATCACGGTGAACACGATGTCGGACCAAAAATATTTAGAGACATGAGTATGAAACAAAAGAGCTCGAGCTGTTTCAAGGTGTATATTTTTCCTTTCAGCAACTCTATTTTGTGATGGAGTATCAACACAAGAGGATTCATGAAGAATCCCATTGTTGTTCATATATGATTGAAAAGATGCAGAGAAGTATTCTTTGGCATTATCGCTTCTCAAAATTTTGACAGAGATATTGTGTTGAGTTTTGATTTCAGTACAAAAAGATTGAAAATATTATAGTAATTCAACCCGAGATTGCACAAAATATAGCCAAGTCATACGAGAAAAATCATTTACAAAATAACGAAATCTATTAGATGAAACACAACATGGTCCCAAACATCAGAATGAAGTAGCTCATAAACATTACAAACCCTCTTATTTGTGCGATGACTGTAAGACAAATGATGGTGTTTAGCAAACTGACATGAGTCACATTTAAAAGACGTAATACTATGGCGGGGTATAATTTCTTGAGCATAGATGTGGAGGGATGGCCTAAACGACAATTATTTTCAATTTAAACTGTAATATTTTACAGTTTAACGTATAATACTTTTTTCAGTTACTTTTTACTTAAACATATAATACTTTTTAGTTCATGAACATGTAATATTTTTTTTTATCAAAAATGTATTTACTTCAACAACCACGAATCAAACTCAAGCCACAACTGTAATCAACAAAAAAAAATATGAAAAACGAAAAGAAAAAAGATTTTATTTTAAAACCAGTTTTAATTTTTATTGTCAGTTAACGAATCTGCTCTCCACCAAAATCAACTTGAATTTTGAGTCCTTGTCCTTCATGTCCCCATTTTAAAGCTCCATGATAATGGTGTTAACACATACGCACTATATTCCCATAACAAACCTTCTCTTTAGCTTCAACATTTTTGCGTACTTTTCCAACGCAATCCTACTTTCTATATGTTAATTCAGTTCTCGTACCTCCAAAACATTCGGATAATTCGAGAATTTGATTAAAATAATAACTAATTAATTAAAATATATTAATGGAAGATATTATATCTTCAACCTATTCTTATTTAAGTCTAATAACAAGATTGATGGGCGGGACGTGTATGGCCCCAGTCATAAAGTCCAAACTGTGCTTTTGAAGTTTGGTTGAGGCTGATAACAAAGGCCACAAACTCTAGATTCTAACAGATAAACGAGTAATAATCAGCGGGAATAACAGATGTTAGAGTAGAATGTCCGGCGTTCCAATTAGATTGGATTTTTTTTCTACTTGTAAAATAATTTTATTGGAAATTATAATAATATAAAGACATTTCTTTATCTTATGTTCTTTTGCATTTATCGCATATTTGCACATATGATAAAGTCCTTAGATCAATTTAAGCTATGAGGCATGGTCGCGCATTTGATGGCGATCATGGAACATGTCTCTAAGGCTTTGATCTTAAATTTGTTCCAAGTCGATGGGTTTTTCAAGATAGGACATTAAATAACCCCGTAAGACTTGTACATATGGTGCATGCTCATGAGACGAGGATGTTGCATTCCATTAATATCAGTGTTGCGACACAAATGCACATATGTGGGTGCTTGTTAGCGAACAAGTTCACTGAATATGACCCAATGAAAATTCTTAGATAGAAACTCTGATTGTCGAATAAGAATTTTTATATTGCAATAGTACATGATTAATCCTCGTACTTGAGGCACGACTATACCTTGTGTATATCCTACAATACTTTGATTTATTTTTGATTGCTTGACAATCACAAAGAGATATTTTGGGTATTGCAGTGATATGCATGGAGGTTTGTTTGTGGCCAACATAGAATTCGACACTTATCATTTAATAAGGGAATTTCATGTGTTTTCATAGTTCGTGGTTCAAAGACCTTGGCCAAGGCACGATGAATTTAATTTATAAAAGAATCACAAGAACTTGAAATGGGATCACAGTTATTAAATCAATTGGGTTCGACTTATAAATCTATGCCCAAGATTTAATCGGGAAATTAGTTGTCGAAAGGATCGTACATGTATGCAATTGCAATTGGAATAGGTTTACTCGCTATTTCACCTAATACTAGGTAATCATGCTACTTGCTAGGTGTTACCATGATTTGTAGGTTCTTGAAATTAAAGAGTTAACTTCAAGTATATTTATTAATTGGATTAATAAATAGAATAAGTTATTATTATTTAAAAGTTACAAAAGTTGTAAGCCTACTACTAGTGTTAGTCATGAACCTAAAATGGTCACACATAATTTTGGATGTTGACATTTTGAGATTGAAAAATTCAATGGTTGGATGCAATTAATTGATGAAGATTAATTAATCGGGTTTTTAATTTAATTCAATTGTGGAATTAAATATTTAATTATATAATTTAATTATTTAATTAAATCTAATTTGATTAGAGAATCAAATAATTGGAATAGAATGAATTAATCAATATTTGAATTGATTAATTGGGATTTAATTAATTAATTAGTAGAATTAATTAATTGGACTTTAAAGTCTAAATCCCATACCTTAATCTAGTAGGCCTATTTGTAGAAGCCCATTAGATAATTGAAGAGAAATAAAATAAATAAGATTTATTTATATATATATATAATAGGATATATATATATATATATATGTATATGATTAAAAAAAAAAAATCACATTACTCATACATGCATGTGACCATGTGGGTTTGTGGTATTCTTTTTCTTTACTTTTACTTGTGCCACCCAACCAAATATGTTTTTAATTCAAAAGAATGACTTTTTATTTTTAAATAAAAGGTTGAGTTGTGACAATGATTATGTTTTTTGGTTGTGATTAAAAGACAAGTCTTCATCTTTGGTGTGGTTTAACAAGAGCATACGGTTTTTCACAATGAGATTGAGAGTTTGATTTCTTAATATTGATTTGTACTCTTGGTGTAAACTCTCTCATTATCTCTTCAATATACACCACTTTTCTCTTCAAGATTTTAGTAGAGAATAATTAACCAATAATTATTCATCTACAAAATTTTAACAATAGTTGATTGTTGGAATTAAATTCTATTCCGTTTTCAATTTCAAAACGTGGTAAACTCTACTAGCGAAGAATTTATCCCGGTGTCACAACCAAGAGGTGGACTCAATTAGAGGGGAGGCGCTTGAATCTCTATTGGCGAGTTTGCGATTTACCTATTTGTGAGGAATTTGGATTCCTTCTACATCATCTTCAAAAGGAAGCATTTTAGGTAAGATCCTAAATCTTATTTTACCACTTGTATAAACGCGATCGTTAAATCGCTACGATAATCGGGGCTTTATTTTATGAATAATTGTATGCATGATTTAAATTTTGATTTTTCGCTGCGTTTAGCCCCGCGATATAGCGAACCCAACAATGGTATCAGAGCCACGGTTTCGCGATTATACAAGTTTATCTGTGTTTCAAACATATATTAATTTTAACATATGTTTAATGAATTGTAATATGTGCGATAAAATGCGTTTTTATACGGTTTAAGTTTTGGGATAAAACTGAATTCAGTTATTTCTTACAAAAAAAAAAAAAAAAAGGAAGAAATGGGACTGAATTCCAAACAAATCCGATTACGAATTCGTTTTCCGATTTCGGATTGTTTTTGATTTGATCTTAAAGTTTGTACAGGTTGTACATGTTTGATTTGTTTAACAAAGTTTGGTTAATCAAATGATCTCAAACTTGTACAGATTGTACAGGTTTGATTTGTTCTTGATTTGTTTAACAAAATTGGTTATTCAAAACTGGTAGGATATATATATATATATATATATATATATAATATGTATACATATATTTCAATTTTGATTAGTTAGATTTTGATTTTAAATTGTTAACATCAGAATCAATAAAAAACGTTTTTGTGAATAATCAAAATAAGCTTTATCCCAAAATTAAATCGGCATATAGAACTTGGTAAATTTAAATGCTTTAAATTTATGTGATGGATGTTTTAGCATGATTTATTTAGGGATGATCATAAGCCTATGACCAATGTGATTGGATGTATATATTTTCTTTGGGTTTTTGGGGCTGCGAGCCTCTTATTCAATTATTTGTAAATTATTTAAATTTTCGCATTGAGAGTAAACTAAGTGGTGAGGTTTTTTCATTTATTGTAATTGGAGGACGTTCGATCACGCGAAAGGCCTACGCTTGTGTGGGTATATTTTTATAAATGTAATAGAATAGAAGAATCAAGGCCCATGCATGTATGGGTATATTAATGAAATGTAATAGAAATAGTTCTATTTATTTTTACCCTTAGATTGACCAAAGACCCATTTTTGGCTCAAATGGGTCGCATAGGTTGGCCATGATCATCCCACCGCTTTTTGCATAGGATGTATGCTAGATTTATTTAATGCTCTTTGCTTGCGCTCATATGATGAATCGTTAAATAAAAACCAATCTAGTAATTAAGTTGATGAGATCTTTGAAAAGTTTAAAAACCCCAAGTTTTTGAAACTTAAAAGGGAATTTAATTTTATTTAATTCCATATCAAACAAAATGGACAAGATAGGTAGGACTCATCGTTCCATGCCTTCCATCAAAGGTAGACAACATGACGATGCTACCACACACAGTCACCGGCCACGAGTCGTGGAGTGATTTTGTGTTGGAAAGTCGTGATATCTACCAAGCATTGAGATACTCGTGGGATGGACTCGTCTTTATGTTGACCACGAGTCGTGGAACATCTTGATGCTCCATCTACACGAAGGTTTGATGGGTTATGTTTGACACTTAGTACCATATAGGCTCATAAAATTGGGGTATATTGGAAAACGCGAGGCAAAATAATCTTGAGGTTGTATAAATGATACAATTGTTAAAGAGTTAACTACCAATAAAAATATCTCACGGGCTCATAAAATTGGGGTATGAAATATTTCTATTGGGCTTCAAGCCCATTAAGAAAATTAGATTTTTCGAATTTTATTTGGGGTTAATAAAATTTGAATAAAATAGTGGGAGACATTTAATATTAAAGACCTTATATTGAATGAATATATTTTCCATAATTCACTCATTTTTCGCTTCGTTTATTTTTGTAGATAACTCTACTAAAAATGGCTAAGAATCCACTAGGATCCATACTTGAGCAAAACAAATTAAGCGCCCAAACATTGTCGATTGGCTGAGAAACCTAAAAATTGTCCTTCAGTCTGAGAAGAGGGCTTATGTACTTGACCAAGCACCTCCTCCACCTCCTGAAGATATCACATCAAATGCCTATGGAGAATACCTTCGTCATGTTGATGACAATCTCCAGGCTCGGTGTTATATGTTGGCATCAATGTCAAATGAGCTGCAAAGGCAGCATGAAGGTCTAGAAACTGCTAGTGAGATTCTTCTCCATCTACAAGAGTTGTACGGTGAGAGAACGCGACAAATAAGATATCAGATATCAAAGGAGCTTTTTAGATGTCGTATGACTGAGGGCTCTTCAGTCCAAGACCATGGACTGAAGATGATAGCACTCATTGAAAGGCTTACGTCCCTTGGAGTTATTATGGACAATGAACTCTATGTGGACCTTATGTTGCAATCTCTGCCTCCCTCATTTGATACATTTGTTGTCAACTTTAACATGCACTCCATGGAGACTAGTCTCCCTGAATTGGTGAGTATGTTAAAGACGGCTGAATCTACTATAAAAAAGGATAAGCCAGTCATGCTTGTTGGATCCACATCCGGATCAAAGGCTGCAAAGTCTAAGAAAAGGAATTGGAAAGGAAAGGGTTCCTCTAAGCCCAACAAGAAGGCAAAGGACAATGGCAAGAAAAAGGTTAATTCTCAAGCCAATGACAAATGCAATTACTGCGGCAAAATGGGACATTGGAAGAGGAATTGCAAGGAGTACCTTGCAAGTCTGAAACGTTCAGGTATATATTTTGTTGAAGTTAACTTATCGATTAATGATGCTTCTTGGATATTGGATACGGTTGTGGCTCACATATTTGCAATGATTTGCGAGATAATGGTAAGCGAGGAAGCTTGATAGAAAGGAGATGGTCCTTCGGATGGGGAATGGAGCAAGATTTTTGCATTAGCTATAGGACCATTTATCTATCTTTGGAGAATGGTTTTAATTTGTGTTTGAACAATTGTCTTTATGTTCAGGATATTATTAGAAATATTATCTCTGTTCCTGTTTTGGACAGAGAATGTTTTAAATTTGTAATTGAGAATGAAACTTGTTCCATTTTCAAAGATTATGCACTTATATATTCCGGTTATTTGACAAATTGTTTATACACTGTTACTCCCCATAATCCCATTCTCACAATTCAACAAAATAAAAGAAAATTAGATAATCATAGTTCTGTCACTCTTTGGAATGCCATATTAGGTCATATTTCCGAAAAAAGAATACACAAGTTGGGACAAATACTCAACCTTATGGGAGAGCAAATGTTGCCAACATGTGAATCATGTCTTAAACGGAAAATGACCAAATCACCATTTATTGGACAAGTGGAACGAGCCAAAGATCTGTTGGATTTGATCCATACGGATATTTGTGGTCCACTAAGTGTTAGTGCACGACGAAACTATCACTATTTCATAACTTTTACCGATGACTATTCTAGGTATGGTTATGTATACCTTATGAGGTTCAAATATGAAGCTTTTGAAAAGTTCAAAGAATTTAGATGTGTGGTGGAGAAACAAACTAGTCGTAGTATTAAAACTCTTCGATCGGATTGAGGAGGTGAATACTTGACCACTGAGTTTCTTGATTATCTAAAAGAGAATGGTATTCTCTCACAGTGGACTCCTCCTGCTACTCCACAACTCAACGGAGTTTTAGAGCGTAGAAATCGAACTTTGTTAGACATGGTTCGATCGATGATGAGTTTCACTTCTTTACCTCTTTCATTTCAGGGCTATGCTTGGAGACAATGACATACTTATTGAATAGGGTGCCATCTAAGGCGTTCCCAACACACCATATGAAATGTGGTGTGGTAAGACACCCTCTTACAAATACCTCAAAGTATGGGGGTGTCTTTTATGTAAAACAACAAGTGGGAGATAAGTTGGATATGCGATCCATCTTATGTAAATTCGTGGGGTATCCAAGAGAGTCTATAGGATATTATTTCTATGATCCTTCGGAACAAAAGGTTTTTGTTTCGAGGAATGCTACTTTCCTTGAAGAAGAATTTCTTTCTCAGAGGAGTGGCGAAGCAGTAGAACTTGAAGAAGTTCAAGAACCACAGAATTTCCCAAATGTTGCCGCAGATAATGCACCAACCTGAATTTGGACCATCTAAAGCACAACCTCTTCGAAAATCCATAAGGGTTTCAAAGGCGCCCGAGAGGCTAAACCTTTTATTAGAGAACAAAGAAGAGGGCTCCTATGGATAATGATCCAAGAAGCTATGAAGAGGCGATGTCAGATATCGACTCAAATAAATGGCAAGAAGCAATGCAATCCGAAATTGACTCCATGTACTCCAACAAGGTATGGACCTTGGTGGACCCACCACATGGAATTGTTCCCATTGGTTGCAAATGGGTCTATAAACGAAAGCTTGGGGTAGATGGAGAGGTGGCGACTTTTAAAGCACGTTTGGTTGCAAAAGGTTATACTCAAAAGCAAGGAGTTGATTATGATGAGACCTTTTCACCAGTAGCGATGCTTAAATCCATTCAGATCTTGCTAGCCATATCAGCATATTATGACTATGAGATATGGCAAATGGATGTGAAGACTGCTTTTCTTAATGGAAACATTAAAGAAGAGATCTATATGAAGCAACCAGAGGGATTCATATCCAATGGAAGCGAGCAAAAAGTTTGTAAACTCTAGAGATCCATTTATGGACTCAAACAGGCTTCTAGGAGTTGGAACATTCGATTTGATGAAACGATCAAAACATTTGATTTTCATAAAAATCCGGATAAACCATGTGTGTATAAGAAGGTTAGTGGGAGTGCAGTTGCATTTGTTGTGCTCTATGTTGATGACATTCTACTCATTGGAAATGATGTAGGTATGTTACAATCAACTAGGACTTGGTTGTCTAAACAGTTCTCCATGAAGGACTTGGGAGAAGCATCTTTTATCCTAGGGATAAAGATCTATAGAGATAGATCACGAAAGATGATCGGATTATCCCATCAATGTACATAGACAAAGTACTAAAAAGGTTTAGTATGGAGGAATCCAAACGAGGATACCTACCTATGAGTCATGGTGTTTCACTTTCTAAAGCTATGTCTCCTAAGACACCTGAAGAAAGAGAAAGAATGTCTCGCATACCTTATGCATCCGCTATTGGAAGCATAATGTACGCAATGTTATGTACTAGGCCTGATGTCGCACATGCTTTGAGTGTCACGAGCAGATATCAGTCCAATCCAGGTGATGAACACTGGAAGGCCGTTAAGATGATCCTTAAGTACTTAAGAAGAACTAAGGATATGTTTTTGATATATGGCAGTGGAGAGCTAAAACTAGAAGGGTTCACTGATTCTAGTTTCCAGTCTGATAAAGACGACTCTAAGTCCATGTGCGGATATATATTCATCTTGAATGGGGAGCGATTAGTTGGAAAAGTTCCAAACAAGAAACAACCGGCAGACTCCACCACTTTGAAGTGAATATATTGCCGCATCGAATCAAAGAAAAGAGGTCGTTTGGATACAAAACTACATCCAAGGGTTGGGTGTAGTTCCATCATTGTTGATCCAATAATGATTTATTGTGACAACAACGAGTCTATAATAAAAGCAAAAGAGCCAAGATCTCATCAAAGATCCAAGCATATAATGAGCGATACCACCCGATCGAGAGATCATTGGTAGAGGCGATGTTGTTGTGGATCGAGTTGCTTCAAAGAAAAAATGTAGAGACCCGCTAACTAAGCCCTTATCACAAAAGGTATTTGACGGACATCTCGAAAAGATGGGCCTAAGATACATGGGCAATTGGAACTAGGGCAAGTGGGAGATTGTTAGAGTAGAATGCCGCTGCGTTCCAATTAGATTGGATTTTTTTCTACTTGTAAAACAATTTTATTGGAAATTATAATAATATAAAGGTGAGGCTAAGTTGAACACCGCAAGTTGTGGTGAGGCTAAGTCATTTGACTTTTAATGATTCCTACACCTCGTTGAGGTTGAGTATGGCGAGATACTCGGATAGGAGATCACCTTTATAAGTGAGAAGTGAGAGCCGCTTCAAAGTAACACTTATGAATCTAAAGTGGTGTCCATGGCCGTAAACGGACACAAAACGTGAGAACAGGAGGTGTTGAGACCTTACCGTGTTAATCTTTGTTGTCTCGGTATACACCATGGAAGAATAGTTCAAGGAAGGTTCAAAGCCACAAGCTACCTATCCAGATGCGATATTGTCTCTTGAGGACTGGTTTTGCGTGTCCGCATTCATGCATGCATTAATATCCACTCATGTGGGGGATTGTTGGAAATTTGGTTTTGATAAAGTGGGCGTCGACCCGACTTTGACCAAATTTTGGTGGCTAAGAATTTAATTAGGAGGAATTAAATTGTGAATTGTTAATCTACCTTTCGAGTAGATGTTCGTAGTATTTTGTATTTCTCAAAACCATATTTTGGGTAACGAGTGAGAAATTAATACACGAAGTTGGCCACGCGAATGGGCATAGTTTATCCTAGTATAAAAATACTAGAAGGTGTTATTGGTTGGTTATACTATAACACAAGTGTATTATCACAAATAGGCCTTGGGCCGGCCCGACTCTTTGGGCTCGGGTCTAGGTTCTGTTAGTTTGTTATTCGAAAATGGGCTTGGCCCAAATTCAAGTGAGTGTTGGGTTCGATGTATCTGGACATTGGAGGTGTCCAGGTTCATGTATGTCTCTTGGAGTTTGTAACTCCTAGATAGTAGTCATAATGTGATTTGTAACTCTTGGAGTTACATTTGGTTTTAATTGCCAATTTTCTATCATTAATCTCTCCAAGTGTTGGAAATTGAAGCCTTTATATGCTTAGCTTGCATTCACTTTCTGATTGAAGGAAATGAAGAGAAATAGGGAGAAAGAGAGAGAGTTAGAAAATATTCTACAGAAAGTTATTCTGTCCAGAGGATGTTATCCCGAATGTCATCACATATCTCGCTGCATCTTCCTTTTTTGCATTTTCTGAGTCAAGCAAGCCAGTTCTCGCTCTTCCTAGTTCGAAAGGTGCCTTTGTGTCAGTGGTGCTACTATACACAGAGGAGGTAAAGCCGTTTTATCTTTGGGGACATTACGTCAAACCGTGAGCACTAGCTGGGACGTATTTGTCTCGCGGATAGAGTTCTACTCGACTCGGCTTTTGTTTTTCAAGTTTTGTCAGATTTATGCTTCTGGAGTTGGAGTCCATTCAAGATTTGTAATAGTTAGATTTTGCTTCAAGTTGTAATTTTTGTTTCTATTTTTTGTAAGGCCATTGTTGAAGGCATTTCCCGTTGTATCTCATTGTAAATTTCCAACACAATATAAACAAGATTAGCCATATCTATTATACACAATCCTAACCAATGGCTAGATTACTTTAATGCAATGGCTACAAGTCATGTATTGAACTCATCCATCTAAAAATTTACCTCTTTTGAATATTCTACAAATATTATGTTGGAATTTGGCCTTTGAGAAATGGGTGTTGACCCGATTTTGACCAAATAATTAAGTGGTTTCCATTCGTGATAAATGGAATTAAATTATTTGTACAAAATCTACTAAGAGAGTAGATGAGAATATCATTTGGAATTTCTCAAAACCGATTCTTGTTGAATGATAAATTAATGCTAGAAGTTAGCCACTTAATACAAATAAATGGTATGGAAAATGGAAAATATGGGGGAGGAGAGATGCTCCATCCCACATAGGAAAAATGAGACAAAGTTGCACACTTTATTTATCCCAAGTTGGACATATGGGTTTGGGCCCTTGGGGGCACCCAAGTTTTTAAAGGGTGCGGACCTACATGCTTGTGGGTTTGGTTCAGCACACACGCACGCGCGCCGCGGCCGGCTGTTGCTCGGCTCCGCTCCTTGACTGGGTCCGGGTCGTGGGTCGTGGGCCTGGGCTTGGGCTTGGGCTTGGACTTCAAGGCCCTTATTCTTTTTGGACCAAAAACCTTTAAAATTAACTGTTTAATTAATTTTTAATTAATTAAATAAATTTAATTAATTTTCATAATTAATTAAATGAGTTCAACCTGGGAAACGCGTTTGGACCGCGCAAGACGGCGAGCACGCCCCGTGCGGTCGGTCGTGCGTCTACCCTGCCCAGAGTTGCGAGCGTGCACGGCCGGGTACCCCCGTGGTCGCAGGTCGTGTCTTGGGGTCGAAGTTTTGCGCCTGCACGCACGGGCAGGCGCATGGCCATGCGCCTGGTCGTGCTCCCCTGCACAGGTGCGTCTGCTCAGTGCAAAAGGTGTCTTTTCGAGCAAAAAGACGCGATCTTTCCATACGAGGCACCTGTGGCCTATAATTACTCGACCTACCGATGAAAAAACGCACGAAATTATCGATAACAATAAACGAGCATTGCATTTTGCATCTTGTCCCATTTCCTCCTTGAAAAGCTTGAAAGTCGAAAAATACTTCACGATCGTTGTATTAGGTTTTGTAAGTCGCTAAATCGGAATTGTAAGTCGTTGTATCTTAAAAGCGAGTCTTTGGAACCGCAAAGCACTAAGTATACGGGGCGTTTTCGGCTTGCGGAGACTGTATCTAATATAGGCCTCGACTAATAAGCCTATACACTTATCCTTGCCATTTTCTTCCAACTAGAAACCTTTTCCACCAGAAATTTACCCAACAATCGCAAGACGAAAAATTTTGTTTCTGTTGAAGACGATGGCATCCAGTTCGATCTCTTTCACACCTATGGCTGCTGCTCCCGCTCACGACGAAAATCCGCCCAAGTTCTTCGGTGCCGACTTCAAACATTGGCAACAAAAGATGCTGTTCTACCTCACCACCTTGGGGTTGGCTCGTTTTCTGAAAGACGACTCCCCTACTGCCGTTGGAGATGACGAAGTTGACAACAACTGGAGAATCGCTGTGGATGCTTCGCATAACAGCGATTTTCTATGTCGCAACTACATCTTGAACGGGCTAGATGACACTCTCTACAATGTCTATAACACGTTCAAGATGTCCAAGGAACTGTGGGAGTCCTTGGAGAAGAAATACAAGACGGAAGATGCCAGTACAAAAAAATTTGTTGTCGGCAAATTCCTCGAGTACAAGATGGTTGACACCAAGACGGTGATCAACCAAGTTCAGGAGATTCAAATCATCCTTCACGAATTAGTGTCTGAAGGGATGATTTTGAATGAATCCTTTCAAGTGGCTGCAATTATCGAAAAGTTGCCGCCATTGTGGAAGGACTTCAAAAATTACCTCAAGCACAAGCGCAAAAAGATGGGGCTTGAGGATCTGATTGTTCAGCTTCGCATCAAAGAAGACAACCGGAAATCAGATATGAAATCCAGCAAGTCTGGAATGGAGGCTAAGGCTAATCTTGCAGAATCGAGCACTAGCAAGAAACGCAAGCACTCCGGGAAGGAAAAAGGAAAATTCAAAAAGTTCAAGGGGAATTGCTACAATTGTGGCAAACCGAACCACATGGCTAAGGATTGCCGACACCCGAAGAAGGGCAATCAAGGTGGCAACCAACAAGCCAATGTGACGGAGGACAAGTCGGTTCCAATTGACTTGTCGGAGCTCGATCTCTCCGCCGTTGTGTTTGAAGCCAATATGGTGGATAACCCAAGGGAGTGGTGGATAGATACCGGGGCTACTCGTCATATTTGTGCCGACAAGGAGATTTTCTCATCCTACACTCTGATTAATGGAAGGAAGTTGTTCATGGGGAACTCTTCGACTTCCAACATCGTTGTGGTTGGAAATGTGGTGCTCAAGATGACTTTCAGGAAGGAGCTTATGCTTGTAGATGTGCTGCATGTCCCAGACATCTGCAAGAACTTGGTTTCTGGTCCTTTTCTTAGCAAGGCCGGGTTTAGACTAGTGTTTGAGTCCGACAAGTTTGTAATGACCAAGAATGGTCGGTTTTTTATGTAAAGATTACCTTGATAAGGGCCTATTTAAAATGTCTATAATGTCTCGTTTTTTCCAAGAGGCGAAGAATAAAAACGTTACTTCTGTTTACTTGTTGGATTGTTCTAATTTATGGCATGATAGATTAAGACACGTAAACTTCAACACAATTAAAAGGTTAGTGAATCTGGAATTAATACCTACGTTTAAAACCGATTCACAAGACAAATGCAAAATTTATGTTGAAGCAAAGTTGGCCAAAGCACCATTTCATTCGAGAACGGAAGTACCAAACCACTCGAGTTAATTCATACGGATGTGTGTGATTTAAAACTTGTGCAAACTCGAGGTGGGAAAAAGTACTTCATAACGTTTATAGACGATTGCACAAGATATTGCTATGTGTATCTCTTAAAAAGCAAAGATGAAGCTTTAGTAGCTTTTAAGACTTATAAGAATGAAGTTGAAAATCAGCTTAATTTGAAAATTAAGATGCTTCGAAGTGATAGAGGCGGAGAGTATGTTGCTCCGTTTGAAGAATTTTGCTCGGAAGTGGGTATAATTCATTAAACGACTGCACTTTACTCACCTCAATCAAATGGTGTAGCAGAACGCAAAAATCGTACTCTTAAGGAGATGATGAATGCGATGTTGTTAAGTTTTGGCTTACCCCAAAACTTGTGGGGGAAAGCCATACTTTCTGCAAACTACATTCTTAATAAGATCCCACACAAAGGTAAAAACGAAACTCCATATGAGTTATGGAAGGGACGTAAATCGTCATATAAATACCTCAAAGTGTGGGGGTGTTTGGCTAAAGTCGAAGTACCTAAGCCGAAACAAGTTAGAATCGGTCCGAAGACGATCGATTGTGCTTTCATTGGATATGCTAACAGTAGTAGTACATATCGCTTTTTAGTGCACAAGTCAGTTATTCCTGATATAAATGAAGGTATGCTCATTGAATCACGGAATGCTGTATTCTTAGAGAATATCTTTCCGAACAAAGAACGAAAAGAAGAAAGTTCGAGTAAACAGACTTATGAAACTGCAAGGTTACCTCAAAGTGATGATGAAGAGGAACCAAGATGCAGTAAAAGGACAAAAGTAGCTAAGTCTTTTGGTCCTGATTTTCTAACTTATATGTTAGAAAACGAACCCGAACTATTCAAGAAGCATTGTCTAGTCGAAGCTCCTCTCTGGAAAGAAGCTATCAATAATGAGATAGAGTCCATCATGCAAAATCACACTTGGGAGTTGGTTGATCTCCCACCGGGTTGCAAACCTTTGGGATGCAAGTGGATCCTTAAAAGAAAGTATAAAGCAGATGGATCTATCGACAAGTATAAATCCCGATTGGTAGCTAAAGGGTTTAGACAAAAAGAGGGATATGACTTCTTCGATACATATTCTCCTGTCACGAGGATTACGTCCATTCGTGTTCTCATTGCTATTATGACTTTGCATAACCTTGAGATACATCAAATGGACGTTAAAGACCGCATTCTTGAATGGTGAACTTGAAGAGGAGATCTATATGTAACAACCCGAGGGGTACGTTGCACCCGATCAAGAGCGAAAGGTGTGTAAACTTGTTAAGTCACTTTGTGGACTAAAACAAGCACCTAAGCAATGGCACGAAAAGTTTGACTCGACTATGAAGTCAAACGGTTCCAAGATAACAAGTGTGTCTACATTAAAGGTACTACAAATGATTATGTCATAGTATGCCTTTATGTGGATATGTTGATCATGGGTAGTAGTCATGATTTAATCATGAATACTAAGAACATGTTGAAGAAGAACTTCGACATGAAGGATATGGGATTATCTGATGTTATATTAGAGATTAAAATCTCTAGAACTTCAGATGGAATTGTCTTGTCACAGTCCAATTATGTTGAAAGCATACTTAGAAGGTTTAATGCTTTTGATAGTCCTCCGACTAAGACATATGTAGATCTAAGTCTACACTTGGCCAAGAATAGAGGCGAACCAGTTTCTCAGCTGGAATATGCAAGGGTAGTTGGCAGTCTGATGTATTTAACGAATTGTACACGTCCAGACATTGCATATTCAGTGAGTAAACTAAGTAGGTTCACAAGTAACCCGAGTACGGATCACTGGAAAGCCGTGACAAGGGTACTTAGATATTTAAAGTATACCATGAACTATGGAATACTTTATACGAGATATCCAGCAGCATTGGAAGGATACTGTGATGCCAATTGGATATCATACACAAAAGACTCCAAGTCCACAAGTGGATTTGTTTTCACAATAAGTGGAGGAGCGGTGTCGTGGAAGTCTTCTAAGCAAACGTGCATAGCTCGATCCACTATAGAATCCGAGTTCATTGCTTTGGATAAAGTTGGAGAATAAGCGGAATGGCTTAGAAACTTCTTAGAGGATATTCCTTGTTGGAATAAGCCTGTGCCTATTGTTATGATACAATGTGATAGTCAATCAGCACTCGGAAGGGCACAAAGCAGTATGTATAATGGTAAGTCTAGACATATACGTCGGAGACACAATACCATTAGATAATTGATTTCGAATGGGGTTATTTCGGTTGACTACGTGAAGTCAAAGGAAAACCTTGTGGATCCACTTACGAAAGGCATAAATCGAGATCAACTGTATAAACTGTTAAGGGGAATGGGTTTAAAATCCACAACTTAAAGAATGTTCATAGCGGTAACCCAACCTTGTGAATTGGAGATCCCAAGACCTTGGTTCAATGTGACAACTAAGTTATGAATGTTCAGCTGAACACTTGGAAAATGTGTTAGCTCATTCTCGATACATCCAAGTGAATGAAAACCTGCTGAATGTGGTGAGGTTAAGTTTAAGACTTTTAATGATTCCTATACCAAAAGGTGGAGTATGGCATGATACTCTTCAATAGGAGATCACATATATAAGTGAGAAGTAATGGCCGCTTCAAAAGAAACACTTATGAATCTAAGATATGGTCCAGGGCCGAAATGGACACAACGTGAGAACAACAAGTGTTAGAGTTGTTATTGTGTAAGTACTGTTGTCTTGGTTTACACGAACGACTGAGTAGTTCAAGACATCGCATCACTAAGCAGCCAGTAAATCCGATAGTATTTTACTAGGGAAGGTTCAAAGCCATAAGCTACCTATCCTGATGCAATAACGATTCGCCGAGACTTTCAAGCGAATCTGCCTACACGCATACATTAATTCCATTCATGTGGGGGATTGTTGGAATTTGGTCTTTGAGAAATGGGTGTTGACCCGATTTTGACCAAATAATTGAGTGGTTTCCATTCTTGATAAATGGAACTAAATTATTTGTAAAAAGTCTACTAAGAGAGTAGATGAGTATATCATTTGGAATTTCTCAAAACCGTTTCCGGGTGAATGAGAAATTAATGCTAGAAGTTAGCCACTTAATACAAATAAATGGTATGGAAAATGGAAAATGTGGGGGAGGAGAGATGCTCCATCCCACATAGGAAAAAAGAGGCAAAGTTGCACACTTTATTTATCCCAAGTTGGACATATGGGTTTGGGCCCCAGGGGGGCACCCAAGTTTTTAAAGGGTGAGGACCCACATGCTTGTGGGTTTGGTTCAAAGAACACACGCGCGCGCCGCTGCCGCCGCCTGCCGGCTCGGCCCGGGTCTGGGTCGTGGGTCGTGGGCTTTGTCCTTGAAGACCTTTAACATTAAATTTTTAACTAATTAAATAGATTTAATTAATTTTCGTAATTAATTAAATGAGTTCAACCTGGGAAATGTTTCGGACTCGCGCACGAGCGGGAGCACAGCCCATGCGGTCGGGTCATGCTACCTGCCGCAGAGTTGCGAGCCAACGCGACGGTGGGGCATGCCCGTCGATCGGGTCGTGCTAGGGGCGAAGTGATTTTTCCATACGAGGCACTGTGACCTATAATTACTCGACCTTACTGATGAAAAAACATACGAAATTATCAGATAACAATAAACGAGCATTGCATTTTGCATCTTGTTCCATTTTCTCCTTGAAAAGCTTGAAAGTCGAAAAAAACTTCTTGATCGCTGTATTCAGGTTTTAGCAAGTGCTGCTAAACCGAAATTTTAAGTCGTTGTATCTTAAAGCGGAGCGGAACAAGAAGTAAGCACTCGGTGATACGGGCGTTTCCATCTTGCATGAGAGCGTATCTAATACATGCCTCGACTAATAAGCTTTATACACTTATCCTTGCCATTCTCTTCCAACCAGAAACCTTTTCCACTAGAAATTTACCCAACATATTATTCATATAATATTTTACAAATGTTTTTTTTTTTGTTGATATTATTCACATTTTCATTAATTGACCTATCAGTGCGAGACAGATTTGAGACATTAATTTGATTTTGTGGCTTGAAGCTACTAGCTTCATATTTTTTTTATTTAGATTTAGTAGCTTCATTTTTTTTAATTTTTCATCTAGATTTAGTAGCTTCATTTTTTATTTTTTCATTTAGATTTAGTAGTTTCATTTTTTTTCGTTTAGATTTAGTATCGAATAATGCATGACCATATTGAGGTGATTTTGTGGTTTGAGGCTAACTTCATATTTTTTTCGTCATTTAGATTAGTATCGGACAGTCCTATCAGTGCATGACTTGAGATTTTGAGGTTTGAGGATGTTTTTATATTATTATTGTTGTTGATTTTCCTCAATTGGTACAAATGAACAAGATTACCCATATTTATTATATTGCACAATCCTAACCAATGGCTAGTATTACTTTAATTCAATGGCTACAACCTACAAGTCAAGTATCGAACTCATCCATCCAAATATTTACCTCATTTAAATATGTGGAAATGGGTCAAATTAGCCCTTTCTAAAATGTAAAGATGAAAAATAGTCATATTGTGTAAACACATCTTTTTTAGCCATTTTGGCCAAGCAAATGACATTAATACACTTTAAGCACATTACATTAGGTCACCTACCTCTCTTTCTCTTTTTCACTTTATCTTTCACACTTTCGGTTCTAAGACTTATATTTTCTGGCGACTCATTTTTTCGATCGGAATCTCGAAACAGTGTAAGCATTTTGTTCTCTAGCTCATCCTTTACTCATTTCAGTATCGTATTTAGTTTGGGGTTGGGTATAAACTAGATTTGAAAACCATAGACATGAAAAAAAAAACCAAAATATGCTCTAACAACAGTCTGCAAATGTAACTCGATATCTGACTCAAGTCGAGTCACATGTTATGACATTGAGTCGATTGTTTTGAGTTACTTTTAACTCGATGTCGAGTTACTTACTCGACTTCGAGTTACATATCAGCCTTTAATTTTTTTTCTGTTCTTTAAATTGATAATCTATTGTTGTTGTTGGTTTCAGATGGAGGATGATAAAGTGATAATTGCCCATAGTGGTTTTTGTGGATATTGTTAATAACGTTGTAAATGGTGATCGACATTTGTGTGAATACAAATTATACTGTTTAATGCCAACTGGGGTGGTTATGAGGTTAAGTCTTTGATTATGTGTAAACGGGATCTTTGACGAGTAGCTGAGATTTTCAAAGATCCCCGAATATTTGTGACCTTGCAACCAAAAGATCATGAGATGGTGGGGACCTCGTACATCAAAAATAATAATCCACATGGTTTTATAAACCCCATGGCTACTCATTCTTATTCTTATAGTATCGACAATCAATTCATGCCCGTAAATCCATATAATTCTCACTACGGTATGAATTATATACATGTCCACCACAGTGTATGCCAACCTATATGCAACATGCTGTGCTCGATAATTGTCCAAGTAAATCTAGGGCCTTGGAGCCTCAACCAACGTCTATGCAACATGTAGTGCCCGATAATTGTCCAAGTAAATCTCCTATCTTGGAGCATCAACCGAGAATCAATAGTAGTGATCATGTGGATGATGATGTTGGTGTTGGTGGATTTAATGATGATTTTGGGAAGTATGATGGTTTCGGGGGCGGTGGCCATTATGATGACCAGGATTTTGTTAGTTATCAACATAACCAATAAGATGAACAATTTGTTCCATCGGGGGACAATGATGGTGACACATCCGAGGAAGAAGATGACGATCCAGAGTACAACGTTGACGATCAATTAGTCTGTCGATTGATTTATGATCACTTTGGATGGGAAAAAATGACTATTTTGTTCCGGATGACCATGAAGGGAATGATGTGAACAATGATATCATAATAGGAGACAATGACGAGCATGTTCTTCAGAATAGACGTTTTCCAATCCATAAAGTACCTCATGTTGATGCCAACGAAGTAGATAATGAGAACACTGAACATACAGAGCTCCCAATGGTAAGGTCGAAATTTGCTTAGATGGCTCTTGGAACGTCTTATCAGTATCCCGACCCTATTTCCATTCCACAAGAACCACCTAACATCGAGCGTGACTTATTTAAAGGTGCATTTCTTAAAAGAAAGAAAGAAATGGTAACAAAGTTGGGCTTCTACCATCTAGACCATCGTGTGGAGTATAGAACAACAAGGTCTTCGACTTCACGTTATGAGGATGTTTACAAACATAAAGGATGCACCTTCTTACTTCGTGCAAATGCTATCCAAGGAGGAAATTGGAAGGTGACTAAATTCGAGCAACCTCATACATATGAAGCAACCTAACTAGACATGCTCATCGACAATTGCCTTCGAAGATTATTGGAGCCCTTCTTGCGCCAAAACTACTAAAGGAGGGACGACCCCTTAAACCTAGGGATATTATTGTTGATTTGTCTACTGAACATGGGATAGACATTTTGTATAACAAAGCACTAAAATCACAACATCGTGCTTACAGCTACATACATGGTGACCACTTACAGTCTTCGGGGATTTTGCCTGCATTCTTATACATGTTAAAAAAAGAGTTGCGCTACATGATGATGACGATGATAGGTTCAAGTGTGTTTATATTGCCTTACATCGTCAATTAAAGGATTGATGAGTGTTGCGGACTGTTATTGTTGTTGATGGCACACACCTAAAGGGCAAGTTTAAAGGTGTGTTGTTTGTTGCTTGATTCGAAAAGACGACAATGAACAAGTGTTTCCATTAGCATTTGGTATGGTTGATAAGGAGAAGGACGAATCATGGGAATGGTTTATGAAGCAATTACGCAACACGTCGATGTCCGAAATATCTTTGATTGTATCCGATCGTCACAAAAGTATTAAGAATGCACGGTTGGCGATGTATACCCCTGACGATATTTGTGCATGGTATATGCACATATCACTTGAGGCAAAATATTAGAAATTATCAAGGTCAAGTGGTGAGCTTATACCAAAAGGCTATGTAAACTTATTCTCCTGAATGATTCAAGAAGATTATGGCCCTGATTCAAAATGCAAAAACGAAAAGGCTTACGAGGAGTTGGTTAGACCGGAATGAAAAGGTGGGCACGTGTACGTTGTCGATTAGACGCTATGGGTTCATGACATTAAATGCATCGAGAGGTTCTTAACGCTAGACTTGTGCTGGTCGAGGAAACTGCCCATTTGTTCGTTGCTCGATTCTATTCAAAACCTCATTCAAGAGTGGTTCCACGAGCGATAAATTGCAGCCCAAAACATGAACAATGAAGTCACCATAATACAGTCAAGAGATTGATGGAAGCATATGCAATGGATGATAAGATGCACGTGTCACCTATTAGTAGCCTAATTTATTCTATGAAGGATGGGGTGCGTTCTTTTGTTGTTGATTTGGCCAAGAGAACGTGTACTTGTTGAGTGTTTCAGCTTGATCTATTGTCATGTCCACATGCGATTAAGGCAATAAGGTATATTTAAATTTTTTTACTATATTGCTAATTATTTCACGTCTACGATATCCTTATATACATTTTTTACTTTTCATTTCAGTAATGCAAATCAATCAGTCTACAGTTACGTGCACAACTACTATAAAATAGATACATTGTGGAAACTTTACTCTCCAATCGTCATGCCCATTGCACATCCTAAAGACTGGAATGTGCCAAAAATGATACGACTTTTGGTTATCAAGACACCTCTAAATCCTTGACAAGTTGGCGGCCAGTACTCGGACGGATTCGGTCTACAGTGGTCCATCTAGTAGCTCACATTGGTCCCTATTATGCTCTAGATGTTGTCAAGAGGGTCACAATCATTTTACATGTAATGTGGTGCTCCTTATTTTCCATGATGCAACGAGTGCGAGTGGAAGCAACACGATTGATCAACCTGCTAGAAGAATTCCAAGAAAATACGGTATTTATAAGAAGGAAGGACACACTACGAGGCTTTGTCCCGATAGAGTTTCTGAAGTCAATCAGTAAATTGAACATGTAATCCATAAAGTTTGTAATTTAATTGTACCCATTATATGATTCGATACCCATGTAGTATGACTCGATATCGTGTTATATCTCGTGATAAAGTACAATACCTTGTTTCAACTTTTCATTGATATTTCTTATCTTATGAGCCTTTGTTTCAGCTTTTCAGTGATGTTTCTTGTCCTATAGTACTTTGTTTTTCAGCTTTTCATTGATATTCTTGTCTTATGAGTTGTTGTTTCAACTTTTCAGTGATGTTTCTTGGCCTACAGTACTTTGTTTTAGATTTTCATTGATGAGTATGAAGCTCAAGGTGTAAAATAAATACCCCGTCAATGAGGAATACATCTACATCTTTCATCCATCTACATCAAAATGAACACAAATGACCTTAATTTCTCTCATCTTCCACCCCCGCAGAAACGCGGAAATAATTTCTTTACTGTGCTCTACAATGAAAAACAAAAAACTACATGGTCAATGCCGATGGATATTCTACTTGTTGATTTCCTAGTGAGCGAGTTGAATAAAGGCAATTGGGAGATCAGTGGGTTTATCAACACTTCTGTGTTGGGTGCTGGGGCTCTTCTGAAGTCACAATTTGACTGTACTTTCACATTTTCTGAGGTGAATCAATGCGTTAAGCATCTTCAAGCTTGCTACAATTTTTTTGCTAATATGCTTGCCACTCCAGGCATTGTTTGGCATCGCAAGCTTGATTTCGTGCATTCTACTCATCAAAATAGGTTTGACTGGGACAGGGTAATTTTTTAGACATATTTCAAGCACCTATTTTTTACTTCCAATTTTTGTTAATTTTCTGTTCAGATAGGTTGATGCTACCCTCGCAACTGCTTGCGAGTTAAACGGGGAACCCCTGTTCGACAAACTCGCCCTGCTATTCAAGACTGAGCCTTGAAAGAAGGAAGTTGTCAAAATTTTTTCGTGGTCACATGTCCCTCGATATTTGCCTAAGCATCCCCGTTTTGAGGAAAGAACTTCATCAAAGTCCAAACATGTGTAGTCTAAATTGTTTGGTTCAATTATGTATTTTAATTTGTTTCAGCTGTCTTTGTTTAAATTCTTGGATTGTTGTCTTAGTCTTTGTTGCACTTTTAAATTTGAAGAACTCTTTGTTTCAGCTTGATGTAGTCTTCTTCAATTCCTACGATATGTAATAAAGTTTTACACGATACGAGTAACTAAGACTCGATATCGAGTAAATGTTACTGTTACTCGATTTTGAGTCTTAGTGACTCGGTGTCAAGTTATGTGAGAAAAAACTAGGCATGACTCCTGTTACCTACACAAATCAACCTGTGACACACATCAACCAGCAAATAATACCAACACAACCAGTAAATAATACCAACTATCTCCCACAAACCAACTATCTCCAATAAACCAACTAGAGCAAGCATACCAAAACAAGATACACTACAAACTAACTATATCGATCAACAAATATATACAACTAAATCGAATATGGTCAATATGTACAGTCGATCATAAATATGCAGTCATACATCGCGAAAGTCAAAATAAAATACAAAGTACAAACTAACTATCAGATAATATCTCTCTAGGGTGTGCAAAAATCGCCAACACCATCTTCCGCCGATACTCGCTGGTTGTATCTATAGTCTGCGCCACCGGGATGGACTCCCCCAACAAACGCTTGATGTACATGCAGGCGAACGTGCCACATTTGTGGCTATCCGTCTGTATGAACTGCTGATTAGCTGGCATCCGAGTAATGGGCAACATGTCGTATCTAATTGAAATCTGGCGCCTCTCAAAATAACCAGCAGCAACGAGCAATCGGGAAAGAAGACGTTGAAGTGGGAGCAGCTGGCGGCGACGGTGCTAATAGATGGTCAGGTCAGAAGGATCGTCCATCTGATGTGACAATAGGTCGTACAACTGAATATCCCACTCGATCAGTCAAACTCGACATACGACCCAATGTGCAAAGCATAGACATATAAAGACGATCTATAAGTAATAAACATTAAACATTATTAACTGGATTATATGACTAATACGAACTACAAGTCAGATACAATAAAGCTATAATATGACTAATACTTGCATCTGGGACCTCGAACCAAAGTCGCCCCACTTGGACTCGCCGCCCATGAACATCTGCAAAGAATCGCCTCGATGCGAGCCACGGTAGGTACGTGCAGCTACCCCTGTGGGCACCTTGACACTCCGTGTCATCAGGATGGATGTGATCCCATGACTCATTAGGATGGAGGTGATCCCATGCTTTCTTCAGGTGCGTCTGTAGATAATTTCCATTTTAAATCATTAGTATCAACAGTAGAAAATATGTTTATCGAGCATCAACTGACATAAAAAACTTACAAAAAATGAACAATCTTGGATGTTCAGAGTGTCTTCTCTGACACCAGGATGAAAGCGAACCCCGACGTGCAATCTCCGAACAAGGACCTTGAGATAAGGCTCAATATGTTGCACCATTTTAAATAACATGAGATTAAAACAACAATAACAATTATTCAAATGAAATAAATACTTAAAAAAACTACTTACGTTATTGGTTAGATCCTCATCTACGTCCTCAATCTCGAAAATACGGGGCCCCGATACAAGGTCGGCACTATCCCTACATCTCTTGGATACCGGACATAAAAGAGTATCGGTTTAACGAGTATTGAAATGAAATATCATTAATGACAAACATAATATACTGAGAACATATATCGGGGGTTAGGCATCTCCAAGAATTGAATATACTACTGACGTATATGTCGTTGCCTCCTCTGCTCGTCTAAGTCTATAAATGGAGACTGTAGGTACTTCGACGACTGACGGACGTGGCGGGTAGGATGTAACTTGGCAGCGGGAGTAATGTCTCCCATCTCGGCCCCCATGCCCCCTCTCTGTGATCGACCCCCACGTAATCATCTACGGGAGAGGACTCTACGATATGCTCAACGACTACGACGGGTGGAAGCTGTGGGGTGGGGGTGTGCCACACAGAGTATCACTAGGCATTGCCTGCGAAAAACCTTCAGCCGCGGTGGGTAGCCTAGTGTCCTGACAAATAGTAGAAGATGATGAAGTACTATTAACATCATTATTCATATAAAGTATCTAATTAAATAGAAAATTGAATGCATAACGTAAACATACCCCGTATATAAAGTTTGATGTCCGAACAAGATGTCTGTCTCCCCTCGGGCTCGATGAGTCTGTGGGTGGTGCGTAGAGATGGATCATCCGTCTCGGCTCAATCGTCTTAGTTGTGACTCGGCTATAGCTCGCTCACGCAATATTCGACGTAGCAAGCCGAGTATCTAAATACGAGTGAATATCATCTCGTACAGAAGCCATCATGATCTATCTCTGACGCTCCAGTGCACGATCAATCACCCTACCTACGGCTAACTTCACCATTTGTAGGAAAACTAGAGCAGAATGGCGTTTGTGGGATCGAGATAAAAAAAAACCGGTCCGTCGTATGCGTGAAGAGGGACGAGTAGTCCCTACTGTAGATCTAAAGGATGTGGAGGTGGAGGTGGAGGTGGAGGTGGAAGGGTCGGGTGTCGAGACGGAGACCCATCATGAGGAGGAGGGAAGAATCATCAAGGCGAGACCGAGATGGATGTAGAGAGCATCGAGGCGGAGGTGGAGAGCGTCGAGGCGGAGGTTGGTGGGTATAGGTCCTCCGCCTCCGAGAAGGACGACTCAAACCCGTAATATCTGTGCTTTATCATACTCGGCCTCACTTGTCATCATCATCATCAAGGCGTGCGGTGGGCCGATCTGGGTCATCTGTCTCTTCGGATGTCGAGACGTAGGAAGTCCTGATCTAGTGGTGCAGCCCGAGACGGGAAATGATCCATATGGACGTACAACAATCTATGCGACCTGCCCATATCAATCCCATGCATATAAGGGAGTCGCAACTCCTCCACGATGAGCTGAATAGGTGTGCATATCGTCTGTAAAAAAAATAAGAAAACTTTACTTAATTATGAAGAAAATGGAATCAATACCACAATTACACATATCATTTCGTAAAAAAAATGAAATTTACCTTGGGGATGTCAAATAACGCCACCGCACTTAGGGGTGGGCATTCAGGGCCGGGTTTTCGGGTCCCGACCCGACCCATTTGGGTTTTACCCAATCAGGTCGGGTATTTTGAAAGATAAGTCGGGTAACGGGTTACTCGACACCGAACTTAAAAGTTCGGTCGGGTGTCGGGTAATAATATTCTACCCGAGCGGGTATCGGGTACCGATCAATTTATTTAAAAAGAAGATGAGTGTTGTGTAGAACTAGAAGGATGGTTAATTTTTTTAGTTAATATATCGACATCTATCTTTAAAGAATAGTATGTTTTGTCTTTTCCTTTCACTTTCTGAGATCTTCACGTGATCTTCACTAGAGATTCTTCACATATTGTTTTATTTCCTTTACTTTCACCAAACCCAATCCCATAACTTCATTCCTTCCAAAAAAAAAAAAAATCACATAATTTCTTCGTAAAAACGAAAAATGAGAAATGAAGAAGAAAATATACAAGCAAAGAAGGCAAAAATAAAGGGTGATGGCGTAAACCTGAAATATTTACTGTTTTTATGAATAAAAAGATGTAAAAAAACAAAGAAAATAACTTGATAGTAGAGAAGAAATGCTATGGTGAAAGAAAAGAGTCGAGTAAGAGAAGAAAAGAAAGAGATGGCCAAAAAGTACCATTTTCCCTTTTGTGGAGATTCATTTCCTTCTCATTTACATTTGCGTTTTAGTTTTTCTTTATTTTCCGTTCATTACCCGATACTCGGATACCCAAAACTCGGATACCCGATTTTCATCGGGTTGGGAGCGGTAGCAAAATATCCCACCCGATTTTGGTGCACCCGACCGAACTACCCGAACCGGGATACCCGCCGATGCCCACCCCTAACCGCACCTTTGAAGGTCCTCTCGGGGCATCTAAACCGTCTGCCCCTAGGATAGCCCTCCAACCCCAGGAGGTCGGGGGTAAGGTCCCGACCGAGTGCGGGAATAGCCTCAAATGCCCATACAGTTGTATCAAATAAAAAATAAATAAGTAATCAACCCAATTCAATATGAAATGCTCGTGTTAAAAGTGATACGTGTTTAATTTATATATACATGTATAGAATAGAAGTAGCATAGGACGTGGAGGCTGGACTTTTCTCTCGGGATCATCGGGGCTCGGACCAAAGATCAATGTAATGAAGGAGACTCTCATACACGTAGGAGCCCCATGAGAATGCCCTAAACCCCGGAGCATCCTCAACCAATGTCCATAGCCATAATGGGACGGGGGTCCGCGGATCAAGAGCCAACAGGTACTTCGTGACAAACAAAGTATACGCCAACTTCAGATTATCCTCTGGTCGTGCTCTAAAATGACCTCGGTGAAAAGCGGCAATACCTTCATCAATATCACGGACTCCCGTGGAAATGCGATGGTATACTTCTCGCTAGTGGGATATCTTTGGGAGGAGCATGGGTCAATCGCCGAGGGGCCAAAGCGTAGCCTTGTAACCATACAAAACTATCGTCGGCCAAATCAGGGGTTCCACCCACCAACGCAGAACCACAAGTCGCCCGTCTCCATCCCTCCACCGTGATTTGTCTACCAAGCAATCAGAGCATTCTCTTAGAGGCCAAGTATGCGTCATTGTCAAAGTCTAGAAACGCACCAAACAGATCATCCCTAAACTGATCTAAATTGCTGGATTCCATCAACTCCTTCTTGATATCCTCTATCAACCGACAATTGGAATAGACATTCAATTTTCCTCTCCAATTCTGAGCTTCTCCCCATCTCCATCTCCAATTCTGTGAAAAAAACACCAAGTTTCATGTTAAGTGTCTCATTTGTCAACGGGTAACTCGATATCGAGTCACATAAAAATGTGACTTGATATCGAAGTCACATCCAAAAGTAACTCGATGGCGAGTTACTTTCCGAAACCCCTCATCTTCTTTGTCCTCACCCCAAACTGCCATTAACGAGTCACAAGCTCACCTATCAACACCAAATCCATCTAAAAACCTAGAATTTCTATAAAAACTACAACAAATCCTAACCTAAAACAACTATAGACTAACTAAATCAACAAAAAAACATGAAATTAAATAAAGGTGGGTTGCGGGTTACCTGGTTTGATGTCGATTCGGTCACCATCGTCTTTGTTATTATCGTCGTTGAAGTCGCCGGGTTTTCAAATTTTTGTGGGTCACTGTTGTTTTGGGTTAGATTGACTCGAAAGTTTGTAACTTACAAAAGGGCAAGTATGAAATTTTACACCTCAAAATGGTTAAAAAGATGTGTTTGAAAAAAAATTGCTAAAAAATATTTTTAATTAGCCAAAATGGCTAAAAAAAAACCACTAATTAAATATTCTACAAATATTATTCATATAATATTTTACATGTGATGTTTTTAAAGCAACCCACTTCATTTTCAACTTTAGTATTTCTCAAAACACATGATTGGTGAATAGGGATGGCGTGGGCGGAGTGCAGGGCGGATTTGGCTAAATCCAGGGACCGCCCCGTCCCGCCCTGCCTTGGACCCGGGACCCAGCGGGTCCAACCCGCCGGACCCGCCAATTAAAAAGTTTAACTAATTTTCATTTATTAACTCACTTAACCAGCGTTCAAAGTTTAAAAAAAAAACCTGAGCAATTCTCACTCCAAGGCCTTTTGTCTAGTGACTGAATGAATTTGATCTTTTAACATAAAAGGCCCTAAACTAACCAAAATAAATTATTAAAATTCTGAAACATGTTGGCAAACTACAAATTATTCCTACAAGCAGAGAGTACAGTAGTGTGATGTTAGTCAAGAATGAAATTTGTCAAGCCAAAATATTAGAGAGAAGGATAAGGTAACTGACCAGTGAATAATTAGAGAAAAGTAGCCTAATTGAGTATGGGTAAATCCTCTAATAATTAGTATATTTTAAATAAAAAAATAAATATTATACATATATGGGGCGGGTTTGTTACCCGCACCGGACCCAACGGGTTTTTCAAAAGCGGACCCGTAACCCACCCCATTGCCATCCTTATTGGTGAACATAAAATATCACGCGATTTCCTGTTGGCATAATAACCTCAGTTAAATTGCACTACCAAAAAGTCAATGAGTTAGGTTCTCTGGCTGACTAATAAAAGTCAAAACATGGAGGATAACGCAATCCTAGTACGTTGGACCTTTTTAACACTATCCTACGTTGGACTGATTAACCAAAATAAAACACAAGACAGAGTGACACTCCGTGACGTTAGAATCTCAAATTACCAAACTTCCTAACAAATCGGAACTCAAAATATTTTACCTGGTCTTATAAAATCCCAACAAACTGATACCTAGTGTTCACACTGCAAAACCCTAAAAAATCTTTATCCATACGTATAAATTATAATTATGATAAATACTCTCCCATTTCTTGATCAAAAAACATGCTTCTAGATATACACGTTCTCATACAGACTTTCAAGCCGAATATTCCTATCTGGTTCTATTCATATAAATAAAGCTTAATTAATTGATTAACATGACAATTAAGGGCGGCACAACACCTGCCTGTGCTGTTTGCAAATACCAAAGACGAAAATGTAGCCCCAATTGCCCCTTAGCCCCTTATTTCCCAGCGACTCAACCCAAAATGTTTCAAAATGTGCACCGTCTTTTCGGAGTTTGAATATAACCAAGATGCTCGACAACTTAAAGAACGATGATCAGAAAGAGGACGCCATGAAATCCATCATTTACGAAGCTGAAATGCGCCACAGGTTTCGGTTCACGGCTGTACCTTGGTCATAAACCACCTTCGTCTTCAATTGCAGTGCGCAGTTGAAGAACTTCGCCATGTTTACGCGCAGATTTCTGCGTGTAAACAACAAATGATTAATAAGCAAGTTAATCGCCCGGAATTTTGGCCTTCAGCTCAGATGGAAGTTGGTTCCTCCAGCTCTCAAATGCAATCGGTTGGAAATGTTGTTGCGCATGAGGAACTATTGAATAAACAAGTTGATCACCTGTCGACTTTGGATTTTTGGACTTCGGCCCAGATGGATGTTGGTTCCAGCTTTCAAATACAATCAGTTGGAAATGAATGCCTTAACCAGGTTTTCTTGAATGATAATATTGGTGATGTTTATGGTCAGCTTCCGGATGATATAGCTAGGCAACTGATGGGATTAGATTCTTGTTCTGATACAATGATGACAACAATCCAATCACAAATGGATGCATTTGCTATTCAACAACATAACAATGTATTTTCCGACAATTTTGAAGGGATAGATGATCGACAATCTTACATTAAAGCGGCATTTGAATCAAGGTATAATATCAATAAACTCTTTTTTTTAGCTATATATATTGTGTTTTTATTTAAATGAATTTTTTTTTAATTTAAATGGTTTGATTCTATAATGTTTTTTTTAAATGATTTGATTCTCCTTTAGAACTGATAAACTGGGCTTTCAATTCTGTAAATGAAAGAAACTAGAAAAAGAAATCATTGCTAATAATAAATGATGTAGAAAACTTAGTTGATTCCTAATAATATTAAGAGATTGAGAGAAACAAAATATAACATTCACATTTTCATTGGTTTTCTTCACTTTAAAAGAAATCATTGCATATAACATTTTTTATTAATTTTCTTTACTTCCTTCTTTTTTAACAAAACAACATTTCATGATACGTTGCATTAATAACAATTCCCCCTTTGTCATGACGATTTCATGGGCAGTTTAGAATCATCATTCAAGGATGCTATACAATCTGCTGTTGAGAACATTTCCAAGAGCGAGCTAATGCAGCCGCAGGCTTCCGTCTCACTACTGTCCATTAGAATGATAGTTCTAAAATTTTGAACATTGTTGCCCCTTTTTAGGCCTAGTTAATGTTCTTTTCCAATGTTTTGATATCTACTTAAAAGTTTTTGAAGTTCTGACCAGTTTTCGAGTACTTTGTATATTTGAGACCTGTGTATTAATGATCATTCTGATTTTTCAAAACTGGTTACAGAGTAGAGATGTCCAGAAAGGAAGCAGATTCAACTGTGGCTAGCAGAGAAAAAAAGCCAAACATGGAGTAAATATTTTCTTATCGATAAACAAGTCTAGATGACAGCAAAGGTATTTCAATCTCCCAGCTATTTAAACTGCCAGAAATAGAGATTTACAGTTAAATAACTTACCTTGTGATCATTTACAAAGGGGTAAATGACTTACTAACAGATTGAAGCATATTGCACATTGTCATTTCTGAGAGTATTAGACACAATATGAGAACACAACAACCATTTCCTTAGACAATGAAGGTAGAACCCAACAAGAGTACACACAAATATAGTTTAGACGAGAGTATCATTTCTTTGTGTCAACCTACAGTTTGGATAGTTTGGATTTCCTGTTCCGTACCATGTTTCATCTGGTGTTTCAATACACCAAATGAACGTCTGCCGTCATGTGTATAATAAATAATAATGACGTCATATTTTACCCGAGGCATTCAACTGATATATTTGAAATACCAAATAAAATACGATATGGAATAGAAGATCCCATTTGGTCAACCAAAAATCGAATCTCCTATTTCATTTTCTAAGTGAATGATAACACTGAGATTAGAATGTCTTGTTGACTATTTTGAACATGATTATCTTATATACATGTGTCATACATCTAAAAATGGAATACGAAATGGAATAGGAAACTTAAATTTGTATCCAAGTGGGATCTTCTATTTCCAATATGTTTCATTGTTATTTTGTTTGATCACGTATTCCAACATTATCGTTGTTACCATTAAATGCCAAGTGTATAAAATGTTGCAATAAGAGATGAAACATGACGACAAACACACAAAATTGTTGACCACTCAAAAATAAAATAAAAATGGATCAATTTAAATAACAGAAGTAGAAAAACAAAAATACCCTTTCATAAAGTGGGGTGACTGCAATGTGTATTAGATGATCTCAAATTCCCTGTGGATCTCCTATTCCCGGTTGTGTACGAATTACGATACACTTATCTAGTGTGTAAGATGATCTCATATTCCAATGTGATCCCCTATTTCCTATTATGGTCTCCTGTTGTGCACGATATATTTATCTAGTGTGTAAATTCACCATGTGATGCTACGCATTTAAGTTGATGTCATTATTTTACACATGACATTCATAGGATATACGAAAACACCAAATGAAATTGTAGGAAATAGCAGACCGTCCTGAGGGAGGACCTAAGATGGGCAGTTCAGAATCACCATTCATGGATACGACACAATTGGCGGCAGAGAACATTTCCCAGAGCGAGCTAAAGACTGCTGCTGCAGGCTTCCATTTCACTACTGTTCATTAGAATGATAGTTCAACCTAATGATAGTTCAACTGGTTTTAAATGTTTGAATGGGCTCTTTGTTGTTGCTCCTTCTTAAGCCTAATTAAATTTCTTTCAATGTTTTGATGGCTACTTTTAGGTTTTTTTAAGTTTAGACCAGTTTCCGAGTACTTTGTATATTTGAGACCCATGTATTAATAAAATTACCTCTATTATCATTTTGATTTTTGTAACTTGTCACAAACTACAAATATCCAGAAAGGAAGTAGATTCAATTGTGGCTAGCAGAGGAAATATGCCAAACATGGAGTATTCTATCAAGTAAAGAGAGCCCAATATTATTTTTCCATGTCTAAAGAAGTCTCTAGACAACAAAGGTATTTCTATCTCACATCAATTTGGTAACAACTATTTAAATTGCCAGAAATAGAGATTTACAAGTAAAGTACATTGTGATTTACGCACGCACTACTACAAAAAAGCAAATAGATATTCGTTATAACCCGATGTAATATTAGACAGACAAACCGATGTCGAAGCCCCGATGTAGGGGGACTTTTCACTACGGTTCAAAACCGTCTTTGCAAGATTCAATTCCAACATAATGAGCCAACAATATACCTTTTGTGGTTGGAGACCTGATGAGATTCAAAATGTAGAAATGAAGAACAATGGTTTTGAGGCGGTGGCGGCTGCGGGGCGGATCTAGACCAGAAACTGGGGGGCTAAAAATGTTTTGGGAGGCTAAATCAAATAAAAAATAATATTTAGTGAAAATTAATATCTTAAAATAAAATATACATATAATTAATTGAGTTTCAAAATATTTGGGGGCTAAATCAATAAAAGATAAATATTTAGTACTAAAAATTAATATTTTAAAATAAAATATACATATAATTAATTGAGTTTCAAAACTTTTGGGGCTAAATCAATAAAAAATAAATATTTAGTACTAAAAATTAATATTTTAAAATAAAATATACATATAATTAATTGAGTTTCAAAAATTTTGGGGGGGCGAATGCCCCCTACACAAGGGAAGGATACGTCCCTGGCCGCCTGCTCCGCGGCCAGCCAATCTCCCTGCAAGATCAAGTAACCATTTTTACAAAAGCTATGGCATCATGATCTAATTATGTTAAAGAGAGATATTGAAAATATAAAAATGAGTCATGAATCTAACTTGATTTTGCGGAGGGGATCTGAGAGCTATTTATAGAGAGATTACAACAAATGCTAACTACTCTGCTAATCTTTAGAATCGACTTTGGTAGTTATAACGACTTTTCCTAACTACCTAATGATTTTGGTTACATTCTTCAATACGCCCCATCAAACCAGGACCACGGGGAAGACAAAGAAAATTTTTGACATAAAAACTGAAAACGTTTGATAGGCAGAGGCTTTGTAAAGATGTCGGCGAGCTGATCATCGGAAGCTAAGTACCTAACCTCAATCGTACCTTGACGAACTTTTTCGCGAATGTAATGAACGTCGACTTCAATATGCTTGGTTCGAGCGTGAAATACCGGATTGGAGGCCAAGGAGATAGCCCCCACGTTATCACACCAGATAATGGAAGGAGACTGAATCGGAAGACCAAGTTTTGTGAATAAAGAAGCAACCCAAATTAACTCAGTAGTAGCATTGGCTAATGCACGATATTCGGACTCCGTACTGCTGCGTGCGACCACATCCTGCTTCTTGGAGGACCAGGCAATTAAATTTGGACCAAGGTAGACACAATAACCCCCTGTGGAACGGCGATCATCCAACGAACTAGCCCAATCGGCATCACAAAAACAATGAAGCTGCATTTTGGAAAAGGACTGAAACAGAAATGCCCTGAGATAAGGAACCTTTGATGTACCGAAGAACCCTCTTGCAAGCACTCCAATGATTTCTTTGTAGGTGTATTGAGAAATTGGTTGAGCTTATTAACCATGAAGGCGATATCCGGACGCGTGTCAATGTGAGATATTGAAGAGCCCCAATCGTGTTGCGTCTGAGGTGGGAAAAGAGAAGGGCTCACTATCAAAGAAGAGAGAGTTTCGAGATGCATTATATGGTCATCACAAGGCTTACGATCCAACATGTTTGCTTTCTTCAATATATCAGATGCATACTTGGCTTGATTAAGCAAGAACCCACCATTTTGCTTGTGTGTTTCAATTCCCAAAAAATAATGAATGTTACCTAAGTGCTTGAGTGAGAATGTTGAATGTAGTTGCTGAATAATGTTGGTAACCAAACCATGATCATCCCCAGTAACCAAAATGTCATCCACATAAACCAGAAGCAAGGTAAGTTGATCACCAATTTTCAGAAAAAATAGAGAAGGATCAGATAGGGAGACCTGAAAACCAATTGACAGTAAAAACTTTTTGAGTTTATCATTCCAAGACTTTGGTGCTTGCTTCAGCCCATAAATTGCTTTGGATAATTTGCACACATGATGAGGCTTAGAGGGGTGTTCATAACCAGTAGGTTGAGTCATATACACAGTTTCTTGAAGTTCTCCATTTAGAAATGCATTATTGATGTCAACTTGTTCAATTGTCCAATGTCGTGCTGCAGCAAGAGAGAACATAAGCCTAATGGTAATAGGCTTAACCACGGGACTAAATGTTTCAAAATAATCAATCCCTGGTAATTGTTGGAAGCCCTTGGCAACCAACCGAGCTTTCAACCTTTCAACCGAGCCGTTTGGAAGATATTTAACCCGGAATACCCATTTGTGATCAACAACTTGCATGCCCGGAGAAAATGGAACTAAATCCCATGTATGATTGGAGACCAGAGCTTTATACTCATTATCCATTGCAACCTTCCACTGAGGATCAGAAATAGCCTCACTAACAGTTGCAGGTTCAGAAATGGTTTGAAGGGCAGTGAAGAGCTTAGGCTTGTGTATGCCAGCCTTGGCTCGAGTGATCATGGGATGAGATGAGGGTTGTGTGGGAATAACAGGAGAAGGGGGAAGAGAAGCAGGTGCATGAATATCAGGATTGATACCTGGTGATGGAGGACCAGGAGAAGATGATACATTGGATGGTTGAGGTGCAGGGGTATCAGTATTGTTAATTGGTGAGGAAGGAGCAGGAGAAGGTGCAGATAAGTAAGAGGGAATAGGAACGGCTGAGAGAGGAGGAATGGGAGGAGAAAGAGTGTGTTGTGATGAAAAAAGAGAGGCATAGGGAAATTCATTTTCATTAAATGACACAGTTCTACATGTATACACCCTGCAAACATCTATAGTCTTTGTGGAGTGGACTATAGCCAATGAACACACACTTTGCAGACCTGAATTGGAGCTTAGAATGATTGTAGGGACGAAGATATGGGAAGCAAGCACATCCAAAGATGCGAAGAAATGAGTAATCAGGAACATGTTTGAATAGGCAAGAAAAAGGAGACTGATTTTGAAGCACAGGAGTAGGCAATCTATCGATGAGGAAAACAGCACTAACAAAAGCATCCCACCAAAAATGAAGGGGAAGACCAGCAGTGGCTAATAAAGTGAGCCCCATATCAGTTATATGTCTGTGTTTGCGTTCAGGCATGCCATTTTGTTGATGCGTATAGGGACAAGCATGTCGAACATGGACACCTAAATTATGTAAAAAAATGGAGATAAGACGATATTCCCCCCCAAAATCAGATTGAAAGGCTTTTACATGAACATTAAATTGTCTATGGACATATGTAAGAAAGTGTTTAAGAGCGTTGATAGCTTCACTCTTAGCACGCAATGGATAAATCCATGTGTAACAGTATAGGCATCCAAGAAATGAATATAGTATTTATAACCATCCATAGAAGGTATAGAAGAGGGACCCCATACATCCGAGTATATCAATTCAAAAGGTCTTTGTTACATGAGAAATAACAGAAGGGAAAGACATACCGTGTAACTTGCCAGATTACAAGCATCACAATAAGAGAGATTTTTTACAGTAAGAGGATGAGAAATATGCTTGAAAACATGGGTAAGAACAGAGTTACATGCATGTCCTAATCGACGGTGCCAAATGTTGACATCACTTTCTGAAGTAGATGCAAGAAATGAGCATGGTGAGGATGACTGAGATGGCTTGAATGAAGGTTGAAGCTGATTAAGGTCCAATTGGTAGAGACCTCCTTTAAGAGCCCCTTTCAGGAGGATACGGTGAGTGAGCTTGTCCTTGACAAGACAAAAGGATTTATGAAATTCAACATAAACATTATTATCATTGGTGAATTGAGAAATACTCAAAAGATTTTTGGAAATAGATGGAACATAGAGTATATTATGAAGAAGGAAAGGTTTATGAAAGGAATGATGAAAGAAAGAAGATGTACCAATGGCTGAAATAGGCAAGGTTGAACCGTTACCAATAGTGAGTCTTTCTGACCCAGTGTATGGAGTATGGATATTGAGTTTAGCCAGATCTGCAGTCACATGGTTAGAAGCCCCACTATCAACATACCAATTAGTATCCACAGCTGAGGAAGTATTGTGTGGCATTAAAGGTTGTGAAGGACCATAAGCAGAGTGAACAGATCCACCACAAGAAGTATCCTGAAAGATTGAGTTGCCTGAAACAGAAGTAGCTGAGCTAGAAGGCAAAAACTGATTAGTGTCACCAGAAGACATATAACCAAAAAATCCAGGAGGAGGAAGAGAAGCAACATGCGCTTGCTGCTGAATTAAAGTTCAATCCTGGAAAGTGTGTGTCAAATCGCTTGAAACATTTAGAAGCAATGTGGCGTTTTTACCACAAATTTGACAAGTAAGTCTGTTTCTACCAAAACGACCACGTCCTCTACCTCGAAAGAAAGGACTACCTCGAGGACTAAAATTCTCAGAAGTACGTTTGGGTGCACCATTAAACAGAACATTAGCAGAAGGTGGATTGAAGGCAGAAGTAGTTGTACCAGTAGAACCAAAGGATTGAGATAATTGAAGAAGCCTCATTTCATGTGTTTGAAGAGCATACTGAGCATCTTGAAGAGAGATATCACCAGCTCGAGAAGTCAAATTGACAATGACAACTTCATATTCACTACCACATCCAGCAAGAATATACGAAATTAAATCCTCATCTGAAATCACTTTCCCAGCAGCATGAAGATTATCCACAATCCCTCGCATTTTGAGAAAATACTCCTCAATCGAAGAATCACCCTTCTTAGTAGTGATTAGAAGATTTCGAAGATGAAGAACACGCGACTTAGACTTGAGAATGGAATAGAGTTTCAAGTACAGACCAAAGCTCAACAGATGTAGAGCACCTGGAAACATGTCCTAGCATGGATTCTGAAATTGTGGAAATAATCCAGCTAAATAAGAACTGATCACGTCGATTCCATTGAAGAGAAGCTGTATCCGAAGTTGCATCGGAAGTTTCTTCTGATGAACCAGCAGGAGAAAGATTTGAAGTGCCAAGCAGCACATTCTCAAAATCATGAGCACGAACATTGGACAAAATTTGTGTGCGCCAGAAAAAATAATTCGATCTATCAAGCCGAATGGAAATCGGAGCAAATGTGGGAAGATGATTAGGAGCGGAAGACGAAGCCATAGATTCCCAGAGGATCGATGAAAATCTGAAAATTATACAAATCTACTGTTCATGGCTTTAGGATACCATGTTAAAGAGAGATATTGAAAATATAAAAATGAGTCATGAATCTAACTTGATTTCTGCAGAGGGGATACAGAGCTATTTATAGAGAGATTACAACAAATGCTAACTACTCTAACTGCTGTAACTGACTTTGGTAGTTATAACGACTTTTCCTAACTACCTAACAGATTTTGGTTACATTCTTCAATAAATTATTTGCAAAACAAAAAAGGGGAAGTATGAAATCTAGGCTTCAACGACTTTCACAAGAATATTTATGGGGTTTATACCACAACTATGCTATACAGAAAGTGGGACGTGAGAAAGTAAACTCACCATGCATAATCTAACATCATGGAAACTAAAGATAAGTAACACAATATGAACACATACCAATTATTTTGTTAAATTATTTTGCAATTATGGGCCATATTCCAATCACCGTAGTTTCCAATATTTAACAATCATCCCCAACCTCACAAAAATCCCAATTATATTTATATTTCCATCTGAACCCATTTAATAAAGGGATAATTACAAAAAGTACCCCTGAGGTTTAACCTAATTACAAAAAAACCCAGCTAACTTTAAACTTACAAAAAGTACCCCTGAGGTTTGATTTTAGTGTTAAAATTAAGGGGTAATGCAATGATTTTACAAATATGAAGGGGATTTTGAAATATATTTCAAACCTCGGGGTATTTTTGTAAATTTTAAAGTTAGTTGGGTTTTTTGTAATTAGGTCAAACCAAGGGGTTACTTTTTGTAATTATCCCTTTAATAAATGAAATCTAAAAATATAAATAAAATGGAAGCTACGCATTTAAAAAGCTAAATGGAATCAATAACTCATCCCAATAAATGTGCTTCAATCGAGAAAATTACAAGCATAGGAAAAAACATGTAAATCAAAAAGGCGGGACGGATGTCCCATAGTCCCCGAAGGAAGTGTGGGGTATGTGCCCCTATTTGTGTGGGGATATTGCAGGTCGATAAAAAAAAAAAAAAAAAAAAAGACAGGCATGCACTATTAGTCCCGGTGCTCATCCTGCAATTAGATAGCTCCACGACCAATCTCGAGGATTGAGAGCGTAGAACCCTTAATTTTCACCCTGGTAATATATTAAATTATGTATATGTATTTATTTTGTATGAGATTTTCTTATAACGAGTTAAGTTTTAAGTGCGGCTCGAATTTTATTGTAGATGATATATGATGAATATCGTGTAACCCCAACTACAATTATAAAAGTTTTAAATATTCTAGGCCTTAACTAGATACATATATAAATACATTAATAATAGAGAGAGAACATGAAGGAAGTCGTCTTATTGATTCAGTTTTTAGGCCACCTTAGATGACAATGAGATATATTTGATAAAAACAAAGGATTTGGCCTAACTTAGTGGTTAAGTCAGGCTAAATTGCAATTTTTGTCATGTATCTTTAGGCCAATTGCAATTTTAGTCCTTTAACTATTTAGAGTTGTAATTTTGGTCCTGGACAATTTTGTCCTTATGGCTTAATAGCAATTTTGGTCATTTATTTTTCCAAAGGTAGCAATTATAGTCCTATAACTTTCGAGAATTAGCAATTTCAATCATTTCATACCATAGCTATTTTTAATAAACCCAAATTTCATAGATTATGTTATAATTTTTTGCCCCAAATTATTAAATAATACCAGCAACCTGAACAACTGATGTTGTAATTGATGTTACAACACCGTTTTTGACACCGGTATTTCTGCACAACGGAAATAAAAAACACAACGATATTAACGTGGTTCGGATTAAATAATCCTACTCCACGAGGCCACGCCCAAAGAAAAATCATTTCACTAATAATAAAGGTTACAGAGTATAATAATTGGACTTAAACAATTTAAAGACTCCCTAGCAGATGAATCGTCGCCGTTCTCGAACTCCCTTTATTTTCGCGAAATTATTCTTCCAAAAATCCGCTTCAATGAAATCCCTTCACTGTTGGGCGCCTCCAAATCGCGGATCGTCTTCGTCCCGAAGACTCACCTTCTTCCTCTGAAGAATGAATACGCGTGCGTAGAAACACGAAGATGATCTATAAACTTATAAAATAAATCTCTTAAAGCTCCCAAATATGCATATTTGCTGAATATTTTCTCGTTGAAAGCGTGAGAGAATACTCTGTATACTACTACATATATATGCTATGAGTAGTCCTATTCCTATGCTAATCAC
The DNA here is from genome assembly GCA_016081115.2 of Rehmannia glutinosa. Lineage (NCBI taxonomy): Eukaryota > Viridiplantae > Streptophyta > Magnoliopsida > Lamiales > Orobanchaceae > Rehmannia > Rehmannia glutinosa. The sequence continues at coordinate 21,463,626 of CM071930.1, forward strand.
GACTCCTAAACTTATTACAATTGTTGTTTGATTGGTCCATCAAATCTTTTCATTCCCAGGGATAAGTATCCTTATTTGATACAAACTCAACTTGTCCTAACTTTTATCTTCTTGTGAGTCAAGATTCCTTTATCAACAAAAAGTCCTCAAGTCATAGGAATACACATGACACCAACCTTCTCATTATCACCACTAATCAAAATAATTAGTTCTACAAAAATTGACAATCAACTCACGTCCAAGAAATATGGACTTAACATTCTCCCCCTTTGGCATTTTTGTCAAAACACGTCTAACTTGATATCAAGAAAAACAGTTATCATATGAAAATCAAAACATCATCTGCTAATATCCAAATGAACACATCAGACAACCTTTAACCATTATCATTAGTTTAATAAAACTAAATGTACTAAATGCCAACCTGCCAAAATAACACATCACACAACATTTAAAGCATTATCATTCAACTTCCTCAAAAAAAAAAAAAAAAAAGCATTATCATTCAACGCGTTTTGTTTCAACTTTTACATGCCAAAAAAATGAGTAAATGGATTAGCAGTACTCCCCTTAATATGAAGTAGACAGGCTCCCCTCAAATGGATAGTATCATTCTCTAAATAAAAATAGCATAGCTCCCCCTCAACCAAATACTCCACACTTATACTCCTCCTTTTTGACAAAAATGGCTAAAAGTACATAAGATTTCCTTAAATTCGTTTAATCAACTCAAGGGTTCACCAACCACTTTCACAAGGTTTCACAAAATTAGAGACACGGAGAGTTGGACAACGGAAAAATTGAACCCGTTTCTCCTTTGAACTTTACTAGCCTTCATATTTTCCAAGGCAAGAGAGAGAGAAGAAAAACTATAATAAACTAAACTAATAAAAAGAAAATGCCTAATGCATGAATGTAAATCACAAGCAAATTATGCACACACAAAAAATAAACATGTCAATTTTTATCAGGCGGATTCCAAAGAAATCAAATATCTGACCAACAATCCAAAATTTCCTAATAAAACGACAAGCCAAAGTCTCGAGAATCTTCAATTTTTTTGTCGATCCCATTTTCTTTTTTTTTTTTTTTCTCTCAAGGACGTTCGTTCAAGGCATACTTCCACTAGGTTTAAATTTTGAATTTTCTTTCAAAAATTCCTAGAGTGGTTTCCCATACTCATATTTGTGCCGCCGTTTTACGTAAAAGAAAAACATGGGGCTTATGAATGCTCCTAGTTACTAAGCAGCAACAACTAGAGGAGTATAACCTCGATTGATCCCCTTTTTTTTTCTTTTTTCTTCACACTCATATTTGTACCGCCGTTTTACGTAAGAGACAAATATGGGGCTCATGAATGCTCCTAGTTACTAAGCAACAATAACTAGAGGAGTATAACGTCAATAGATCTCTTTATATATATATATACGAAGCAATATTGGAATCATCAAGATTCTAAGGCTAGACAGTTAAATAAAGTCCTTTCAGATAGAGGTCAAGAAAAATATTTCAAGAAAATCCAAATTAATATATTACCATTATGCAACATGTCCAATGTAATCCTAAATGATGCGTAAAAAGCAAAAAATAACCTATCAAACTACAAGAATGCAAAACAACACGCATCACATAATGCAAATATCCAACAACTTTCTTAAAGAAATAAAACTTTCTGCCTTTAAAGCCTTGGTTAATCTGTCAACCATTTTATTCTCAGTCGAAACATGTTCAATTAATACTATTCCACTCTAAACAAATTCTCTAATAAAGTGATTCCATGCATCAATGTGTTTTATCCAAGAGAGATGTGTTGAATTTTTGGAAATATTATATGCACTTAACCCATCACAAATCACATTCACATATTTTTGAGGTTTTCCATAAGAAAAATTCACACGCTTCAAAGAAAGTAGAGAGGCATAATTGGATGAAGATATGATATTGTTATCAAGTAAGAGACACTTCCCTGGAGTACTTCTGTAATGATCAATTTCTTTGGTCCGGATAACATATCTATCACTTTTTAGATTTTCTGGCAGTTTCAGGTTTGATGTCGGACAATCATGTTGCAACATGGGTTGCGACATGGAATTTTTCTTATGCTTCGATACTTCCAGAACAGAACATGTATCCTCAAACTTCATCAACTGCTCAATTTCGTGGTTCATGAAATTGGTCTCTTCCAGACTTGTGTTGCGACATGAATTGTGATGTTCCAACCTGTAACAATTATCAGAGCTTCTTTTTCCTTGCAAAACACATTTGTTAGTTTTGTCAAAAACTTCACATAAATCTTTTGCAAATCTAACAAAGAGATTTTGATCACATAATTGACTAATACTAATCAAATTTGTGTTCAAACCGTCAATCAACAACACATTTTCAAGTATAGGAAAGCTCTTAACATTTAGAGTCCCTATTCCCATAACCTTCAGTTTTGCCCCATCCTCAAAACTCACAAAACCTTCATCAATTTTCTAAAAATTAGATAAGTTATTCCTATCACAAGTCATGTGTTTAGAACAACCACTATCAAAGTACCATGAAGGACTTGTGCATGCTTCAATAGATGTGTTCACAAAGTTACACATAAGATCAGACTTTCTTATCCATACTCTACGAGAAAAGCTACTTTTGAAATCACTTTTAACTCTAAGTGTTCGTTTAGGAGCAAATTTGGGGCCATGTTGGAAATTTATGGAAAATGATTTTCGAGCATGCTTATCATATCAAAGATCATTATGCAACTTATAACAATTAGGGCGAATGTGACCGACTATATTACAATAATGACAAGTAGGAACAAACCTTTTACCATTTGGTTGTTGAACAGTAAAATACTTACCAGATTGTGGAATCGGGGGAATTGAATTTGCACCTTTGATGAATTAAATATCATTTTTTGAATTCCTTTTTGAGTTAAAGCTTTCACCAATATAACCTAAGCCTTGACGGTTTCTCCCAATTTACCAATCGAGAGGATCTCGTTAAACTTGGTTTTACTGTGTTAATCTTAGACAAAAAGCCTTAGCATCTTTCAATTCAGCAAAAGTGTCTTCAAATGTTTTGTCTTTTTATGCAATTTGGTCCCTACAAAGTGTTGGACCTCATGTTCCAACATCGCATTCGACACGAAAGTTCATCAATCTTTTCTGTTCATGCAAGCGAATTTCAATGAATTTTTCAAACA
>CM071930.1:22151266-22458137 GCA_016081115.2 Rehmannia glutinosa
ATTGCTTAAAAGTGTAAAAAAAAAGAAGTTTTAGATGTCAAAATAAACAATATAGTTTGGATGGGTTAATATACACACACACACACATATATATATATATATATATATATATATATGGGATCTCGTCGTGGCCAGGCTCTTCCAGGTGTGGCAGTGTGGATTGATCACATCCATACATATCTTTATTCAACGGTCCCGGATCGCTATTAAAAATAATTGCTATGGATGGTTAATATTATACACACACACACACACACATATATATATATACATATATATATATATATATATATATATATATATATATATATATGGGATCTCGTGTGGCGGGCTCTTTTGGTGTGGCGTGTGGATTGATCTGTCCATCCCGTACATCTTTTATCGATGGTCGGTCGCTATTAAAAATAATTGCTAGCAAAATGTCATAAATCACGCCCTACAATCAAGGGAGTGATTAATTTCACATTTCCATAATCAATTGTGTACCATTTTAATTCTTTAACTTGTACACCATTTAATAATCGAATGTACACTATTTTATATCTAACGATTGCATCATCCAAGGAACTATAAAAGACAAAATGGTGTAACCATCTTCCCATTTAATAAATCAATTGTACACCATTTTATATCTAACAATGCATCATCCGAAGGAACTATAAAGACAAAATGGTGTAACCATCTTCCCATTTAATAACCGGCGTACGCCATTTTTTATCTAACATTCATCATTGTATAACTTATTGTACATAATCTAAAAGAACTATAAAGACAAAATAGTGTGACCACCTTCCCATAATGACGCTACAATCATGGATGTGATAAAGATCACGTTTCCATAATCGAATTATGCCCCATTTTAATAGTTTGAATTGTGCATCATTTAATAAGCGATTGCACACCATTTTATATCTAACGATTGCATCATTGTATAACTAATTGTACATTATCTAAAAGAACTATAAAGTCAAAATGGTGTAACCATCTTCCCATTTAATAACCGATTGTACACCATTTTACATCTAACGATTGCACCATTTATAACTAATTGTACATCAAGTGAAAATCCCTATAAAGATAAAGTGTAACCACTTTCTCACAATGACGCCTACAATCATGGATGTGATAAAGATCACGTTTCCATAATCGAATTATGCACCATTTTAATAAGTGTGCACCATTTAATATCATTGTGCACCATTTTATATCTAACGAGTGCATCATTGTATAACTAATTGTACATCATTGTGAGTAAATAGTAAAGTGAATGAAAAGTGGGAACAATCATAAAATCAAATCCCATAAAAATCGTTGGGGTGAAACAGTTACTAAATGTAATTTTTATTTTACAAATAAAATAACGATTATACCCTTAATTGGGCAAAAACTAAATAAAAAAATCGAAAAAAAAAGCTGAATCTTTGGATTTGTTGAATTAATGGATTAGATTACCACACGCCACACAAGATAAGCTCCATGCCACATTTGATTCTAACACTCTCTCTCTCTCTTTATATATATATATATATATATATATATATATGACACTTGAGGCGAAAAAATTGCGAAAAAGCATCTACTCCACGTATCAAGCAACAAGCAAAAGAAGACGATCAAAGAATATGCAATCATAAGAGATGTTTTTAGCACAATAATGCATATTTTAGAAATTTAAGCTACAACTCTTGACATAGAAACATTTATGCTAATTACGATAGATTTTTTCCAACCTCAACAAGATTAATGATCACAAATATGCCCTGCAATATGAAAAGGAAAATAAATGATGAGTTAGCTAATTGGTAAAGGGAAAATGCTTATCTCATTGAGTCCGAAGTGTAATAAGAGAAGAAAAGATGAAATTTTTTTGTGCAATTTCATTCAACTATGTGTGGTATTTATATACATAAGAAATCCTATACTAGGAAAGAATACAATTACATTCCTATAATTATGCACTCAATCATCTACACTAATTAGTGCTATAATCTTGTAACACTCCCCCTCAAGCTGAAGCTGTCACGCTCCAAATGGAACCAAAATGTGATCTTAAACCAGTTGATAAGCTAAATAAATCAAACTAACAAAGGATTTACGCAACATTAATATCTAAATAGTCAACTATTCATTAGAACATTCCAAATCAGAGTCTAACGTAGCAACATTACAATCCGAATAAAATTCAACATAACATAAATTGTCCAACAACAACACTAAATAGAAAATTATTATTCTACTGGACAACTAGGGCCCACGTCACTCCGTCTGTTGATCGTCCTCATTCACGTCCTCAACGTGTGGTTCACCATCTAGTCGTTGAAAAGGTGGGGGTGAGGTAAAAATTCTCAGTAGATGGGTATTTGTTAGGAAATTTATTGTTTAGATTTTGATGAATGCCATGTAAAACTTAGACTAGAAAGTTGGCACCCCATTTTCCTTGTAATTTGTATTGTAATAGATAGGGCTGTATGAGCTGAGTCAAGTCAGCTATGCCTGGATATACAAGAAGTCAACTGAAGACTAGGAGGAAGACTCCGCTGTGAAACAACTGAGTGTGGCATGGAAGAGATCTCTAGGACTCGACTGAAGGAGTATCAGCTGAGATACAGCTGTAGGAAGAGTCAGTCAAGTCAACTCAAGAAGCCAAGTCTCAAGTTGAAGTGACAGATGAGTCTTACCTTGATTGGAGCAGACTCAAGTCACCTGGGGAAAAGGCAGCTGCAAAGAGGAGTTAACTGAAAAGAATCCGTTGCACAAAAGTCAAGAATATTACTTAATCAAGTAATACTTCCATGCTGCCATGTCTTAAAGTGCTCGAGTCTAGAAGCGTGCAAAAGGAATAAACCAATGGGAAGACGCACTTTGTGTCAGAACCTCGAAAAGTGAACACTCATTTAATACGAGAAAATGTCAACATCAAGGCCGCAACAAGACAAGCCAACGAACACAAGTGATTTTTAAAAAATCGGCCTATCTCTTCAACGGGCAGATTTTTGAAAGTTCACTACAAAAGGCTGAGAAATCTCATTGAGAGAAGGTTACGAACCACGAACAATCAAGAGATTATTCAAATCAGAATCGCAATATATTCTCAAGTTATTCAAGCAAATCCTTAAGCCCTAAAACTCGAAGGAAATCGATCCAACACTTTGTGAAGGAAAGACAACTTCAAACTGTTGAAGAGGAAACTTTTGAAGAATCAAAGGGTCTACATTCCAAGGAGGATTGTAGAAAGGTTCAAGGTCGAACCGAGTCTCAAGTTATTGGAGGGCTTCGTGATCAAATCCAAGAAGCTTGAGCAAGTAAGTCAAGTAACAAGGCAACCGCCCCTGAAGAAGCTTAGTCGGACGAAAGGCGTTTGTGTGACCAAGGCATCTGTGACCGAGTCACAAAGGAGCAAGTCGGTTTGTGTGATCAAGACTTGTATCTGGACTGATAACCACTTTGTACTCTAATCAATACTTAGTGGATTCCTCTAGGAGTTGGAGAAGAGAGAAGTAGAAGAATTACCCCATCTTGAACCTCTATAAAAATTATTGTGTCATTTACATTTCAAAGATTCTATTTACGCATATCATTTTATATCTCTTGATAATTTGCTATCAGCGATAATTAATAAAGTGCTAAAATCAAGTGTTTAAAACAAAGTTAAACCTAATTCAAGGGTGTTAAGTCTTAGTGAAAATCTCACAAAGTTAAGGTTTCAACTAAACAACTGAGTTATTCTATCACTCAATCAATGCTCAGCTGAGTGGCTAACTCTATTTGGTTAACTAACTTATTTGTCCCCAAGGACTTAGTTGTGTATTTAACTACTGTAATATTTTAAAAGGATTAAAATCGAAAAGTTGGTAAGGTTTATTCAACCCCCTTCTAAACCTTACTCATACCCCTTGGGACTACAAGTGGTATCGAGGCGGTTGGTTCATTGAGCCTTCCGCACTGTTATGAACTAGATCTCCAATCTTCCAAAGAAGTTTTTAAACACTTGCTCTTTCAAAAGCTATTTTTATTCAAAGAAAGTTATTATCATGGAAGCAAATTTGACACGCATTCCTATGTTCACTATTGAGGAATTTGATGACTCAAAATTCGCACGAGCTCATCTATCGATTTACATGATGAAATGTGGATAGTGATAGAGGATGGGCCACCGCAAATCGAAAGTGAACACACTTGATTTATCTGAGACCGCTTGGTGAAGGAGAAAACTGCTTCTTGAAAGAAGACCACTGGTTGAGAAACCAAGGATGAATGGACAAACGAGGACATAAGAAGATACAACTTGGACAATGTGGCCAATGACATACTTTACAAAACCTTGGACAAAGCAATGTTCAACAAAGTCAAATCTTGTCAAACCGCAAAACAAATGGGGATAAATTAACTTTAATTTGTGAAGGATCCGAGCAAATTAAAGAAAACAAATTGTAAATTCTTTGTCAAAAAAATTTGAAAATTTTAAAATGCTTGCAGTGAAACCTGGATTAGTTGGATGCTCGATTCATCGAAATCACAAATGAATTATCAACACTTAGGAAAGAATATACACGAAGGAGATGTGTATGAAGATTCTCGAGAAGCCTCCCACCGAATGGGAAATGAAGGTCATGGCCGAGACATTCAATGAACCTCTCAACAACATCCAATCATGAGCTATTCTCGGACCTCAAAACTACGAGTTTGAGCCGAGAAGAAAAGATCAAGAGGAGACAATTTGTACCCAAAACAAGTTTGCACTTATAGTCAAGGATGGGAAAAGAGCCGAGGCTAAAGAAATCATTGACCAGGAGAGATTGCCCGATGGATAAAAGATTCAACAAGTTCTTCAACAAGAACTACAAGAGAAACAAAGGTGAATCCTCGAGAAGACATTGACTCCCTCCAAGTCAAGGAAGATAGCTACCCAAGAGAGCCGAGCATCAAAGGTTGAATATCGTAGAGCCGATAACCCAAGAACGGAAAGAGCCGATCAAAGAGCCGAAAACGTGTTGGAACTATAAGACAACAGGACACTTTGCTATTGATTGTCCATATCCTGTAGTCAACAAATACTGAGAATGAAGAAAGAAAGAAGAGTCTTGAGAGAAAGAAGACAGAAAAAAAAGGCTATGTTGTTTGCAGAGATACTTTGAGACAACTAAGTCAAAAGAAGCAAAGACTCGAGAGTAGTGAAGTTGACTACTCAAGTGATTAAAGAAGAAGAAGCAATGATCTGTCCCTAATGGCTAAAGAACAAGATCAACCCGACCAAGAAGATGAGGTACACTCTAACGCATCTCACTCATTCTAGTGATAGTGATTGTGACACACACACTTCATCACCCACTGATCTTTATGATTCATTAGGCAAAATGATGAAAGACTTTGAGTACATTAAGTCCTCACACTTATTAAATGAGGAAAACAGACATTTAAAAGCCAAAACTCACGGTGACTAAGGAGCCGAGTACTCTAAGCCACATAGGCGATGAGAATAAAGAGTCAAGGCCGAGAATGCTAAACTAATAAGCGAGAGATAGCTATAGAAAAAAGAGGAAAATGATCTCAAAAATGTGATTGCTTCATTCACAAAGGCATCTAAATCATTGGATGACCTTATTATGAGCCAAAAAAAGTGTGGAGATAAGACAGCATAGGATTCAATTCCTTTGTGCACAATCAAACTCGAGTGATCTTGGAAAAAGGATCTTCAAGTAATGAAGCATCTCAAAAACCTAAGACACCAAATGTTGCACCCACATTCACTCAAAGCACAATCACAAACAAACGGCCTTGGATATAAAGGAAAAGGAAAACCGATTGAGTATCTTTGAGAGGACAGTGAGAAGAAATCAGAGAGTTCCTCAAAGCAAACTCCAAATAGGAAGTACTCTGTAAAGAAGAAAAGCAGCTACCAAAAACCTAGGAGGTTCTATCAAAGAAATACAAATGATGGGAATGGTAGAAATTACCCAAGCCAAGTTGATTGGAATAATGTGAAATATCAAAGCAAAGACCCATGGAATATATATGGCAAAGGCCAGAACTCAAGAAAGGTCATTCCAAAGGCAAAACAACTATCATCGACACACATATGCACTCGGGCACTACACTTAAATATTAAAATATCACAACTACCCAAAGAAGGCAATTTCTAAATCACATACACAAGCATACAAACAAAAGAGACAGTTGTATGAACCTAAAGCTCCCAAGCAATTTGCCAAAGTGAATTATGATTATGGCACGTAAAGATGGCAACCTCTTGAGTCGATCATTTGGCTATAGGTTGGTTGGATCATCTTACAACACTAACCCCTCAGGACCTAAACAAGCATGGGTACCTAAAACCTAATTTCCTTGATTGCGGGTTCAAGGAAGTGAGTGCCAAGGAACTGGTACATGGATAATGGCTATTCCAGGCACGTGACGGAAACAAGAAAAATCTGTCAAAATTCAAGGGGATTAGAGGCGCAAAAGTCATATTTGGGAAATGAAGCTCGGGAAATTAGAGGAATGGATCCATCAAGAAAAATGGTTTAGAAATCACGGATGTCGCATCGTTGAAGGCCTCAACTTCAACCTCTTAAGCATCGCCCAACTCTCGTGACAAAAGGCTATAATGTTGGATTGATATGGGAGTGTGCCAAATTAAGGACACTGAAACAAATGAAGTAGTGTTGCAAGGATCCGGACAAAAAAACATGTATGTGGTAGATTGGTCGATTGCCACACCAAGACTTGTCTGCTAGCTGAAAGAGCCGAATCAAGTTGGGTCGTGGGCACAAAGAAGTCGAGTCATCCGAATTTCAAGACAATTAACAAGCTTGCAAGAAGTAATCTTGTAGAAGGACTACCGGACTCAATGTACAAGAAGGAAAGTGTTTGTGATGCATGCGGATGGGAAAGCGGATCAAATCATCATTCAAAGAGAAGTCAAGTCCATCTTCAACAAGGATATTGCATCTGTTGCATATGGATCTATTTGGTCAGATTGAGCGGCTAGCATAAGTGGAAAGAAATACACCTTAGTGGTGGTGGATGATTATTCTAGATACACTTGGACAATATTTATGTGCAAAAAGAAGGAAAGTTTGCGAAGTTACCTCAATCGATGAAAAGAGTTCAAAATGAGAAAAGTCAAACCATTATTAAGATAAGATCTCGATAGAGGAACTGAGTTTGTCAATGGAATAATAACTCGATTGTGTTGAAAATGGTATTGCTCATGAATTATCTGCAGACAAGGACTCCAGAATGTAGTAGCATAAAGAAGGAACATAACTCTCAAGGAAGCCGCTGCAAGAACATGTTGGGAAAATTTGCCTAAAAGATTTTGGTGAAGCCATCAATCACCGCATGCTATACTCAAAATAGATGCATGGTCAATAGACAGTGGCAAAGACTCCTATGAAATATGGGCGGGGAGAAAGCAAATGTTTGATATTTTAGGATATTTGGATGTAAATGCTTGACCACAACAATGGCAAGGATAATCTAAAGCTTTTGATGCTAAAGGCGATGAAGGTATCTTTTGGGATACTCATTTGAAAGTAAAGCTTTATAGAGTCTTTGAACAAGAGGACTATGATCACAGAAGAGTCTATCCATGTGGTTTTTGATGAACCTAATATAAATGGAGAAGACATTGAAGAGTTAGCTGATAAGCTGAATCAGCCAACTGTGCAGAAGAGTCCCTATGTTGAAGCTGAAGCTGGAGCAATCAACCAAGATGAAGATGAGACTGCTGAGTCTCAAAGACAGCTGGAGAATCTGCAGCTAAATGATGATGAAAGAGCTGCTCAAGACAACACAGCTGCAAGACGACTAAACCCAGCTGACTTACTCCAACCTGATGTGAGATGGCTGAGAGACCATCCACCAGAGCTAGTTATTGGAAATGTAAGAGATGGTGTGAGAACCAGATCCAGAGCTCAGCAAGAAGCAATGTTCACTTGTTTTATTTCCCAAATAGAACCAAAAGATGTGTCCCAAGCATTGGATGACACACATTGGATTCAAGCCATGCAAGAAAAGTGAATCGATTGAAAGAAACAAGGTATAGGAATTGGTGCAAAGACCAACCCATCAAAATGTTATTGGCATAAAATGGGTTTTGAAACAAGATGAATGAGGAAGGATCGTGGTAAGAAACAAAGCAAGATTGGTAGCCAAAGGGTATTGCCAAGAAGAAGGAATAGATTTTGATGAAACATTTGCTCTGTTTGCAAGATTAGAAGCAATAAGGATGTTTCTTGCCTATCTTGCACACAAGAACTTTATTGTATATCAAATGGATGTGAAAAGTGCATTTTTAAATGGATTGTTGGAAGAAGAAGTCTATGTTGAGCATCCTCCAGGTTTTGAGCAAGGAGGCCATTGGAGATAAGGTGTCAAGCTCAAGAAAGCTCTATATGGATTGATCTGCACACAGAGCATGGTATGATACATTATCTCAATTTCTAACGGATAATGGATTCACCAAAGGCAAAGTGGACAGAACACTCTTGTAATTCAAGATGGAGAGAGTATCTTGCTTGTTCAAATATATGTGGATGATATCATTTTTGGATCTACAAACAAGGAGTGTGTGATAAATTCTCAAACCACATGCGGGGCAAATTTGAAATGAGCATGATGGAAGAGCGACATTCTTCTTAGGACTTCAAGTTAAACAATTTTGAAAGATGGAACCTTCATAAGTCAAACAAAGTACACGAGAGACCTAATGAAGAAATTTGGTATGGAAGAAAAGTCTTCTATGAAAATACCAATGAATACATCGGTCAAGATGGACATGGATGCGGATGGCAAGCCTGTGGATCAAACAAGATACAAAGCACTTATTGGATCAATGTTCTATCTAACAAAGAAGCGTGCTAGACATCACCTTTGCAAGTAGGAGTATGTGCAAGATTCCAATCTGCTCCAAAGGAAAGTCACATGATGGCTGCGCCTAAGAGAATCCTCGAGATATTTGAAGGGATGCCAAGAAGTTGGCTTATGGTATCCAAAGGAAGGTGGATTCAAGCTAATTGGTTACTCAGACTCTGACTATGCTGGATGTAGAGTTGACAGGAAAAGTACTTCAGGTACATGTCAAATGCTTGGAAAAAGATAAGTTTCCTGGTTTAGCAAGAAGCAAAACTCAATAGCCACATCCACAAACCGAGAATACATAGGCTGGAGGCATTTGTTGTGCAAGTAAAGTCTTATGGATGAGACAACATCCGAGAGATTATGAAATTGAAGAAAAAGAGATTCTAATTATGTGTGATAACACAAGCGCTATTGCAATCACTCAGAATCCTGTGTTGCATTCAAGAACAAAGCACATTGATGCCAGATATCATTTTATAAGAGATCATGTTGAAAAGAAAGACATCACTTTGCAATACATCTCAAGCGAGCAAAAGCAGGTTAGTCGACATATTCACAAAGCCCTTATGTGAATCAAGATTTGAAGAGCTTAATCATGAGCTTGGGTTAATTGAGCTGAGTTGACACTCAGAAGACTCAATGAGAAGAGATGAAACATGAAAAGATGAAAACAAAGCAGATTTTATAAATCAGCCAAGTGAATCAGCCGTATCGGAAAAGTCGGTTGTATCGAGTTAGGCCGACAGTGAGTCACTACACGAATAGAAAGAAGAGTTGAGTCGGTTAAGGAGTAAGTTGAGTCATTTATGAGCTAAGTGACAAAAACGTAACCGTTTTTAATGAGCGGGAATGATTTTAAGGATGACGCGTCGTAATAATGGCCGAACAGATCAAAAGCGCACAATAAGCATATGATTGGATATAAATCTTTGCCGCATTAAATGCGAGAAATTAAATGCAATGTAGCGTGCTAAATCAACCGATTGATCTTGATCAAAATTGCAAAAACCAAAAACATGTCCTTTCATAACCCATATACACTCATTCTTTCAGTTTTCTCTCTCACACTGAAAACTGTTCATCTTCAAAATAAGAAAGCAAGTCTCTTTTCTCTCTCGAAACCCTACCTATTCTCAAAGCTAGTTTATCAAGATTCAATCGGTAAAATTCTCTAGAAATGGCACCAAAGACATATTTCGTCAAGTTATCAAAACAAATCCACATAGGATCAACTGTGGATTTTGAAGGCATGATTAAGCAGGGTTCCGATGAAACCCTTGTGAATAAGATGGTGGATAAAATCGAGAAATTCGGACTGAAGCCTTTCCTCACGTTGGAATTTCCGATGACATACGTTGAGGAGGTCGCACAGTTTTATGTAAACGTCGAGGTGCAGGACGAAGGGATTAAGTCCTCCGTCCACCGCAATGACATATTAATCACTGCAAAGGACCTTGCGGAGCACTGTTTATTGCCATCGGAGGGCATGCCGGAGATATATGAAGTCGGCGTCAACTTGGTTTGCTGTGCATGGAAGGAAGTAGCCAAACCTAAATGTCCGCAAAGTCGTCTCACAAGTGAGAAGAAAGCTGCCAAGGACGATTATCACAAACTGATGGATATCGTCGCAAAGTGTGTGGACATGAAGTTTGGAAGCTTCAATCAGTTGTCCAAGACCAAGCTGATCGTCATGGCTGCGATCATGCAAGGGAAGAAAGTTAACTGGGCTGAGTTTGTATACAACAGACTTTGCCAGAATGTTGCGAATAAGTCGTTCAAGGAGGATGGATCCTTTGGAGGATCACTCGGCTATGTCCTAGTTATTAGCCATTTGATGGAAGTGAAGGGCATTCTCCTTTAGTATGGAAAGTCCTTCCATGTGAACAAGAAGATGTTTAGGGCTAACCTCTCGGGAGCCCGAAGAGAGCCCATGCGAAGAGGGCGATACAGTGAGGGGGAATCGGTGACCTCGAGGAAACAAAGATTGTTGCCTCCCTCCAAACAAGAAAGCCGCCCATGCATTTGGAAAGAAAGATAGTTGCCCTGCAAAGAAAGACAAAAGACGCACCTTCCCCCTTGGTAGTGTGTCTCTCCCGCCCACGCACCGGGAAGCGGAGAAGGAACCCCAAATACCTTCTCCGACCATCAAAAAAGAGGACTTCCAAGCTAAGAAAGGCTCCTCGGTCAAAGAAAGATGCACACCCCGCCGCCAAGGAAGCCGAGGAAGAAGTATCGAACCGTAACTTCCTCTCGGTAAGGACAAAAATAAGAAGAAGAATCACCAAGCTCTCGGAGCTTGAGAAGGCGGTGAGTCGCCACTCGGTGGAAAAAGTCTCGAGAGGCTGAAGAAGTGCAAGATATTCGAAATTATTGATGAAACGAAAAGTCTCTTTGAGATCGATCAACAGAGGCAAATCAAGACCTAGCCGTGGATAGAACAGTTGAGGAAGAAGCGGCAAAGACAGACGAGAATCACTGTTAGCAGGATTGTGTCTCCACTGCGGCAGAGATGTTGCTAAGGGCGAAGAGCAGCAGAGTTTTCTACCCTCCATTCCTCAAAAGGAAGGGCAACAGGGAGAGGATGAAGATGATGATGTAATTATGTACTCTCTCCATCGTATCCGGACATCCAAAATCGCCTGTGAGAATGGAGAGGAAATGGAAGCTAAGTCGCTCGAGGGCAGTTCGAACGCCTAAATTCATTGAGGAAGATGAAGAATTCTTTGAAATTCTAGGATTGAACAGCGTGCTTCAAGAACTTGATGAAGATAATAATGCTGGATATCTTGCATATCTTCAAGGAAAAGAAAAAGAGGGATTAGCAGAGGAAGCTGAAGCTCGTGAGAAAGCCAGCATTTGTCCTCTCACTGGAACCAGCGACCATACTCATCCTCATCTTGACATGCTCTCAGATAGTGTGAGGACATGGACCCTATTGCTGCATAAGAAAAGTTGGACATGCAGCAAGCCATGCGAGAATCCACATTGATGCATGAGAAAGAGGCGATGGAAGGACCAGGAGAGTCTTCCAACACACACCGAGATTGATCCATTGGGAGTGGTACAACAGACCCACGATTATTCCGCAACCACTTCCCTAGTTCACTCGGAGAGGACGGATCTAAGGGAATTGGCGATGACACAGGAACTTGGGCACCCAAGTTAAGCCAACCCCTGTTGAAGGTGTCTTACCACCTGCCCCCACGGCTGAGCACTCAAAGGAAGCAGCCGGGAGTCTAGAGAAGAGTGACCCCAACATAAGTCACTCACTCGGGGTGCGCCCGGTGAGGGGAAACTCACTCCACCTGCGGCTAGGTCGGAGGATGCTACGAGATGACTCCACAATGCAGAAAAGGAGGCGAAGTGGAGAAGGAAAAAGAAATAGAACAACAGCAAGTTGTCACTGACAAAGCTCGGACAGATAAGTGTCTCGGTGAAAGTGCAATAGCTTTGGCAGCCGAGGATCTTCTTGCGATGTAGTCGAGGCACATGATGGATCCGCCCGGGAGTTAACACTATGGGCAAAGTGCAATCCATGGAGTTGAGACTCTATGGATGCCATCAAGAAGACCCAAGGCATTGCGCTGTCGAAGGGATTGTACAAGCCCCGCCGCATTGAGCTCACAGCGGGAGGTAATGAAGGCCTAAGGGAGGTTGAGACTTCCCTAGGTAAAAATCAAGGAGATAAGAGCATTCCTCATAACATAATTCGATTCGAGAGGAGGAAATCGGCGCTCTTCATGACTCCCGGGATGATCCGATACAACATTTTTGGGATCCGCAGATGAATCGAGTCAACCCCTATTTGAAAAAGGACTCATTTGTGGATGTTCTACCAAGTACAAGCAAACCACAATTCAAGTCGTTCGACAAACCTTCAATTTTGATGATGAACCAAATCCTCGTGCTTCATCATCTTCCGATGATCTTGATGGTGTAAGCGAGGACACGCCAATTCATTTAGCGAAAAACACTGAGGCCGAAGAAGCTGTTAAGGCAGTGAGGCTCGATCGGGCCAACCCTCACAAAGAAGGCCCGGCTAAAAAACCGAGTCATCTGCGCGGGCTCCCAAAGCTGCGCAGAGTCGACTCCACAAGGCACATCACAAGCTCGAATGATTTGTACATTCCATACCTTACGTTCGTGATGATGCTTTCGAAGAGACTTTTCCTTTTTCAATTGAGGTGCCCGACCTTGTAGAAGAAATAGCTCGTGAGCGAAAAACGGTACCACAAACCCGATCCAGTGATTCCCACTCGACTCCATTGTCCCAGAGTTCGATTTTGATCTTTGCTTGGTTTGCCAGTGACACCGAGGTAAACTGGTGAGGTGCGTGAAGTCTTCAAGACTATCCTTGGAGAGAGTGAGAAAATTGAAAGGCACCAGGCCTCATTTGGATATGCGACTAGACAACGAGGGATGCCACTCTCACACCCGACTTAAGAGGGATTGTCTTGAGGATCGAGAGAATGGTGTCAACAACAGATACAATGCGATTCGAACAAGTCGGATACTTCAAAGCATTGTATAAAAAATGCCGATCCGGGAGCGCCGATAATCGCGACATGAAGAAGAGGATACAATAAAATATCGACAGAATGCATGCCTCCCATACCACCTGAAATGGGGCGCTACGAGAATTTCACAAGAAAGAACTCTGGCGTGTAGAGGAGAATATGAATGACAAGTTCAGCCTCCTTATGGTGAGATGAAATTGGTGGCGTAGAATCCAAAGCCACCCGCTCGAAATTCGAACAAAGATACTCCGCGCCAGGACTCAAAGTAGAACTCGGCTATCACCGATTAGACTTCATGGTCGTAGGGATGTTTCAGGGGTTCCTCTCTCCTTTAATGATGCCAAAAAGGGGAAGAGGAATACCTAAAGATTTTGAAAGGGTCGGCGGATGAGAAGAAAACAGTGAAGAAGAGGAGAAGAAGGAGAAGGGAAAAGGCATTTCGGGGGGAAGGGTCAAAGGATGTGACCCTAATGTTTCTTTGAAACTCCTCAACAAGGCCATGTCACGGCTAGCATAATCAAGCAAATTTCCGGTAACTCGCCACTCCAACACTCTGTTGTGCCTATGTTTGAGAAGAGAAAAATCGTAGAAGCGGGGATGAAGGAGGTTGAAAGGAAGACGGATGCCCGTGTTCTAGAAGTGTTGAAACAATTCGGAGGCATTCAGGAAAAGACACCGATGCCATTCCGGATAGCGAAAACGAGCAAGATCCATTGAAGAGTTTAAAACGCTCGAGTTCGAGGATACTTCAAGGATATGTCCATAGCCCAAGCCCAGGACTTCAGATCTTTGGGAGAAAGGTCGAAGTTTGTGTGAAGAAGGCGTGACGAGCAGCGAGACTACTAGCAATCACTCTTGGTCACTCTGAAAGAAGAAGACTCGACAATACACGCCCAGAGGAGGAGGAAGAAGTGGTGGAGGTAGAGGCTTTAAACCTAGAGCTCTACCCAAAAACATTGAATACGTAGATCCAGGCAAGAAAGAAAGGATCTCTTGGGTTGGAGTATGATGAAGTAGCCAATCGGGAAGTGGCTAGGAAGAATGTTGAATATGCGAAAAGAATTGAAGAAGAGAACAAAAGGCGAGGATCAATTTGTGGCAAGAAAGACAAGAAATAAAAAGAAGAGATGAAGGCTGCGAAGAGAGCTTACGAGAAAAGAAGCATTTGAAGATGAAAAGAAAAGAAAGAGAGTTGAAGAAGAAAGAAGGAGGCAGCGAAGGCGATGAAGTGTTGTTGTCCACCCCTTCATGTATTTTACTATTGTAAATGCATATGTATGTAAGTCTTTTGTACGTTGAATAAGAAATCTGTAATTTCTATATTTTTGCGTAGATATAGAATGATATGTTTGCTCTGATACACATTGTAAACAACTGTGTAAAGGATAAGAATGTTATGATCAATAAAAAGATTGATTCTACGCATACATTCTCTGTTACTGCATTGTCTGTATGTATCTTTGATGCTTACATTTTATTTGTATGTTTTAAGTTTTGGCATCATCAAAAAGGGAGAAATTGTTGGGAAATTTATTGTTTAGATTTTGATGAATGCCATGTAAAACTTAGACTAGAAAGTTGGCACCCCATTTTCCTTGTAATTTGTATTGTAATAGATAGGGTTGTATGAGCTGAGTCAAGTCAACCATGCCTGGATATACAAGAAGTCAACTGAAGACTAGAAGGAAGACTCCGCTGTGAAGCAGCTGAGTGTGGCATGGATGAGATGTCTATAACTCGACTGAAGGAGTATCAGCTGAGATACAGCTGTAGGAAGAGTCAGGCAAGTCAACTCAAGAAGCCAAGTCTCAAGTTGAAGTGACAGATGAGTCTTACCTTGATTGGAGCAGACTCAAGTCACCTGGGGAAAAGGCAGCTGCAAAGAGGAGTTAACTGAAAAGAATCCGTTGCACAAAAGTCAAGAATATTACTTAATCAAGTAATACTTCCATCTTTGCCATGTCTTAAAGTGCTCGATCTAGAAGCGTGCAAAAGGAATAAACCAATGGGAAGATCGCACCTTGTGTCGAACCGAAAAATTTGGACATTCATTTAATACGAGGAAATGTCAACATCAAGGACTGCAACAATATAAGCCAACGAACACATGTGATTTTTAAAAATCAGCCTATCTCTTCAACGGGCAGATTTTTGAAAGTTCACTATAAAAGGCTGAGGAATCTCATTGAGAGAAGGTTACCTGAACGATGAACAATCAAGAGATTATTCAAACTGTAACCTGCAATATATTCTCAAGTTATTCAAGCAAATCCTCAAGCCTAAAACTCGAAGAAAATCGATCCAACACTAAGCTGTGAAGGAAAGACAACTTCAAACTGTTGAAAAAGAAACTTTTGAAGAATCAAAAGGGGTCTACATTCCAAGGAGGATTGTAGAAAGGTTCAAGGTCGAACCAGTCTCAAGTTATTGGAGGACTTCGTGATCAAATCCAAGAAGCTTGAGCAAGTAAGCTGGAGTAACAAGGCATGCGCCCTGTGAAGAAAAGCTGAGTCGGACGAGAAGCGGTTGTGTGACCAAGCATCTACAGATGAGTCCCAAAGGAGCAAGTCATTTGTGTGATCAAGACTTGTATCCGACCGATAAACACTTTGTACTCTGATCAATACTTAGTGGATTCCTCCAGGAGTTGGAGAAGAGAGGAGTAGAAGAATTACCCCATCTTCGAACCTCTATAAAAATTATTGTGTCATTTACATTTCAGATTCTATTTCTCGCATATCATTTTATATCTCTTTGATAATTTGCTATCAACCGATAATTAACAAAGTGCTAAAATCAAGTGTTTAAAATAAAGTTAAACCTAATTCAAGGGTGTTAAGTCTTCCGCTGAAAATCTCATCACAACCAAGTTAAGGTTTAGACTAAACAGCTGAGTTATTCTATCAACAGCTCAATCGAGTATGTTGAGTGGCTAACTCTGTTGGTTAACTAACTTAGCTGTCCCTCAAGGACTTAGCTGTGTATTTAACTCTGTAATATTTTAAAAGGACTAAAATCGAAAAGCTGGTAAGGTTTATTCAACCCCCCCTTCTAAACCTTACTCACACCCCTTGGGACCTACAGTATTCGTGTGTAAGTATGTTTATGTCAATGCAAGAAAACATTTATATGAAGAATGCATGGTTCATGATGCATGCGTCACACACGATTCACAAACTACGTGATATTTCAAAATAATATAGCAGTATATAATTTTTTGAAAACAGTTCGTGAACATTTAAGCACCATGAATGGTATTCGAGCAAGTCAAGTAATGGTTGTGTACGAAATGTAATGGCAACCCAAGCGGTTCAAGTAGCGGTTGCGTACGGAACATAACGCCAACCCAAGCAAGTAAACGATTCAAGTAACTCCAGAATCATGTGGATCAGACAGTGATTCCTTTGTTACTTCCTTGTAACTCGCCGAGCTAGATGGCACAATGCTCAAGTCACCTTATCGCTCCTAGGTACGACAAATCCACAATGGGGCTAGCTAAGCCCGGATGTTATAATCATGATTATACCTCAATTCTACGACCCACTTCACCTATTGGACACTCCGTCCTTCAGTGGTGGGACTAGGGCGATGGGGACCGTTAAATAGAATAGCGATCAAGTCGTCCCGGTTCTAATACGCGACTAGTCCACTCGATCGTGAGCTCGACACACTAAGTTGACTCAATCAAGTATTTTCAAAGCGTTATAATATTTCAACAAGGCAGTCGAAGACAATATAAGAATCATAAAAAAGCATTACAAGGTATAAGTAAGTTAAATTTATTTACGCGAGTGTTTGGTATTATTGGCGGTGTAGACATGTTAAATGAAGCTAATTATCGGGACGATAACCCATGCTTAAATTGATTTGGTAGACTCAGTATATTATATGGGAGGTTTCAACCTCGTTGAAAGTTCAAACGGTTATTAGGTGAGGAAGTCGCCACGCGTAACGCGTAAGATTCGGTTAGGAGTTCGTAAAGGTTCAGAAATTTTAAGAAAATCAAAAATTATATAATTAAATATAATTAAGTAAATTTCAGGGCTGCATCAAGGTAAATAATTAATTTGAGGTCCTTGATAAAAGGAAATTTTCATAAGTAGCCCCGTTTTGGAAAAACTAGTATTTATCGGGTTTGAAATCGAATAAGTTTTGATCTCGACCTCAGAAAATATAAGGTCAGTTCAAAAATTCTCCAAATTATCCAGAAAATCAATTTTTCAAAAAGTTTGGGGTCATGTTTTAAAAAAATTCAATTTGGTCTCCCTTTTTGTCAAAATTATCATTTTTGGCCCCAAACTTAATATATTTGGATCTCACAAACCGGAAGAGATTTTGATGTGATTCCAATTTTAAAATATCCCTTATGATAGGGGGTATTGGAACAAAAGCAGTTTTGTAATAGTCTTAGTTGAAGTCCCTCAACTTTTAGAAATTCTATTTTTAGTCCAATTTTTGATTCTGTCCTTAATGGCTTATTTGAGGTCCATTTGTTATGAAACTTGAACCATGGGTTCAAAATATTATAAAATTAAGATTAAGTGATTTTTACAGGTACATGGACTGTATTAATCCTTGAAATTTTGTTTTAGCCCTTGAGTTTGGTATTTTACACTTTAGTCCTCAAAAATTATTGTATATTACTCAAAACACTTTCATTTTTGGAATTTACTCAAAATATGAGATTTCCAGTTTAACACAAGTTAAAATTTTCAAATTTTACAGAGAAGTCCCAAGACAGTTTTGAAAATCTTATTTTTCCTTAAACTTTCAAAATTCCTCATTTGAGTCATTAGGATTTCATGGGTTGGTTTTTATCATCTCAAAACCCTTAAACTTTTGTTGTTATTTTAAGGGGTAACTTCAGTTTTAGTACCTCAATTATACCTACTTTTCGGTTTTGATACCCCATGTTTCAGCCGTATCAGTTTTAGTACCCAACGTTTTCGATTTTAATCAATTTGGATACCTTCCGTCAAATTGCTGTTAAAAATGACCGAATGACTGGTTGCAGCAGGTTTCCAGACTTTTGGGTATGTCAGTTTTGGTACCCTATGTTTACGAATTTATCAAAAATGGTCCTTAGACATTTAAATTCTAACTCAATGGACCTAATCTCTTCAATACCCAAAACTCTTTACTCTGGACCACAAAATGGTATCAGAGAGATTTATTAAGAACGTTAAGCTATATTTATTACATTTATATAATTAACAATTGGTGAGGAGAATTTCTCCAAGAAAATGAATTTGGACAATTGTCCAAGATGTCTACCTTTCAGGACATATCGTCAAATCTTGACGATATATGCACAAGAACACCAGGACAAGATAACATATTGGAACAATCAATATGTTGAAAAGGAACTTGCATGAGTCGATAGGGAAACCTTGAGACACTGCGAAAGACAAGCAACATATTATCTGAGTTTCCTTACGGTAAATCAGATATTATATGTTGATCTGATGAATCGTCAGGAATCAGTTCATGAAAATGCCCATCAAAATCATGATTCATGATGGAGTACCAGAATGGAACGAGATATTTCCACACATCTAAGTTCTCAAAAGATCTTAGAAAAGTCCAGAAGAAGGTGCAGAATTATGGCAACCGCCTTAATCATCTACCAACAATAGTTCATCAAATCCAAAACCAAATGGTGACGATGGTGAAATATCAGAAAGAGACTCTTGAAATCCTTCATGATATTCAGACACGAGTTAAGAATCTGGAGGAAAGACCAAGTACTTCCGGAGGAAAGAAGCGTGTTGATTTCAGAACAGTACCCTATTTACACGAAAATGGGAAACCAACCGAAGTTGTGAGAAAGATGACAGATGATGAAAAGCTCATTGCTATCATTAAAGGAAAATCCATCATAAACTAAAAAGTGATGGATATAGAGAAGATTAGTCTTAAATATCTACATGACCTTGCAGAATCCTTCGCATGATTATGAATTGTAGATTTAAAGATGAACGTAGGAGATGGATTAGCTTTGGTTACTCTTGACCAACATGGAAGACCACCTCCACCACCACCAAGAAATCCCAATGTTGCGAAAGTTGGGTTCAAATCATAGAGATGAACCAATGCCGCACAATGCTGGATATTTTACCACAAGAGGAGTTCGATTATTTCAGAACTCGCCAACATTCCAGGAGGCCAAATCTTTATAATACGCCTTATGGAAAAAAATTCGATCCCAGTACATCCATATAGATTGATGCTAAATTCGGATATCCCATATTTTAAAAATCAAGAAGTCCTTATTGATGATTGGGCGTAAGCAATGAGAATTGCAACAGGTACCCTCGATCTTACAAAGGATAGATTCATCTTACTCCTTGAGATGAGTCTTGAAGGATCAGTAAAGATTGCATGGGATATGACGGGAGCAGATATGAAAAGCACTATCACAGCTGGAGAGTCATTGAAAGGAATTCTTGATAATATGGCAAAATTATTCAAAATCTATTTAATCGACACAGGCTATTTTGAGGGATTGGAAGAAGAAAAAAGGAAAAAAATATAAACAAGCCCTCTACTGCCTCGAGTTACATGATATTTGTCATATTGACGAATATATCAAGTTGTTCACCGAGTATCGATGGAAGTCCAAGGTGGAAGACAAAGAAGCTTCGCAACTATTCTTTGCGAAAATTCCGAGCCCCTGGAGAGAAATGCTCATCAGGGAATACAAGAGTGCAGCAGATTTAGATACGGCGGCCAGAAGAATGTCATTCCTAAAGGCCAAACTATCTGAATGGTGCCATCAGGAAGCACTATACAGGAATTATAAGAGATTACGAGGAATTAACAAAATAGTTCCTCTATGTTGCGCAGATGATGACATTCCAACAGTTGTGGGAGGTCA
The DNA here is from genome assembly GCA_016081115.2 of Rehmannia glutinosa. Classification (NCBI taxonomy): domain Eukaryota; kingdom Viridiplantae; phylum Streptophyta; class Magnoliopsida; order Lamiales; family Orobanchaceae; genus Rehmannia; species Rehmannia glutinosa. The sequence goes on from CM071930.1 coordinate 22,171,523, forward strand.
ACCACGGAGGCATAAGAAAAAGAAGGAGAGAATCCATCCATACTATCGTGGTAGTAGAAAAAAACGAGTAGGTCTTCATGGAGACCTAGAAGGTTTTGGTCTGAAGGCGGGTTATAAATCGGGGCAAATACCATTACCAAGTAGGAGTAGAGCCTCTTCATCGGGTTCTAATCAAGTAAGTACCAGTGAGAACCCGGGAAGAAGAACTTTCGGATGAGCTCACACCCAAGCTAACGAAAGTTTCAAATATTGTAATTGTTGGACATGCAGCAAGAGGGCATATCTCAACAATTGCTCGAGAGAATAAAAAATGAGGAGTTAGACGTTGAAGCTACACCGAGAAATTGAAGAAGCTTTCTACTATCAAGACCTTATACAAGTGTATTAGTTTGAGGATCTACCCTCATATGAAAGCATCTATGAAGAAGAGATCTATTCGCGATGGAAGTGAATCTAGTTGAGAATCGCAGTGAAGAAAAATTCTTGTGACAGACGGTCGAGAGAGGATATGTCGATTCCTCTCCCACACTATAGTTTCTCATAAAACTCTTATCGAATTATGAAGGAAGATCCAAAGCTTCAGATATACGATGAATTTACAATTGGGGCTATGGAAAAGGCTTTGGTTAAGATTGGATTTCATGACAGAAAGCACCAAATTATGCAATGAGAGTAACTCTTGGAGAATTTGCCATCCCAATGGAGTTCTTTGGTAACTGATCGAGATGCGGTTGGTCCCTTACCGAGAAGTTCGGAGATCAAAAGCACAATCAAAAGAGAAGTTGCAAATACACTCTCATGGATTCATATCGGAGCCATAAAAGTTATTATTAAAGCAACATTCAAAGAAGGGATTGATTCGCCACTTAATCTTGCTATCTTTGACAAACGAATCTCAAATCTCAAGGGTTCATGCCTTGGAGCGGTTATAGGAAATTTGTATGCAGGAAAATTGGCATTTAATGTCTATCCTAGAATTGCATACAACTTGGGAGATCGAGATTTTAACAGAGTCCTAACCCTTCATCAAGATTTCAAAAGTGTCGATTTGATGAAAGAAGGAATAGACCTTACTCGATCACATACAAGATTTCCTATGCTCTTTCGAATACACATCATTCAAGTATTCTTGAGAAAAGAATTTATTGAAGTCCCAAGAATCTTTGAGACTTTGCTAGGGTAGTTTTACGAGAAATGATTGAGTCTCCAACTATAAAGGAGATCGATATGAAAATTCAAGATCAACGATCTTCAACAAAAGTAGAAGTCTTAAAGTTGAGCCGAGAAGGATGTCTTTCCAACAAGATAGAATGATGAGCGAGAGCTATTGGGAAGAAAAGAGACCGAGTACGATTCAACGAATCACGATATTTTCAAAACACAAGGAGAGTGAAATGTTCGAAAAGGATGGATGGAGAAGTTGAAGTAATATTCGATATCACTCAAAAGGATAATATTTTTCCTTGTGATGTCCTATATTATCTCCAACAACCTATAGTTGGAAGGTATCAAGGAAGCCTCAAAGATGGGTGAAATTGGTGACTATTACAGGAGTAGCGGGGAAAATCCTAGAACAATTAATCTTGGGTATTGAATTTCTTAAGGATCATAAACTTGGGAAAGACTACAAGATGGAATAGAATTCACAGTGGTTGATAAGAGATACAAAATCGGATGACCACTAGTTTGTTCTCCATATACTTTATCGGAATATTATATGTTGAATACAAGGCCGAGTATTTCGCCGCCTATATTGATTCAAGTGCCCGAATATGTACTGAAAAACCGGAGGTCTTTCCTAAAGAAATTGGAGAAGATTTACCAGCCATTGGAGGACGTGATTTCTCTAAAAGGATTCCCATCCTTAACAGAGGAATTAATTATGGGGTGTCTACACAAGATGTTTGATGAAGAATACCACTTTGGATCATATACTTTTGAAAGTTATCTGATAAATATTCCTTCGCATTATAACTTCTCAAAGTTTGGACAGGCACCCCAAATTGAATTCGTATTTTAGCACAAAATGTAGAAAAATGAGTGAATAAATCTGAACGATTTTTCATCAAATATAAACATGTCATTCAAGAATAATCATCAACAAAAGTAACAAAGTATTGAAACCTAGGTTTAGATAGAATTGGACACGGACCCCAAACATCAGAATGTACTAATTCAAATGGATCATTAGCTCGTTTATTGACTCTTGGACTAGAACTAAGACGATGATGTTTAGAAAACTGGCAAGATTGACAATCTAAATGCGACATAGTAGAAAACTAAGGACAATTTCTTTAACAACGGAAGAGAAGGATGACCCAGCCTGAAGTGTGCTTAAAAAAAGGTGATAATTCCAGTACAGGTTGTAGGTTTCTGTATTTGTGTATCAAGGACGTATAGGCCTCCAGTTTTATGTCTCTTACCAATAATCTCCTTCGTCATAAAATCCTGAAATAAACAATAATTAGGAAAAAAATGAGACACAACAATTGAGATCACGAGTGATTTTACTGATAGACAACAAATTGAATGATAAATGAGGCAAATTAAGAACTGACGACAATGAAAGTGATGGTATATGATTAATCCAAATCCAACAGCATTTGATGTGGAACCGTCAACTAAATTAACGGGGTTGGTGGATTTTTGTGACTAAAATGTAGAGAAAAGTTTGGACTTACATGTCATATGATCTGTTGCACCAGAATCAATGACCCATATTGACGAGGAGGAAACAAGACATATTTTAGGGTTACCTAACTCAACAATGGCAATAATGGAATGTGATTGGGTTGATGATTGTTCAGTTAATTGGGCATATTCCTCTATAGAAATTGTAACAGACTTATTAGAGCCTTCAGTGGTAGTTGTGATATGGGATGCTTATGCTTTCTTGTATTGCAACTTTCGACAATCTCGTTTGAGATGTCATGGCTTATGACAATAGTGACAAACTACTTCCTCAGGCTCTGGTCCACGAGTGCCATAATTGTTGGAACCTATGCTCTTATTACCACCACTTTTGTATTGTTGTTTCTCGAATTCAATTGTGGTATTATGACTTATAAGAGCACTATTACGCTGAGAAAGATCAACCGGTGGTGAACTCTCTGTACAAAGAACCCTACTGAAAGCATCCTGAAGAGAAGATATCTCTGAGCCGGAAAGAATATGTGACTTAGTTGTCTCATACTCAAATGGAAGACCCGCTAAAATCTCATAACAACCATCTGCTCCGCTGAGATTGCTGTATAGTTACATCGTACTAAAGGGAAGAAATATATTGAGTTCTTCTTAAGTCTTCTTGAAATCCATAAAATAATTGGTGAAGGTTTTATCACCTTTATCCGCCATGTAGAACGTTTGACACACATCATAGATATGAGATGAATACAAAAATCTAAATAATTTATCAAATCTTTGATCGTCCGACAATGAGTAACCATACCCACTACCTCACTATCAATGGATTTGCGTATCAAAAAGCAGACGAGCATCCTCTCGCATCAAGCGGTTTAGAGTCATCACGAGGAGGGTAACTGTGAGATGGCTATCCGTAGAGATATTTAACAAATATAATGTTAGGAAATTTATTATTAGTTTTTGATGATACAATGTAAAACTTAGAATAGAAAGTTGGCACCCCATTTTCCTAGTAATACATAGGATTGCATGAGCTTAGTGAAGTCACTATGTTCAAGAACGCAAGAAGTCAATCAAGACTAAAGTGAAGACCAACTGTGAGTCGGTGAGTGAAGTTAAGATGGAAGGCACAAACTCGATCGAAGGAGATCCGGTGAGGAACAGTGAGTAAAGGTTGAAGAAGTGTCGGTCAAGTCGATCCACGAGCAGAGTCTACCGGTTGAATTGATAGTTGAGTCATTCTTAAATGATTGGAGTTGATTTCAAGTCAAAGGGGTAAAGCGGTTGTCGGTCAAGTCGACGGGTATTAATCCGTTGCACATAAATAAAGAATATTATTTAAAATAGTAATAAATCCATTTGCCATGTCTTAAAGTGCTAGTCAAGAAGCGTCAAAAGGAATAAACAATGAGAAGACAAGCTTGTGTCGGGACTTGAAAAGATGCGAGAGTCATTTAATACGAGGAAAGGTCACCATCACAATGATTCAAGTCAAGAAAAGACAAGCCAACGAACAAGAAAGTCTTTATTTGAAAATAGCATATCTCTTCAATGGGTAAATTCTTCATTAAGTATTTTCAATTATATGTGATATGCAAGAGGCAATATAAATTATTAGCCATGGACCGTAAATAGGCGGGATTGAAGTTAATCTCGAGTTAAGCCCATTTGTGCTAAAATTTATTAACTTGCTAGTCAGAGGAAAAATTACAGAGGAAATTACATGTTATATTATACATGATTATGCTTGTAAGATTTATTATATATTGACAAAAGTTGGTCCCTACTGAGCAAATGGAAGCTCACCCTTTCATTTTCATAATTTTTTTTCAAATTAAGGAGTCAGGTGGAGATACGTCAGTGATGGATGAAGATTAAATAAACTTTGGATTTTGAATATTTTCTTTTATGTGATGGAACATTTTGATAATATTTTATTTAGTACCTTGGATGGTATTTATCTATATTTAAGTGCCTAGTTTTATTAAAAATCGTGTTTTCATATTTACGTTTTTATAAAAGTCAGAACACTTTTATTTTGTAAAATGGGTTACACATATCAAAAACTATATAATTTCAACGTCTCTGCAAATGTATAATATTTGCATTGCGAGGTTGAATCTTTTGACGTTTTGTTTGGTGTCAGGAAAAGTTTCAATATTTTACAATCCTTCAATGTTTTTAGATGAGAATGACAATTATTCATAAACAAAACAAAAAAAAAAAAAGAAAACTTTTCTACAAGTCATCTAAATTAATAGATTATCAATTTATCGATTATTTAATCTCATTAAATTAATAACATTGGGTAAATTAATTGGCGATCCCAATATGGTTTAACTGTACCCTGTGAACATTTGTTTGTATTTTGTAAATTGCATCCTCAAAAAGGCAGTATTAGTTAAATAAATATAAACCTCAATGGAGAATTTGTAACATCTTAAGGAAGTATTTGTATTAAAAGATAATTAAAGTTTTTTATAACTAAGTTAAACCTTAGGGATAATATTTGTTATTATCCATAAAATAACACTATCCTTCATTCCATGTATCGACCATCATTTAGTTCACCCTAAGTAAATAAACCCTTATAAAATGTATCCCCCTGCAAATAAGAATTATCCAAGCCAAAAACCAAATTAAGATCGTAACACCAGTTGAGTGAATTTAATAACCTGTACAAAATTTTAGGACAATCAGTTGTCCTAAAAATGATAATTGCTTAAAAGTTGTTTAACTAGGTACAAAAGGGTCATTAAACAAAACCGCCAAAATCCTTACATGAACACTGTCCTCTGTAAAACTGGTGCAGTCTCTTACTATCTCGAACAATTATACTTCTTGACGTCAATATTGACACTACTTTCATAAAATTATGGCAGTCCCTACACATGCCAGTACTCTTAATAACCCGAATTTGTGCCTCCTTTGATGTGTTGATTAACCCAAAAGCAACTGCTAACCTTTCACTGTGAGGAGCATCAGCCAAGGCTGTGGCTTCCTCCTTTTCCTCATCTACCATCTCCAAATTTGTCTCATCAACCTGATATCCAAGTGGTCTCGCCTTTTCAACTAAATCCTTCAAAATTTTACCAACCTCATCTGATTGATGTTTCTTATTACCAAACTTGAATGCATAAACCTTGTTCTTAATGTTAATCCAGCTCCAGTCTGTTATTTTATCGACTTTCTCGTCTCTCATCATTTTTCTTACCCTCGACACATCTTTCCATCTTCCCGCTGAGACGTACATATTTAACAGTAAGGAATAGGTCTCGAAATCTTTTGGTTTAAGTTGAAGCAGTTGTTCGGCAGCATAAAAGCCTAACTCTAATTTCCCTTGACTTCTGCACCCTGCGATCAAGATTGACCATATGAATTCATTTGGTGTTAAATCTATCTTCTCGATAAAGCCAAACGCTTCGTCGATCCGACCTAACCTCACAAACATATCGATCAGGCATGCGAGATGGTCCATCACGGGATTTATTTTGTAATCAGTTTTCATCATGTCATAATAGGCTAATGCCTGGTCAACCATCCCAGCCTGACTACAAGCCGAGAGCACACCAACAAATGTAATCTTGTTCGGCCTAACCTCTACGAATCTCATATCCTCGAAAAGCTGTAATGCCTGTTGTGAGTGTCCATGTTGAGCAAATGCAGTGATCATGGTAGTCCAAGAAATTAATGTTCTTGTAGACATCTCTATAAAAGCTTTGCTTGATCGATCAATACTTCCACATTTATTATACATGTTAACTAGGGCAGTTCCCACAACCATGTCAGACAAAAATCCGGTTTTTATTGTTTGTGCGTGAATTTGTTCCCCCTGCTCCAATGCCACTAAACTACTGCATATAGTTAATACACTAGAATAGGTGTAAAAATCGGGTTTCAAGTCCGATCTGTTCATTCGCTCGAAAATTTTAAGGGCCTCAATTCCACATAAGTAGGCTGAAACGCCATCCTTTGCGAGAATAATCATTTCTGCGTATCCTGCAATCATAGCATTCCATGTGACTAAGTTCACGCTGTTCATTCCATCAAACAACTTCTTTGCCTCATTGATGCACCCACTTTTCAAGTACAAATACATAATTGAATTTGTTACGGGTATATCAAACCCATGTCCGAGTTTTATACTCAACGAATGAACTTGAGATCCCACATCCATCGCCCGCATTGTGCAACACAAACTCAATACACTAGTCAAAGTAATCTCATTTGGCTCAACACCCTCCACAAGCATCTGAATAAACACGTCCAGTCCCATTTCAGAATTTCCATTATCCCCGCAAGCAGATATAAGAGCAGTCCATGAAATCACATTCTTTTCCTTGATCCTCCAAAACGCCTTAGTTGCCATATCCAGACTACGGCATTTGGAGTATAAGCTACAAAGTGCATTCCCAATGCTCGCATCATACGCAATATCATATTTTATGATGTATCCATGAATCTGCTTCCCAAACTCAACATCAGACAAAGAAGTGCAAGCATTTAAGACAATTCCTAAAGTATAATTTGTAGGGTATCCCCAACTTGTAACATTTCCTTGAAGACACTAATAGCAAGCTCAGGCCGCGAATTTTGCACATAGCCAGACATCAACGAAGTCCATGTGACAACGTTTCTTTGAGGCAAATTATCAAACAGCGTTCGAGCGCTTCTCATTATCCCACATTTGGCATATACATTGACAAGTAATGTCATGAGGAACAGTTCTTCAGTAAACCCAGTTTTAATAATGTGGGCATGAATCGATTCCACCCTTGAAACTGATTTTTTCTCTATACATTCTTGCAAAAGTGGAACGTAAGAAGAGGATTCAAGTTTTATGTTACCTTCTCGTATCAAGGAAAGTGCTTCTCTGAATTCCAAACTGAATGAGTCAAAGCCTTTATCCAACTCTTTCGTGCTATAATTTTTCTGCACTTGAGAAAATTAAAAATTGAGTACTATACATAAGATATGCATTACCGTATCCATAGGAATACAGTTTGATGTGAATAAATGTAAAGATCTCTACCTTTTCAAATGGAAGAGAAGAAGGAGAGGAGAGTTTCTTGAATTCTGAATCGAGCTTGACGGGGTTGCCGACCACAACCGGAGGCAGGGAGGCCATCGAAGTTGAATTGTGTTGCAGGAATTCTACATGTATTTCTATTTTTATGTGATCAGATGAATTTTTGGTTGTGGATATTGAGATGGAGTATCCCTTATCTTGTGTGCTTGGATGAAATTTTAGGGGTAATTGGCACTATTAAATTGAGAGGAAATTGACATTTTTTTCTGATAAAAAATCCTTACCGATCGACTATTATGCCTCCATATGTATATATTCTTTTTGGAATTAAAAACAACAATTTTCTTATGTCGATTTAAAAGCAAACAGATGCTTTACAGAAAAAATAAAATTTAATTGGTAAAAAGATTTTTATTCATTTCATTCAGTAAGTAAAAAAATCTTTTTCTTATATATTTATTTGTTGACCCGTTAGTTTCTTTTTTCTATTTACTTATTTGAATAAACTATCAATTTTTCTCTTATGAAAGTTAATTAAGAGACAAATATACCCTTTCGCAATCCATCTTGTTAATTTTTTATTCACAAGTCTAGCCTAAAATGTGTTTTAGGGTGCTAAATGCCAAGGTAAGTGTATTTTAATGGTGCAATCTGCCAAAAAATAAAATTTAGGTGTATAATATCAAATGGGTGTAACTATAGGGCGCATAATGCCAATTACCCGAAATTTAGCGGTGGTCTAATCGGCTGGACTGACACATGTAGAGATGTTAAACCGGTCGCGATCTGTTGGTCTTGATCATTTAATCCGGGAAAAAAGAGGGTTAGGACCGAATGATTTTGATCTGTTTAAATTCGGGCATTTTTGGCCTCGATTGTTTAGCTCGAGGCGTTAGGGTAGCCCATAGGTTAATCGGACTAGTCTGCTACCCGCCAACTGTGTTTTTTTAAAAAATAAATATAATTCTAATATTATATATCTATTTTAATACATATTACCTATTACTAAATATATTTTTTCAAATTCACATCTCCAAATCTTTAATAGGTTTGAATATATAATTTTGAAAATTAGGACTTATAGTTATATGTGTAATTTAAAAAAAAGGTATTATTTTTCCCATTTTATATGGGTATATAATGCTATTTTTATTATTATAGTTCTATTTTTAAATTTTAACTTTGCATGACTTTTTTTTATAATGAATACTTTAACTTAAAATGTTATACTTAATTAGGTTTTGTTTTGTTTAGTTTTTCCCAATCACCCACTTTTCTCAATCACTAATCAAATATACAATACATTCTCTGATACATTAACACACATTTTCTAATACACTGCATCAAATCTTTTTTCCCCCAATCACCCCAAAAACTTTTTACAATCATCTCCAATCACTAAAAAATACATATCCTCAATACGTTGAAGAAATGTACAAGCTCTACAAGTCAGCTAAGATTTAACATTCTGGTTCCTCTTATTTTAATTCCAATCTATTTATGTTTCTTTTATAATATAGATTGCTTAATAGAGTTTGTATTAATATTGTTCCTGGTTATAGATTTTTGGGTCAGCTCATGAGATTGAGAATAGTGTTTAATGCCCTTTGTCAGGGTGTAAATAAAACTGGTAAAAAATGAAAGATGCAGAAAATATATTTGATTTAAGTGACACGGAGATAGGTCCAATTTTTATGGATTTAGTCATGTTCGGACAAAGCATTTGAGCTTGGAAAATGTTCGACCCAATGGTATCGCCTGTCATCTCAATGCAGACAAAGGAAATCATTTTAGGTATCGATTCTCATCTAAATTTTTGTGCAGTTCCCTTATCACCAAGAGAAATTCTAGTTTGTTGCTTCCTAGAAACTATTTAAGATTAATGCCAAGTCTTTTTTGCTTAACGTTTTAATCTTGGAACCTTTCTCCAATTAGATTTCAATTCTTTGACCCGTTCACCATAAACTGATGGCCCTATTGACCACCCATTCACTAACCTTGCTCAATAGGGCCATCATTTAAGTTTCCACTCGAATAAGGTAAATGGTATTATTAGTCCAGCCTTGTCAATGTCATCATTCACTTTCTCATGTGGGAGCCTAATTATATGTGAAAATCCAAATAAACAATTCGGCTAAAAAACCTAAAACTTCCCAACATTTTCAAGTCAGGTACGTGTTATGTGACAATATCCGGCTAGTTTATATTTTTTGGGCAAATCTACACCCAATTTGAGTCTTTTAATTAGTTCTAGGACTATATTGAATTTTTTAATTCAAACATGACAATTTTTGACTCCACTTATTAGTTACATGACTAATTTTGCATTTTCACTGAAAATGCCCATTGCTAATGCAAATCTCATCTATCTCAGCTCTAACTTCTGCTAATGATTTTTGAGCATATTGCTATTGCGTTCACTTATCAAACGACAAAGAACTTGTAAGTTGCATAAGTATTGTGATATTACCCAAAAACTTTAATTTATAAGACATTCAATTAAGATAAAAACTCATGTAGGAGCGTCTTACGGGTCTTAATCCGTAAGACGGATCCTATTGATCCGCGGATCCTGTTGACTGTGTCTCGGGTCAAAGCCACTTTTTTTTTTTTTTCTGCGCTTTTTTTCTTCCTCGATTAAAAATATGATTTTATGAGAGAAAAAATATCGGTTATTTTAGATAAAGTATCATATTTTTTAATATAGTCAGATTATGATTACATTACATTGAAGGAAAAATAAATATATCGAGTTAAAGTAACACATTTATGAGTAAAAGTATATATATTTTGAGACAAAATATCATGTTTTAAGAGTAAAAATATCCTGTTTTTTTGAAATACAGTATTATATTTTTTAATATAGTCACATATTATGAATGCAATACAAAGAAAGATGAATAATAAATATGATAGAGTTAAAGTAATACTTTTATAAATAAAAGTATTTGTTTTTTGAGATAAAGTAACATATTTTTTAATATAGTCACAAATTATGAATATATTACAATATATATATATATATAACAGAGTTAAAGTAACACTTTTATACGTTAAAGTATCTATTTTTTGAGATAAAGTATCATATTTTTTAATATAGTCACAAATTAGGAATGAAGGAAAGAAGGAAAAATAAAAAATAAATATGATATAGTTAAAGTAACACTTTTATAAGTAAAAGTATCCGTTTGTTGAGATAAAGTATCAGATTTCTTAATATAGTTACAAATTAGGAACCAAAAAAAGAGAAAAAATAAAAAATAAATATGATGTAGTTAAAGTAACACTTTTATAAGTATCCATGTATTGAGATAATGTATCATATTTTTTTAATAGACTTGGGTTCGATTTTTAGCCTCTGCATTTAGAGGCGTTTTTATTTTTTATTTTTAATTTACGGCGTATTTATGAATAGCGTTATATACACGGTTATACTAAAATTGCACAACAAGCACTAGTGGTATAATGGTAGAATACCATCTTGTGCATGTATAGACGCGGGTTCGATTCCAATCTAGCGACCTTTGAAGTGGGTTTTTCTTTTAAATAACAAAGCTGGTGGTAGGGTGGTGGTGTAGAATCCGTCTTACGGAATATGATCCATATCCGTAAGACGATCCTACAAGAGACCTACTCTTCAATTAATGGTTCTTGTTTGTGGCCAGGTTTCTAAGCTACAAATATTGTGATAATATTGTAATTTTTTTTGCAGGTACTTTCAATTAATGATTCTCGTTTGTGACGGTTTTAGTTATTTGTTCAATACAATGTATTGGTTATAACGGAAAAGCTTTCACAATAGTTAAATTACAAACTGAAATGTAAAAAACAGAACTATGATATTACAAACTGATCTTCTTGAAATAGGAACTTTAGAATTGGACTGGAAAGCCGAGTCGAGATAAAGTCTATGTCCACAAGACAATTATGTTCCGGCTAATGCTCACAATTCGATATATTATCCCCAAAGATAAAATGGCTTCGTCTTCTGTGTAATAGCACAACTAACACAGAAGCACATTCGAACTAAAAATGTGTTGAAGATTGGTTGCTGGACTTAAAGTGCAGAATGCAGAAGAGGAGTGTATGCTTTGTATGAAGTTAAAATTGTGTGAAAAACTCTACAATGCACAACCATGTATGTATAGCCAACAATTCCACCTGGGGAGATAAAATAGGGTAATAGGCATTAATCATATGTGATAGCCCAGGTGTTACATCCCACTACTGCATAACAGACAAGTAGTGGGATAACTTCATGTGACCACTTCTACAGGAGTTACTAACTCCAACAATCACATGAATCTGGACACCTGCAACTCGGGGCCAGTCCAGGCCAAGGCCAAGGCCGGGAAGGGTCGGCGCGCGCGCGTGTGGCCACATTGTGTTCATCCACTTGTATTATAGTATATCCAACAAATAACACCTTCTAATATATAAACTAGGATAAACAATGATTTATTTTATATGTGGGATAAGGCTAAAGCCTTTCATCTCCCTTTACACAATGTACATTTGTGTGGCTAACTTCGTGTATTAATTTCTTACTCACTAAAATTCAGTTTTGAGAAATAAAATATACTGTGAACATCTACTCGTAACGTAGATTAATAATATAATTTAATTTATCCATAATTAAATATTTAGCTACCAAAAATTTGGTCAAAGTCGTATCGACACCCACTTTATCAAAACTAAACTTTCCAACAATCCACCACATGAAAATTAATGCATGTATGAATGCAGATATGCAAACCAATCCTCAAGAGACAATATTGCATTCGAAAAGGTATCTTGTGGCATTGACCTTCCGTAGTCAATACCATCGAGTACAATGGCATCTTAGTGGATGCAATATCTTGAACTATTCTCTATGATGTATACCGAGTCAACAATATTAACATAATAAAGTTTCAACACCTTTTGTTCTCACGTTTTGTGTCCGTTTCGACCATGGACACCTCTTTGGATTCATAAATGTTACTTTGAAGCATTCCACACTTCTCACTTACATAGGTAATCTCCTATCCAAGTATCTTGACATACTCATTCGCATCAAGGTGTATGAATCATTAAAAGTTAAATGACTTATCCTTACCATTGCATGTGTTTCAACACTTGGTATTGCTTTCTAGGGATGGGTTGAAATGTTGTTTCCAAGAATTTTCTACATAACCTTCATATCTTAGTTTTCCCATTGAACCAAGTTCTTGGGATCTTCAGTTATCATGGTTGGGTTACCACTATGATAGTTATTTTACTTTGTGAACTTTAAGTCATTCCCTCTAGTAATTTACTCAATTGATCTCGATTCAGCCCTTTTGTCAAAGGATCTACCAAATTATCTTTTCACTTCACTTAGTCAATTGACATTATACCGTTCGAGATCAATTATCTTATGGTATTGTGTCTCCGAGAATATGTCAAGACTTACCGTAATACATATTGATATGTGCCCTTCCTATAGCCGCTCGACTGTCACAATGAATTACCACAGAAAGCACAGGCTTTTTCCAATTGGAATATCTTCCAAAAAGTTTCGAAGCCACTCTGCTTCTTCACCAGCTTTATCCAAAGCTATAAACTCAAATTTCATGGTGGACCGAGCTATACAAGTTTGCTTCGTGAACTTCCACGATATTGCACCATCTCCAATAGTGAATATGTATCCACTAGTGGAATAAGAATCTTTCGAATTTGAAATCCAGCTTGCATCACTATACCCTTCAAGTACAGTCGGATATCTCGAGTAGTATAGCCCATAATCCAATGTATATTTAAAGTATTTCAACACCCTGGTTAACGTTTTCCAATGCACATGGCATGGATTACTCGTAAACCTACTCCACTTATTTACAGGATAGGCTAAGTCTGGATGTGTGCAGTTTGTGATGTATATCATACTGCCAATTATACGTGAGCATACCATCTGAGTCACTGGTTCTGCTTTATTAGCAACCAGATTTACACTTAAATCAATGGGCTTCTTTGACGGTGAACCGTCAGAAGCATTGAACTTCTTGAGCACTTTCTCCACATAGTGGGATTGTGACAAGACAATTCCATCAGGAGTTTTGCACATTTTGATCTCTAGGATCACATCAGTAGTCCCCATATCCTTCATCTCAAAGCTCTTCTTTAACATTCTTTTTGTATCCATGATAGAATCATGACTACTTCCCATGATTAGTAAATCATCTACGTATAGACAAACAATGACAAATGCTTCTTGTTCGACCGCTAAACACCTAAATCTAGCGACGCTCGCAAGAGTACCAGATCAATTGTAGGATAGCAAGTTAACCACAAGTCATCTCTCAAGGAAGACTTAGCCGACAAATAATTATTATGTATCACAATAAACAAAAAGTAAATCTTAAACACTCTAACAAGATTTGTTTGATTTTAATAAACTAAAGAAAAACGAGTAAAAAAATAATTTAAAACAAAATACGATTAAACTCGATGAAAAACGATATGGATGAAAGTCTAGGATTTCGGAATCATCTCATCAAACTTGCAAGCAGAATATCAACTAATTGATCATGCGGTTAACAAATATAACAAACATGTAAAAACTAGGCCTAGATCTGATAACTCACGTATTCACATATTAGGGCTATCCCAACATAATTTGTTATTTTCATCAAGCCAAAGTTAGATAATACATCTCTGATTCATATCTAACCCCCTGAATAAATTGTTAGATAAATGGTTTTATCATGATTTTGATGATTTTGTTTTTACACCAAAATAATGTTTCTAAATGTTGTCCAAATACTCCCGATCGATATAAAATATTTTTACTAATTTTTTGGAGTATTTCTTGAAGTTTATTTTCGATAAAAATTGGACAACATTTCTGTCTTGTGTTCGACCGGTCGCCCTATAGGGCATTCGGTGTCTGAGTTTAGTTCGAATTTTGCAAACTTCTCTATATTGCATTTTTGAAGAGGGCAACCGGTCCAAGGGGATATCGACCGGTCGAACCCTATGGTGGCCGGTCGCCTTGTGTAAAATCTCAGTGTTTTCAAGGTTTCCTCATTTCTACGCGACCGGTCACCCATACCGTTTTGACAGCAAAATTCTAGCCGTTGACAGCAGACACCTTTTCCTCAATTTATGGTGTTGATCTCTAACAATTATATTTTTCATTTGTCTTGCAATTTTTTACAGATTTCAATCTCCTAGGAGGAGCCTCTAACACCTAAGATCACCCAAGTGTGCTCTTACCACAAGAAAACTCACAAGGATATCTTGTGTTGAATGACGAACCCAAATTCAAGATTACAACTCGATAATGAATAATACAATTTTGAGTGCAAATATAATCAAGAATAAAGCCTAGACCTCAAGATGTGAAAGTGAAAGACCTTAGGCTACTACAATAATAATATAGAAATTGAAGAACAAAAGTGTTTGCTTGAACGTATCTTGTTGTGTTGTAGTATTCTCTCATATTGTGTTGCATCAATTCTTCATCTATTTATAGAGGATGTCTTGAACTTGATAGAAGATTGTGGTAATCTTCTTGTGGAAAAGTTTGGTGCTCTTCGAAGTGTTGAAGAATTTGGTATTCTTCAAGTCGGAAGATTGTGGTAATCTTCACAAGGTGTCGTCGAAGATTGTGGTAATCTTCAAGGGAGATTGTGGTAATCTCCAAAGAGGTGTCGTAAGGTGATGTTGTATTAATTGTGGTGATTAATTAAATCTTTTTCTTTTTGAAATCCATCCCGAGATATCTTTGGGGTGGTAGAGGATTAGGCCCTAGGTGGGTTGAACCTCTATAAATCGATGCGTATTATTTACTTCTCGCACCTTCATTCTTGTCTTGGCTTGTTTGATTCGAAAAAGAGGGCATAATCGAGAAAATGGAGATAATCTATTCACCCCCCCTCTAGATTATCGTAGCCGCTTGGACTTACAAGTGGTATCAGAGTCAAACTCTTTGGCAAGCTAGTTCCACATCGCGAGTAAAGAGGAACGATCAATGGCTACGAATGAAGTCTACCTTACCGGCACCTCCGTTCGCCTTTATTTTTAGCTTCACCGCAAGTGTCTTTGTGTAGTTTATAGAATAGGGTTAGCAAGGTCGAATCCACAGAGACTAATAAATTAGTGTACTAAGTATTGGGATTGTAGTAGTCTTATTTTTATCTAAACGATTGAAATTTGATGAATGGTTTATAAAACTAAGACAAGAATTTATCCTAAAAAGGCAAAGTAAGAGTTGATTGAAAGATCAAGGTGATGAATGGATTCATGGGTTATGGTTTCAGTTAATATCCCCTTTTGTCATCAGATTAATCACAAGCAAAGTTATTATTGTTCTTCCCTATAAGACAACCACAAAAATATTTTACCCTCTCTCTCGAGATGTATGTAAAAACGTTGATTTAAATATCTATGCTAGCATCTCTACTCAACATGAGATATCCAACTCCCAAAAGCACAAAAGATTAAATTTCCTCACAAATATTCACGAGACTTCTCAATCTTGCAAATATTCATGTCAAGTACTCACAGATCTAGTATTGAAACTCATATCTCGAATTATGAATCAATACATCAAAGCAAGTTAAACCAAACGCGTTTTGATAAAACAAGAATTAAAACAAAGTACTCGAATAGGGTTTGAAAACAATAACTTCAATTGCAATTAATCATCCAATAAAAGTATCCAATAACGTAATCCCAAACCAGGAATCACAAGATGTTTAGCCGGACATAGAAAATAAATAATCCATAGATAAATTATTCAAGTTCATATCTAACTAATCGAAAGTAAATGATACGATGGAATGAGTAAACTCAGGGATGTTGATGATCTCTCGATCTATCTTCAATCCTCAGCGTATGGTTGTGACCTCGATCAATCTCTGAAATCCTTCGGTAGAAGGTTGCTCTTTTCTCTGCGAGTTCTAGGGCAATTCTCGTTTGTGGACGCCTCGTCTCTATTTGTACTCCGTTCGGGTCAAAACCTAGTTCAAACTCTGTTTTCCCGCACAGACGCACGGGCCGTGCGCTAGATGCTAGGTGCCATAGAACTCTTCTTTTTACTGAAGGACGCATGGGCCGTGCGCATCACGCACGACCAGCCCATGCGTCATGTCGTAGCTCGAGTCTCTATCTTGGGTTAGCGCGACGGTCGTGCTAAGGACGCACGCCCGCCGTGCACACACCAGCTTTGGACTTGATACTTGTTCGTTTCCTTCCATTTCTCGCCCGGTTCGTCTGACTTCTTCCCGATTCAACTCCAAACTTCGTACGTTACTTCAAGTATCGGCGAGTCTTTACCGCAATGCTCCAAATTGTTGCCAAAATACTACAATTATCAACAAATTCCTACAAAACGAGCAAAGCGTAATACCTTTTCCACAAAATAGAAATAAAGCCCTTTTTACTCATGTAATGCATGCATAACAACTAATTCTAGCTACAATTAAGCCCAAAATACATGCAAAACACATATCAATCACCTCCACCAACAAACCACCACTATTCGATTCCAAAAATTATACATTTTGGAAAGAAAGAATGGAATGTTATTTACAAAGTTGCGGGTTCGATATTTGGAACACGGTCATGAATGAAGATTCCATCCCGACGAAAGACACACCTCACACCTCCAAAGTTCTCAAGAGCTCAATGATGAAGAGAAGAAAATCATCTCCGTAAATGGTAAAGCTCTTAATATTATTTATTGTTCACTTACCATTTTGGAATATGATCATATTGTAGGAATTCGATCGGCACATGGAGTATGGAGAAAACTAGAATAAGTATATGCAAATAAAATGAGCTACTCAAAATCATCTACTTCTCAATTGGATACAACATCAAATTCAACAACATGGGATGAGCTTACAACTTCCGATGATGAAGAAGTCGAACAATGTCTTATGGGCATCGAAGAAGAAAACGAGGTAAGTTCTAAACCTTCTACTTCTTATGATAATGAATTACAAAATGATTATAGTGATTTGCAAAAGATTTTGATGAGCTTCAAAATGAATTCCAAAGCTTGCTTGTTAAATACAAAAATTTGAAAAAGGAATTCCATGTTTTGAAAAATGATAAGGATAATTTATTTTCTTCTTATGAATCACTTTCATGTGCTCACACTACCACACTTGAGAAGGTTAGAATCCTTGAAAAGGAAAATAGTACTCTTTTTGAGGATATTAATTGCATGAAAAAGGATTTATCTAAATTCAACTTGAGTACCGATAAAATGACCAAAATTGTTGATGTTCATAGTTGTGATAATTTGAAACTAGGACTTGATCATAAGCCTAATGTCGTTAATCATATGAAAAAGAATCAAGTCTTTAAGCATGTTCTCTGTAAGTATAAATTATTTAAAGTGGATTGTTTAGCATGTTCTCTGTAAGTATAAATTTCAAGAGCTACTAATACTTTTTGGGGGAACTGCTAATATTTTTTGGGGGATTACTAATACTTTTCAGGAGAAAAATTAATATTTTTTATAGGAACAACCAAGAGGGCGTTTGGCTGAGCTTATAAGCTCTTCAAAATATCTTATAAGATATTTAAGAGCTTATAAGTTGTTTAAATTTATTTGGTAAACCTTTTTTTTTAAAAAAAGGATCTTATAAGCTCCTAAAATAAGATTTTAGTAGCTTATAAGCTATTTTTAAACAAGTTGGGGAATCCCAACTTGCTTTCAAAATAAGATTTTATTTCAACAACTTCATTTAAGTTCGACTATTTTAATTATATAATTGTCATTACTAACATCTTAAAAGCTACGACATCTTTTTTTTATCTAAACACTTCAACTACTTTTTTTTTACAAAAGAAATAATTTTATTAATTAATTCAAACTAGCAATACATCGATAGAAATCGAAACAAATATGTTAAAAATCATAAAAGATAAAACTATGAAAAGATTTATAGCATCTAGATTAATAACAAAACCGACTTAAAGCCTACAATTTTAAAAATCTACTATGTCTATAATACATATGATTACAAATCGCAACATTTGAAGACCACAATCGATTTAAGCGTAATCTCGATCAAAAACTTGCTTATTTGAATTGTCTGCACAAGAAAAACACCGCAACAAGACGACAACAAACCAAACGCCGCACCAGACGGCGAAATCACAAACAATACAAGAAACAACAACCTAGATCTATGTGGTAAAACCACTTATTTAGAAAATAAAAATAAAAAGATGTAGATGGGGTGATTTCGGGCCAAAAATGGTCAAAAATCACCCCTTTATCAATGAAGAACAAGAAAAGGAAGCAAAAAGAGAGAGTTTTAGAGAAAAAGATGGTATGGTTTGAGAGAGAGTCATTTCAACTACTTATTCTTTAAAATAAGATAACACCTTATAAGATGTAGGAACATATAAGATGTTTTAAATAAGTTTAGCCAAACACCCTCTAAATATTTTTAAGGAGGACTACTAATACTTTTGGGGGGAGAACTAATACTTTTATGTGGAACTATAATTTTATGAGAAAAACTAATATTTTTCGGGAGGAATTACTAAATTAAATACCTTTACTCGTAAAAACCTAATACTTTTCAAGGGGATTATTAATACTTTGAAGGAAAAACATTAATACTTTTCATGATTAGTATTAAAAATAACGTTCAAGAAACTACCTAATATTTTTGAGTCCTAGTAATTCTATGTCACGCCTAATATTACAAAAATATCAACTTGCTTCTAAAACAATTATAAAAATGCCATTTTGACCCCTGAATATTACAAAAACACCAATGCCAATATTACAAAAATATCATCAAATCAATTTTAGAATCCGTCTAACGGATTTTGGCCGTCAGACCGTCAAACAAAAGTTTTTGTCATAAAATTTATGTGTTTGTGAATAAATTTCAGAAGACATTTCAAATAAATTTTATATATCGAGATTGAGTGAGAAAAGACAAAAATAGATATAAAAATGAGATATTTTCTTTACTTTGTTTCTGTTTTTTTTCCCTCGCTTAGGGTGTGATTGGTTGTGCTTTTAATCCGTACACTTTCAAGTTCTGGGTGAATAGTGGTGAGAGCTTTTTAAAAAGTGAAAGTAAAATATGTTGAGAAAAAGTAATGATTGTGTTGATTTGATGAATAATCTTTTAGAGATGTTGATTGTTTGTGGAATTTTTGTCGAAATAACAATTAAATATAATACAAAAAATTGAATAAAAAATAAAATTATGAACCAAAAATAAACAATATAGATATCATTTTACACATTTTGTTATCAAGATTAAGAGAAAAATAACAAAAATGGTGATAAATTAAAGAAATTACCGAGATTATTTATATGAATAGGAGAAGGAGGAAAAAATAAATAGTATAGTTGGGTATTAGGAAGTGTGAAAGAGAAAGAGAAAATGAGTTATTTTGGAAAGAACTGAAATTTTCATTTAAAAAAACTCACTTTTTCCACAAACAATCATACATCCTATAATTTTTTCTATCCAAAATGAAAATTTTGAAAAATTTCCCACAATCAATCACAACCTAAAGCTTGCAATGTGGCTGTTGTTTTTGGCTATCTCATCATGGTGGACAATATGGTGTTTACAAATCATAAGTTGGCCAAGGTTTCGAGTGAGGTACATACGATTTGGGGTGGCTTAATGAACCTGAAATTGAATTCCCACAGGAAACCAGTGACTTCTTGGAAAGGGGCCTAGAAAGGAAGGGGCCTAGAAAGGAGTAGTGTGGAATTATGCTCCTTGTGCGCATCATTAAGTGTACATATCTTTATTGGGAACTTAGGATAGTTGAGACTAGAGAGCTTGCAAAATTTAGCCGGCCCGTGGGCGGCCCCCACTCAACCGAGAGGTTTGGGTTAGGGTGGGTTGTAATATTTCAGGCCCAAAAAATTCAGGTTTTTTGGCCCAACCCGATTAGCCCGTGTGCCGGATTTAACCTGACTTTTGGCTCGACTCAACGATTTTAGTGTACAAAATGTATACATGGGCTGGGTTGGGCCATGAATTTGCGTGGCCCGACCAAAACCGAGTCGACCCGACCCAAAACTTTTCAAAAGCCGGACGGGGCCCGGCCATTGCCAGCTCTAGTTGAGACACATCCCAGGATTCTAGGGACGGGGTTCTGGAGGCCAAGATTAGTTCGGCAAAGCCAAGAACATGAGACATGGAAAAAAAAAAAGTTGATAATCAAAAGTTGGTAGTGCTTGCAAATAGCAATTGACACTTAATTAAGTTAATAGACTTCATTTGATGAATAAGTTGTAAAGATATTTTTACATATTTAAAATGAAATCAAGAGCATAACGAGGAATCTAAAACACTTAACCATTGTTTTTAGATTATGATTAAGCTATAAAAATTTAATAAACAGAAAAAACATTTAAAAACATTAAAACTACTTCTTTCCGGCCAAAACCGATAATCACTATTTTCACTCCATGACTATATACAAAACTAAATCCCTAAGAAACCATATTGCACAAATCCAATGTAAAATTGTTGAAGCAAGGAAGGAATTTTTGGAGGTAGATACTAAGATAATTTCATTTAACAGAAAAACAAATTAATATAAAAAGAAAGAGAAACAAGAATATGTTAAGAAAAAAGGAGAGTACTTCTAAGAAAAAAATGTGTTAGGTATGAGGTTGTTGATAAAAGTAATGACTTGCCAACAACTAAATCAACCCTAACAACACCTAATACCAACAAATAAAGACAACATAAATTAAAATCAATCATCAATATTCTCTCATGCTTTACATTGTGCGAATCATTAACCTAAAAACTTAGTTGTCCAGAGATAATGTATATCTACGTACATTGTGACTGATAAAATATATATCTTTTTACGCAATTATTAAATGTTTTATTGGTCAATACAATCGTGGGCCTCATGTACATAGGATACCATAATCTTGACACACAATTAAGGCAAATAATCATCAAATTTAGTTAAAAAATTTATTGCAATTCTTTTTTTCATAGTGTATTAATTATTTTATCTGTAACTATTATCTATAAAGTATGTAAGTAATTAACTACTCACTCTTATTCAAAATAAATGACGTTTTGGCACATAAAAAAATCTTCAAAATGATGCTTTGACATTTTCAAGTCTAGCTAGTGAGAAAAGATTTTTCCCAAATACCCTTAAACGTATCATTTTCCAACTAACTAATGCTTAAATTTGTTTTCTTCCAAAATAATATTTATGATTAATTAAAGGTATATTCAGTATTTTAACATATCTTTAATATGTGTGTTTTTCCAAAAATGTCACTTATTTTTATAAAATCTTATCAGATTGAGTGACACATGGATGAAATTTCAACCATTAAATTAATTATTCTTTTTTCTTGGAAATGTATATTATATATTTAATGTGCATGATAGAGAACATAAGAAAATAAATGATAGTATCACATTGAAGATGACATTGGTTTTCAAACTAATTCAAATGATAATGTATCTAACATGAATGACAAAAACTCTGGTCAGGCCGTTTAATGGGCCTGTTATGTTAGACGAACTCAATCTCATCCATGATTTTGTTGTAATTTCATGCACTAATAGTATTTTTGTAATATTCTGAGACAGTGTCATGTGATTTCTGAACCGGTGACATTTTTGTAATATTAGGCAGTGACGTAGCATCACTAGGGGTGTTAAAAGTATTAGTTTTTTCCCGAAAAATATTGGTAGTACATTTGAAAAGTATTAGTAATCCCCTTTAACAATATTTTTAATAACCCTCATGAAAAGTATTGATATTCCCCTCAAAGTATTAGTAATCCACCTAAAATGTATTAATTGCCCTCTTGAAAAGTATTAGGCAGTGGCGTAATATTAGGCAGTTACGTAGAATAATAACTAGGATCCTGATTAAAAGTATTATTTTTTCCCGTAAAAAATATTAGCAATCCCTCGGAAAAGTATTATTAATCCTCTGAATAGTTTTTTTAGTAATCCTCATGAAAAATATTGAATTTTTCCCTCAAAAGCCCCCCTAAAATGTATTAATAGGTTTATTGGAAAACATTATATTTTCCAATTAAAGGTATTTTAATATTCCTCCGAAAATTACTAGTTTTTCTCATAAAAAGTATTAGTAGTAGCACGTTCCCCATAACAATATTAGTTATGCCCCTAAAAATATCGAGTTGTCATCTTGAAAAATATTTAATAGCCCCTCCTCCCCTAAAACATATTACTTTTCCCTCTAAAAAGTATTAGTATTCCTCCCTAAAAATATTAGTAGCCCTCAAAAAAGTATCGCGTATGTGGTTGTGGTTGTGGTGGTGTTAGTGGTTGTGCGGTTGTTGGTGGTTGTGCGAGTCAAGGGGGGATCGAACGTGTATCGGGTATTTGGATCTGTCTAAACGATTAGATTTGTTAGACGGTCGACATGAGACTAGCTAAACATGAATTTAGGACTAAATTATAGTTTATGAGTTAACTTAGGAACGATATATATATATATATAACCATATAGATACATATTTGTTATTTTTTGGTTGGCTTATAAATTTCAACTTATCTTTTTTTAAGGATAATAAATTTACATTAATCTGATTTGATGACTAATCAATTATAAATAAATTACGCATATATTTATTATATGGTTAATTCATATATGATTGGCTTAATTTTTAATTCAACAATTAAAAATTAATCTCATACAGCAGAGATCTCGATTACTTTAATGGCCTCTCCATTAATCAATTGGCACGTCAGCAAACCTAACAAGACCGTTTATCATTGTTCTCCACCTGGCCCCACCGACTCCAGCAATGACGCTCCCCAGTTGTAAATTAATAAACAGTTTTTAAAACACCGCCGAGTTTACCGGCACTCCCGGTATCCCTTCCTCAACGTCCATCAATATATCCGTTATATAAGATTTACGAAACCCTTTGAGGGACAGAGAAAGGAAGAGACGGAGAGAAAATTAGGGTTTGCAGGGGGAATAATTTCCCCCCTTTTTCTTGTCTTCTTCTTCCTCCCTCTTTTTCTCTCTTCCAGCCATGGCGTTACAAGTGCAAGCAAACGCCTCAGAATCCACGCGGAAAGACGAAGACTCAAACGACGACGTTCAGGAAACCGCGTTCTTCAGCCGCGGATGCTGTTCTTTTTGGAGTTTCTCATGTTGGAAATCGGAAAATTGGGAGCGAATTTCAACATCGGAAAGGGAAACACAGGAGTGTAGCAGTCGGAGTTGGTGGGATAAGGGAATAAACGCATTGAAGAAGACGAGGGAATGGTCGGAGCTCGTGGCCGGTCCCAAGTGGAAGACGTTCATCCGTCGGTTCAACAGGACCGGTGCGCGCTCCAAGACGGGGAAATTCCAGTACGATCCCTTCAGTTATGCATTGAATTTCGATGAGGGGCCGGGGCAAAACGGTCAATTCGAGGACGATAGGATTTTCCGGGACTTTTCGTCGCGATATGCGGCGATTCCGGTACAAAACAGTCAGTTGAAGGACGTGCCGTCGTTCACGTGCGAGGCTGATCAAATTAGAAAAAGTGAGTGGAGTTAAAACTAACGTGCGCTAGGGGCGCCAAGTGCGGACGTGCTGTGCGGTAATCGGTTTGGTTTGACTGCCTATGTTAATATGATTGGTCGGTTGCTAAGTGGATTCGGTCTCTCAATAATATGAAGCAATTGAAATTGTTTATAATATTTTAGGATTTCTTTTTCATAATTCAAATTCTTATATGTTATAGGATGTTTGTTTTCATCAATTATTCTTATTCTAATTCTTTTTTTCTTTGTTAGCTTTATAGAGGAATTTATGCTATACAGACTACAGTATACATGTCTTTTCTTTTCCGTATATGGATTAGATATAAATGAAAATGTTACGACAAATGTTACGGCCTACGGGGCTGATTCTTCCATTGGTAACTTTTTTAGTGTTGTTTTCAAAATGGATATATTTTTCAAAAAAATAGGTAATGATATCCATATATTGTACATTCTTCTTTACAAGTTTGACTCAGTTTTATGTGGTCAAATTATACCCAATCTTGGGTCTGTACGTATAAGGGTGGCATATTTGGTCTTTTAATTATCCTTAGCAATTTTTATATATAAGTTTTGATTTTTGCACAATTTTAGACATGTAAATGTAAATGATAACATATTTGGTCGGAGAAAATTGCATCTTTAATCTCATAAGACTCGGCGTGTTGTAATTTCAGTCTCATAGTTTGCAATAATAGTCCCATAGTTATTTTTTCAAGCATTAATAGTCCCATATGATAAAAAAGTTGTAATATTAATCCCATAGTCGTCTAAAAGTTAACGGAGGGTACGCGTGTGACGCACGTGAACGTTAATTCGTTAGATTTTGGCACACAGTTGGAGAAAATTGCACACTCAGTCCCACAGGATTATGCCTATTGCAATCTTAGTCCCGTTCGTTGCAAATTTCATCCCACTATTTCCAGATTTTGAAATTTCAGTCCCACCGTTTTAGAAATATACATAAATAGTCCCACAGTTTAAAAATATTGCAACACTAGTCCTAAATTACCATATTCTTTTAGATTATGCAAAGTATCACATGGTGTGAAAGTTTTCATTTTTTGTAACATGTTTTGTTCGTGACATTGTTACACCTACTTAGATCCAGTCTCTATTAAGAGGTTTTAAGTGGATCATGTCAGGTTTCCAACCGATAAACTTAACAGGGTATACTTCTGCAAAGGCCTCACTAATATGTATACAAATCTTCAATTTGCCTAAGTTTATTAACATAAACGGATAAGTCCATTAGGACCATATCATGCCCAACATACTTTCGTAAAATTAAAATATTCCTTAAAATTCATACCTTTTTTTGACCAAAACGACTCACGGGTGAGATGGTTCGCAACACCACCAAATCGAAAATTCACCGCCCACTGACCGTTTGACAAATGTCGCTGCGTTCAACCTCACCAATCGGGGAAGATGGTCTACAAGTTATCCGACTCCATTAGAAATTGTGCAAGACATCCTTGATAAGTTTCCTACTCCGGCGTACAAGATAATTCTTCAAAGGGATAAATTAATCGGACATTCGAACACATGTTGAAGCAAAAAGCCTTTTTTATTAAGAACTTAAAGAAAAACTTATTACATTAGTAATCTCATTTTGGGAGGAGAATACTTGTTTAGCCTCTCATTAATAAGGCTTGGACTTGAAAATACGTAAAACTTAAAACTAAAAGACTCAGATCTTACAAAATTTTCACTCAATTTATTATAAGAAAACTAAGGGAAATATTCGATGTCCTCAGCTTCCTTCAACTCTCGTTATTTATATACTTGAATCGAACTTGAAAGGCGGACTCCAAATCTTGTTGAAGTATAAGACGTCCATCGCTTACGTCTTATGCAATTGTGCCTCGCCATATATTTTTTTTTCCCGTGACTCAGCCCATGTGATGGTTGTCGGGGAATCTTTTAAAAATTTGGCTTGCGTGGTCCCCGAGGATAACGCGTCTTGTGAGTTGGGCCCTTATCCTTTCCTGCGGTATGGTCTTGTCGATCGGGTTTGGGTTGAAATCCTTTCCCAAACTTGGGTTCTTTCTGTTCGGGGCATGCCCGATGGATCCGATCAATCCAACGGCCAACATGCGCCATGTTATAGAATTTTCGGTAAGTTTTTTTTACTGACTGGAATCTTGTTTTCCCAGAGAATTCTTCTCTTTGTCTCGAAAAGTTCCTCTGCAAACTATGTTGTTGATCTTGTCATTGAATTCAGAAGGAAAGATCCATTTGCTGAATTCTGGAAAAACTTGAATGGATACTTGACTTTGTCCATTTCAGTTAGACAAACTCAAAGTCCCCATGCTCATCTTGTAGAAGCTTCATCTTCTGAGATTGCTCCTACCAAGTAATGGTACTTCTTAGGTGAAGTTGCTTAATGTATTTCAAAGCATTTCCATCCGGTCTTCTAAGCTTGATGAAATGAAAAGCTTCATTGAAACTTTTCTTTGTTGGTTCTGGAGCTGCACTGATAAAATACAGTTTTAAAATGTCTCCTTTGGCCAATGTGGATTATTGGCCCAATTCTTGTAAACTGCTTCCCCATTCCATTTTGGTAACTTGGATATTTTTGGAAATCCTGGTGACACAGTATTTATTGAAGCTAAAGCTCCAAAAGTATACCATTCTTGTATTTCATTTGGATGACTTCCTGGTTTCATCCAAACTCTTGAGTGTTTGCCACGAGATATCAACCATTGTTTTTCCGGGTTAATACCTCTTCTTATAATCAATTTCTCCCAATGTCGTTGATAAACCTGCATTGGAGAAATCTTAATCTCGTCGATTTGAACCTTAAATTTGTCTATCTCGTGGCTAAGATTCAACTCTCTCTCTTTAACCCTAGAAGTCTTTAGGTTGACTTGAAGACTCGAGGTTGTGACAGGAGCTTCAACATTCGTTATAGTTTGTAGATCCTCGGATGATGCATCACCCGCAACACTTGTGATTATGGTATCTGAATCCATAACCTCGGGTTAGAGTCCCATTCTCTAATCGCCCATTTATGTATCGTAGGAGATGCGACCTAGAGGAGAGGCCCTTGCGATCTTAAGAACAATTGTCCTTAAGCAAACTAACATGCTTGTATTTCACTAGAAATGAATTTTTGGTCACTTGTTGAAGTCATCCAAAGAACTTCGCATTGAGACATAATGTCCCAAAATCTCGTTCTAGACTCTTCGGGTTTTCCATGAGATGTCTTACTCGTTTAAGGACCTCGTCAAGAATGCGTCCTTCCATCTCTTGTCAAGAAATCGCAAGAATATTTTCATGAGATTTTATAATGACAATATCATAATCATAATACATTCAGTTTGCCATCTAAGTAATCTAGCCTTTTATGGCTTAGATTCATTGTTGTTTTTCGAAAAGCCTTAACACTTGAATTATCAATTTTTAAAGTAAACTTTTTAGCTAGTAAAAATAGAGGCCATTTTTTAAAAGCCTTCGATTGCAAAGAATTCTTTCTTATTGATATGCCATCGATTTTCTTCACTCTCGTAAATAGACCATTACAATATATGGATGGCACTTCTCCATTTGGTGTGGCTTTCGTAAGAAGAAGTTGCCCACCAATAATCACTGGCATCTGTATATAGAACCAGTTCACCCTCGTCCTGTGGAATTGCAAGTTTCAGAAGTCTCTTACAAACTTCCTTGAGTTTCTTTCTCCGTTCTTGAGGTTCATCTTCCCATTTGAATATATCATTTTTTTTAGTAATGGGCTAAACACATTCCTGTAATGTGCCAGATTGTTTATGAACATTCCAACAAAATTAATAACTCTGAGAAAACTTTGAAGTTGCTTCTTGTCTTTGAGTGCATCTGGAAATCCTTGTATCTTTTCCATGATGTGGCTTTGTAGGATGATTCTAGATTCATCTATTTCAATTTCGAAAAATTCAATATGTCTCGTAGCAATCACTGTCTACTTCTCTGAAAGCACTAATCCTTCCTTGTGACAAACATCTGAAAATATTTTCAAATGTTTAAGATGCTCGTTCATGTTCTTTGATGCGATAAGAATATCATCGATATATACGAACATGAAATTGAAATAATCCTTGAAGAGATTATCCATCTTCTTTAGACATATATGGGGTGCGTTGGCCAATCCCATAGGCATCATATTCCAAATATAGTGTCCTTATGGTGTGGAGAAAGTTGTGAACTTCTTACTTTCTTCCTCCATCTTAATCTAATAAAATCCAGATTTGCAATCGAACTTTGAGAATATCTTGGCACATTTGATGGAGTTAACAAGATGTTCTCTACTTCGGATGTATTATCCGTCGAACTCCAAAATATTATTAATCCCATTGTAATTAATAACAAGTCTTGATTTTCCGCTTTTGATTTCTCCATTCCGACTAAGAATCCCTGATCGTGAAGGAGAAACTCTAGTGAAATTAACTTAAGGTCAAGATGTTCCTTAAGTATCTTTTGCATATCCTCACGATCCTCCTAGTTCATAAGGATTGGTTTGAACCTCACAAACTCGTATTCCTTCCCTGAATTAACTTTTAAGGACGTTTGAGCTAGTTCTTATCCCACCATGCCAAAGGATTTTCATTGTAATTCCTTTGGATCTTCTTCTTGACATCCTCGAGTGATATTTGTTCTTCTATGGTAACATCACTCGTGGATTCTCCATTAGGCTCAACATCAATTTTGCAATAGCCTGCGGAGGTACTCGTTCTTCTCCTTATATTTCGAATGAATACAAGTTATTATCCCATCATTTTGTATCTTTCTATGTCGAACCATATTGTCGAAAGGATAATAATGCTTCACCAAATTTTTTCCGATCCGCCATTTTTGGATTTCGGAGTTTGACTTCATCACCACGTTTGTTACAAAAATTAATTGGCATTTTTCGATAAAATTCTTCTCGCAGTCTCTGGATAATAATCTTATGATCACATATTATTGTGAAAATAAGCCAACTTGTCTCATTTTCTTGTGTAAATCGCTTCAATGTTTGTAGGAAATTATTTCCTAGCAAAACATTTGCTCCTGTATCATGGAAATAGATTGGTGGTGCCTTCACTTTGTATCATGGAGTATCACCCGCGCCTCCGATCATGATTTCTGCTTGTTTAATTCCTCGATTAAGGGTAAGAATCCTTTTAGAGAAATCCCTTCCTGCAATAACTGGTAAATATTCTTCAATTTCTTTAGGAAAAACATCCTGCTTTGCAGTACATATTCCGACACCTGAATCAATATAGGCAGCGAAATACTCGGTCTTGTATTCAGCATATAACATTCTGATAGAAATGTATATGGTGAATGAGCTAGTGGTCATCTGATTTTGTATCTTTTATCAGTCACTGTGAACTCCATTCCTTCTTGTAATTTTTCCCAAGGTTTATGATCCTCAAGAAATCCAATATCCAGTATTAATTGCTCTGGTATTTTTCCTACTGTTCCTGTGATAGTCAGCTCAATTTCACCTATTTTTAGGCTTCCTTGATACCTTCCAACTATAGGTTGTTGGAGATAGTATAGAACATCACAAGGGAAAATGTTATCCTTTTTAGTGATGTTAAATATTACTTCAACTTCTCTCTATCCTTCTGGACATTTCAGCTCTCCTTGTGTTTTGAAAACATCTGCGATTCGCTGAACTGTACTCGGTCTTTTTCTTCCCAGCGATTCGCTTATCCTTGCATGTCTTGTTGGAAAGACATCCTCGTTGGCTCAACTCTAAGACTTTGACTTTTGTTGAAAACGGGTTGATCTTGAATTTTCATTATCGATCTCCTTTATAGTTAGAGACTCAATAAGTTCTGGTAGAACCACCATGGCAAAGTCCTCAAAGATTCTTGAGACTTCAATAAATTCATTTCTCAAGAATACTTCTGAATTATGTGTATTCGAGATAACATAGGAAATCTTGTATGTGATTGAGTAAGGTCTATCTCATTCTTTCATCAAATCGACTCTTTGGAATCTTGATGAAGGGTTATAACTTGAAATCTCGATCTCCCGAATTGTATGTAATTCTAGGATAGACATTAAATGCCAATTTTCCTGCATACAAATTTCCTATAATCGCTCGAAGGCATGAACCCTTGAGATTGGAGATTTGCTTGTCAAAGATAGCAAGATTGAGTGGCGAATCAATTCCTTCCTTGAATATTGCCTTAATAATTACTCTTATGGTTCCGATATGAATCCATGAGAGTGTATTTGTAACTTCTCTCTTGACTCTGCTTTTGATCTCCTGAACTTCTCAGTAAGCGACTAACTGCATCTCGACCAGGTTACCCGTGAACTCCATCGAAATGGCAAATTCTCCGGTAGTTACCCTATGAATAATTTGGTGTATTCTGTTACGAAACCCCATTTTATCCAAGGCTTTTCCTATTGCTCCGATAGTAAAACCGTCATATATCTGAAGCTTTGAATCTTCTTTCACAATCCCCATTAGAGTCTTATGATAAACCGTAGTAAGGGAGAGGAATACTGACATATCCTTCTTGACAGTTTGCTGAAGAATTTCTTCTTCACTCTGATTCTGAATTAGATTCACTTCCATCGTGAATAGATCTCTTCTTCATAGATGCTTTCATCTGAGGGTAGATCCTCAAATTGATACACCTGAATCGAATCTTGATAATAGACAACTTCTTCGAATTCTGGTGTAGCTTGGAACTGTCTGATTCCTCGCTTTTGATTTTTTGGGCAATCAGTTGAGTATGCCCTCTTGCTCCACACGTCCAACAATTACAATCCTTAAAACTTTCGTTAGCTCTAGTGTGAGCTCACCTGAAAGTTCTTCTTCACTGGTCTTGTTGGTATCCCTTTGATTAGAACACGATGAAGAGGCTATAGTACTCGCTTGGTGTTGGTCTTTGTCCCGATTTATAACCGGCTTTTTATTTTGACCAAACCTTCCAAGTCTCCATGAAGACCTACTCCTTCGTTGCTACTTCCATGGATGTATGGATAACTTCTCTCATTCTTTTTCTTATGCCTCCGTGGTTGACCTCCCACAACCGTTGGGATGTCATCATCTTCGCAACATAGAGGAAGTATTTTATTAATTCCTCATAATCTCTTATAGTTCCGTAAAGTTTGCATGGTAGCACCATTCGGATGCTTGGCCTTTAGGAAAGACATTCTTTCCGCCACCGTATCTAAATCACCGCACTCTTGTATTTTTGATAAGCATTTTCTCTAGGGACTTGGTATCTTCGCAAAGAATAGTTGTGAAGCTTCTTTATCTTCTACCTTGGATTTCCATTGGTACTCGGTGAACAACTTGATATATTCAGCAATATGACAAATATCATGTAACTTGAGGTAGTAGAGGGCTTGTTTATATCTTTTTTTTTATTTTTACAATCCCTCAAAATAGCATGTGCCGATAAAATAGATTTTAAATAATTTTGTCATATTATCGATTATTCCTTTCAATGACTCTCTAGCTGTGACACTGCTTTTCATTTCTGGTCCAGTCATATCCCATGCAATCTTTATAAATCCTTCAAGACTCATCTCAAGGAGTAAGATGAATCCTTTCTTTGTGGATAACTGTTGCAATCCTCATAGATGATGCCCAATCGTCGATAAGGACTTCTCGATTCATAAAATCTGGAATATCCAGATTTAACATCAATCCATATGGATGTATAGGATCGAGTTGTGATCTTTCATAAGGCGTATTGTATAAATTTGGCATTTTCGAATGTTGTCGAGTTTCTAAAACAATAGGATCTCCTTTTGAAGTAAAATCTCCCACGTGCAGCATTCGTTCATCCACATGATCTGAACCGGTACTTTCCGCAACGTTAGGATCAACTGGTGGTGGAGGTGGTCTTTGATGTTGGTCAAGAGTAACCAAAGCTGATCCATCTCCTGCGTATATCTTTAAGTCTATAATTCCTAATCCCGCAAAGGATTCTGCATGGTCATGTAGATCTTTAAGATTAATCTTCTCCATATCTATCACATTTTAGTTTATGACAGATTTTCCTTTGATAATAGCAAGGAGCTTTTCATCGTCTGTCATGTGTCGCATGACTTCGGTTGGTTTTCCATTTTGGTGTAAATAGGGTACTATTCTGAAATCAATATGTTTCATTCCTCCTGTAGGTCCCAAGGGGTGTGGTGTAAGGTTTAGAAAGGGGGGAGGTGTTGAATAAACCTTACCAAATTTTTACTTTTAGTCCTTTTAAAATATTCAACAGAGTTGACTCAAATCAGCTAAGTCCTTGGGGGACAGCTTGGTTGGCTTGCTTCAGCAAAGTTACCCACTCAACAGACTCGACTAAGCTGTTGATAGAATAACTTAGTTGCGTCAGCTAACACTTAACATTTCAGTTGATTTGGTTTTATACAGCGGAAGACTTAACACCCTTTGTTAATTTTAAGCACATTTTTAACACTTTTTTAGCACTTATTATTATCGTAGGATTGCAATTTAACTTATCAAAGATATAAACAAATATGCAAGAAAGTAAAGTCTTTGAAAGTAAATGACACAAGTAAATTTTATAGTGGTTCGAGGATGGGGTAATTCCTCTAATCCACTCTTCTCCAACTCCTGGAGGAATCCACTAAAGTAGCAGATCGGTTACAAAGAAGATCTTGCCCAGAGAAATCCTTGATCACACGGTGGCTTTTCCGCAACTCGGCCTTCTTCACAAGATAGATGCCTTGCTACTTGACTCCCTTCAAGCTTTGGAATTGATCACATGACCTTCCAACAAGATTAAAACTCCGGTTCGACATTGAACCTTACTACAACTCCTTCAAACTTGGAGAGTAGACTCTTTTATTCTTTAAAACTTTTCATTTTCAACTGGTTGAAGTATTCTTTCCTTCACAGCGTGTGTTAGATCGAGTTCCTTCGAGTTTTAGGCTTGAGGAATTTTCTTGATAAGCTTAAAGAGAATGTATGCAGACTTTGCTTGCTTTCAGTTGCTTAGAATGTTTGATCTCTTGTATGTCATTTGTATTTTCCTGTCTCTTGCTTCCTCAGCCTTTTATAGTGTTCTTTTGAAAATTTGTCCGTTGAAGAGATAGGCTATTTTCAAATGACACTTTCTTGTTCGTTGGCTTGTCTTTTTTAAACCTGCAGCATTGTGATGTTGACCATTCCTCGTATTAAATGGTTTTGCAGCTTTTCAGGGCCTAACACAAGCTTCAGTATTTCCCATTGGTTTATTCCTTTTGCATATTTCTGGGACAGACACTTTAAGACGAGGCAGCTTGGACTTATTACTATATCGAGTAATATCCTTGACTTCCTTCCAACGGATCAATGTCAGTCGACTTGACTTGACTGCTGTTTTTACCCTTTTGACTTGAGTTTACTTCATCTTTTAAGGAAAGACTCAACTGTCAGTTCAACTGTTAGACTTGGATCTTTATTGACTTGACTGACACTTCCACATTCTTTACACAACTGTTCCTCAGCTGGTTCTCCTTCAGTCGAGTCTGTGCCTTCCATCTTGATCATACTCAGATGACACACACGTTGCGTCTTCACTCTAGTCTTCAGTTGACTTCTTGCATTCTTCGACATAACTGACTTCACTCAGCTCATGCGCTCCTATCTATTACAAGGTAGGAATACAAGGAAAATGGGGTGCCAACTTGCTATTCTAAGTTTTACATGGTATCATCAAAATCTTAACAATAAATTTCCTAACAATTTCTCCCTTTTTGATGATGCCAAAACTTAAATAAAAAATTACAGCAATCACAAGCAGTGCAGTAACAAAGAATGTATGCTTTGAATATGTCAATTTTATTGATCATAACATTCTTGTCCTTTACAAAGCTGTTTACAAATTGTATTCTATTCACTGTATCAGAGTCTATACATACAATGTGTATCAAAGCAAAGAAGAAATTTCAACAAGTATCAGAGCTAAGATATAAAGGCATCAGAGCATTATTACAGAGTACTTACAGCTGTGTATTTACAATAAAGTAAAATACATGAAGGGGTTTCTGTACCGTCTTCAACGCTCGTCGCTTTCTTTTCTTCTTCATCTTCATCTTGACTCTCCTCTTGTCTTCTTCTGCTCTTTTTCTTTCCTGTCTTCTTCCTCCTTCTTCTTCTTTTCATAGGCACGCCTTGGAGAAGGGTCATCCCTACGCTACCTTTCTTCCCATTCTCGCGTCAACCTCTCATTCTCAGCTTCTTTCCTCCTCACAACTTCTGCATTCTTGCGCATTACCTCTAAATTTGCAAGATGATCGTACCCAACCCATTAAGTGATCCCTTTCTTCTGTGGATCAATGTATTTTATGTCTTGCGGTCTTGGCTGCGGTTGAGTGCTTCTGCCTCTTCCACTGCCACCAAATCTTCCCCTTCCTCTCCCTAACTCAGCTCATCCACTGGGAGTGTATCTTGTCTTGGTGCTTTTTCGGTTGAGTGACTCTCGGAACTCACGCTATCACCGATTTACATACATCAAGGCCCTTCTCCCCGAGACAAGTCCCACGCTGCGGTAGGGTCAAGTTCTTGAAATAGCTCGCTTCTAGAGTTTGAAACTCCTCTAGTGATGCGGGCTCGAGATCCAAAGATCGGGCATTGTAATTTCTCTCGGGTGTTTGATCAATGGGGAATCCTTTAATAATCCTGCTGGGGGACCATCATACCTTGTCCTTATATCCTTGATACGCTCAGAATACTTCTCAGCTACCTTCTCGAACTCAGCTTTGATGGCTTTTCTTGATTCTTTAACTGCCAACTCAGCTTTTTGTTCCACTGACAGCTCTTTAGGTAGTTTACTGAGGAGTGAGGTTGTTACTTCTCCTTGCTGAGGAGTTTTGGCAAACATAATTTTTAGAGGGGGTTTTTCACAGAACTTCCTTCCCCCTTAGCTGTTTCTCCTTATGACTCCCTTGCCCTTCTTTCAATTCCCTCATAGCTTCCTCTTCCCCTTTTTGGCATCATCACCAAAAAGTAGAGGTATGCCAAGGAACATCCCACTTAAAATGAAATCAAGTAAATTTGTTGGTAGAATCATGCTTATCATGCGACTTGGAATAGGCTGTTCGGAACTCAGACCGCATAGCCTTCGACTCAGCTGCCATCAGCTTCATCTCTGTTTGGAGAACACTGAGTTGCTGACTCATGTTGGTCTCCAATCTTGCGATTTCGTTCTTGTGCTGCAACTTGAGTAACTCCATATCTGACTTGTGGGATTCCTCTATTCTTACCATGTAATCTCTCTGCCTCTGTTGGAACTATATGTTATCCGCACTCTAGACCACTAACTCACTTGCTCTCTTCTCATAGCCATTGTTTGTGCAGCCCATTCTTGGATACGCAGTACAACTCCGCGAATATCTCTAGTGATGTTGGCATCACAATTATCCAGCATTTGGTCTAATGATGCAAAGCCGTGCTCCATTTTCTTGATCTTAGCACAAATGGCTTTAAACGCTTTTTGGAAGTTGGCTGTCGAAGCTGACTCATCCTCTGGCCAAACTGCATCAAAATTAAAACTGATATGCACCATAGTTGAATCAGCTAGAGTTCCGCGTTCTTCTGGTGAGACTTGGACAGTGTATTTGGCTTGTTCTCTAGCATATTCAGCATCCAAGGGTGGTAACTGGGCTTCAAACAAGAAAATGTTCTCGAACAGATCATCTCGATAAATAGGGATTCTCGCAGGTCCAACTTGTGGAGCCTTTCCCTTATCCTTTCGAATAGCTTCAGCTTGACTTGCCTCAGCGAAACCAGCTTCATCGGCATTGGGAGCAGTTGTGTTAGCTCTTTGGCGATTGCGTTTAAGCTTGATTTGTGTTGCTTTGCTCATTAATCGACCACTTACTGTCTTAATGACCCTTCCTCGTATCAATTGGGCCTTCCTTATGAGTTGTCTGATCCTCAACTGATTTATCAGCATCATCGGAGTGTGATGGAGCCATTGGGGTTGGCTCTCAACAAAGACGAATCTCATCGGAGCAGTTTTGTCACTAGACATCAATTTATTTTGTAATTTGTAATGGGCTTTAAAAGTTATGCATTGGGCTATTAGACATCAATTTGTATATTCATGTTTTGACTATTTATGATATATGTATAGTTATTTGGGCATACCTTATTTATGAATAATTATATAAACCTATATTTAAAATGATTAAATTCAATTAAAAATAGTTATTTTAATTAAAAAAATTCAAAATACATATGCAATTTTTATATATCACATATATCCATACATGCCCATGTATATTTATATAAGTAGAAATTAAGATTTATTTAATGTGAACTTATGTTCATAATATTATTTTATATATATACAATTATTTTTTATATATTAACGTACTTTTCATTTTAATAGAATTTTTTTTTATATTTATCAATGTATTTTGATATTCAAGTTTCAAAGTTGTACATTGGAATTGGATATGAATTTGTATGTTTTATAATTTTTCAATATATATGCATATATAAAAATAAAACAGTTTTTGTTCTTTTGAAATGTTTCATTTTCCCTTAAAATGTGTTGCTAGATATAAACCATGGTTTTTGTTTAATTCTTTTATTAATGGCAATTGTTTAGCTTTCTAAACCCCAAAGGATACTGGAATTTGAAATGACTTTATTATTGATTGTAAATACAATTTATTATATATTCAGCATTGCAGTAGTAAAAAAATCAACTTTGGGTAGTTAAATTATTTTTTCAAACTTTTTACTTTCTTATAGATAAGTATGTTCTATAAGTACAACGATTCATATTCACACAACCAAAAATTTCGTATTTAATTTTTTTTATAGTTTATAATCATTTATTTTTTATCGTTTAATCGTATTATTTATAATCAAATTAATTATCTTTATATGTTAATTATTTTTGAAATTTAAAACTTAAAGAAATCACTATTATATTTTAAACATAGATAACATAAATCTATAATTTGTAAAATAAAGAATGAGAACAAGTAAAATTGTAAAGATTCTTGGGTTTAATTTTTAAAATAGAAAATATAAATAGAATTATTATTAATAATAGATAAATATAATATACATATTTGGGGAATAAGGATGAGAATGGAGCATCACCATTTAATCTAATTGGAATGGGAAGGGGGAAGAATATAAATACCCGTCAGAGGTGGCAAAACTCCCGAGGTTTGGTGGATTGGGTTGCAAAATTTTAGGCCGAAAAGGTCGGGCCTATTTGGCCCGGCACGACGGGCCGGCCCAAAAATTTGTGCATAGGTTTTATGCATGGTGTCTTTGGGCAAGCATTATAGCGCCCGACCACCGAAATTTTGGCAAAAGCCCGAGGCTCGGGTAAGCGACTATTGCGGCTCTAATATATCCCTGTACTATCTCCAGTTCTAGAGAAACGGGGAATCCTATTCCCACTGCCGTCCCCTTATTAAACCGAGGATTGGATTCCTAGTCTCATTTTGTTCGGTTACCAATGGGGATGGTTCTCCAGGAAGATGTTGCCAACTTGCCATCCCTAGATGCAGATGATAAAATTCATAGAACTATTAGAAAAATATACATGTAACAATACAAAAAAGATACCTCACAAATATACACCACATGCATCGCACGGGCAAAAGATTTACAATTATAATTGCAATTAGGGATAGTTACAAAAACACCCATGAGGTTTGAGCGAATTACAAAAAACACAGAGATGTTTCAAATTATAAAAACATCCCTCAGGTTTGATTTTGTTTTAAATTTAGGCAAAAACTTGTATAGGACCGTCTTACGGATCCTATTCCATAAGACGGATCCTACCTGCGACCCGCCCAGCTCACCTACCTACCCGCCCAGCCCACCAGCCTACCTACCAATCCACCCGTTATGTTTAAAAAAAATAAAAATCCGCGCGCTTGTGGAGAATTGAACCTGGGAGCCTATGGAGACATAAGGTGCTATTCTACCACTAGACCACTGGTGCTTGTTGTGCATATTTACTATAACCATGTGTATAACCATGAATATAAAGCTTCATTATCATCCCTTCATTTTAAAATTTTAAATTCTCTGAATATGAATGATACTTTATCCGAAAATAGTGATACTTTTGAGTAATAAATATGATACTTTTAAGGTGAACATTGATATTTTAATTTTTACATATTCAAAAAATAAGATTTTTTGATATACTCATTCTAGTCTCATAGCTAATGTTTTTTACATTGAAAAACTGATACTTATGCTGAAAATAGTGACACATTTGATATTAAATATGATACTTTTATGATGGACAATGGCATTTTAAAATTTTAAATTCTCTGAATAAAAATAATACTTTATCCGAAAATAGTGATACTTTTGAGTAAGAAATATGATAATTTTAAGGTGAACATTATTCAAAAAATAAATTTTTTTGATGTACTCATTCTAGTCTCATAGCTAATGTTTTTTACCATTGAAAGCTAATACTTGTGCTGGAAATAGTGATACTTTTGATGTTAAATATGATACATTTGTGATACTTCAATCTAATGATTTTCTAATAAAAAATAAATATGATATAATTAAAGTAACACTTTTATAAGTAAAAGTATCCGTTTGTTGAGATAAAGTATCATATTTCTTAATACAATTACAAACTAGGAACAAAAAAAGAGGAAAAATAAAAAATAAATATGATGTAGTTAAAGTAACACTTTTATAAGTATCCATTTATTGAGATAATGTATCAAGATTTTTTAATAGACTTGGGTTCGGTTCTTAGCCTTTACATTTATAGGCATTTTTAATTTTTTTTTAATTACCAGACGCATTAATGAATGGGTTTATATATATTATTATACTAAAATTGTATAATAAGTATTAGTGGTGTAGTGGTAGAACACCATCTTAAGTCTATTAAGGTCGTGAGTTCAATTTCGTGCTGGAGCAGATTTTTTTTTTAAATAAAGAGGTGCGGATGGTGGGCTGGGCTGGGGGCTGGGCCGCGGGGTGGGGCGTTGGGCTGGACTGGGACTGGGGCCCGGGCGGCGGGTCGGGCTTGGGGATCCGTCTTACGGAATAGAATCCGTAAGACGGGAAACCTACTCTTAAATTTAAGGGATAAATGCAATATTTTTATAGATGTTAAGGGAATTTTTGAAATATTTTTTACTTTTGAAGAGGAAAATGTAAGATGAAATCAAACTTCAATGATTTTTTTTTATAATTTTCAAAAAATTTTGGATTTTTTGGTAATTAACCCTATCCTCATGGGCTTTTTATCCCTTGCAATTATCATGTATGTTTTCGAAAGGAGCTTATACCATTAAAATCATTGACGCTCTTATTGACGCGCACAACTCCCTTGCGCCTCCACTTAAAATTATGACATTTGCCACACAAATTG
Source organism: Rehmannia glutinosa (assembly GCA_016081115.2). Taxonomy (NCBI): domain Eukaryota; kingdom Viridiplantae; phylum Streptophyta; class Magnoliopsida; order Lamiales; family Orobanchaceae; genus Rehmannia; species Rehmannia glutinosa. The sequence continues at coordinate 22,211,036 of CM071930.1, forward strand.
TCAAAAATCCCCATTCAAACAACCTCTCCAAATAACCTTTAAAAGTAGAATTCTTGAGCAAAATTTATATGTATTATGTGACGCGCTTCCAGGTTCGGTGGTGCACCACCAGTTGATAGAGACAAAAGTGGATATTAGATTCTGGGAGTAATGATGAGAAGGCGGTTTAGCTGTCAGTGTGATGTGGACATATCTTAACTCGTTTGTTTAAGCCCCACTTTCAGTCCGCAGTCTCTGGCCTCTACTTCCTTTCTAATTGCTACACCTTATATAAACTCATCCGTATTAAAGGTCCACTTTCATTAAAGTCACGGGTGGTCACGGTTTCAGTTCCTCATTTTAGAAGAACCGAAACCGTAAAGCAATAGTTCCGGTTTCAAAACTAGAATAGACGGTTTCAATTCTGATTTGAAACGGATTCTCCACTGCCCGATTTTAATCTAAACTTGATGAACCGATTTGTTTATCTTTTGATAATTTATTATTTTTTTTAAAAGTAGTTTATTAATTTCAGTTAAAAAATAGAGATAAAAAAAAGACTTGGACTTAATATTCAATTAAGTTATATACTTAATATTAATAATAATATTAAACTGTCTATACATATTATTAGAGTGTATAGAAACCAAAGTTCACGCTTACAACATTTGTTTTAAAATGTGTTTCATGTAGTTTCCAATATAAAACATCATAATAAACATTTAACATTTCTTCTAGGATATTTTTACCAAAAAAAAATGGTTGGTTTTAAGTTTCACGGTTTTTGAGACCAAGGAACCGAAACCGGCCTACACGATTCTGGTTCCAGTTTTGAACCGTTGAGCAGGGTTCCGGTTCTAGTTTGGAATCCGGTTTCGGTTCCATTTGGACACCCTAGTTAAAGTTAAATAATTATTTTAAGTTTAATTTAACAATTACTCAAATCAAATTTAACTATTTTCAGTTAAATCGGCCACAAATCAAGGCTAAAAAAACTTCTTTTTTACTAATTATGTCTACCACGAATCAAATTTCAGATTTATCAGGTGAAAAATATATATTCAATTCAAATTTATGGTGTTAATGAACTAAGCTTATCAATAGATATCCGACTCGAATAACACAGACACATTTTGAGGGTTTGATGATTTATGACTTGGGATTAGGGATGACAGAGTCGGGGACCAGACCCACCTCAATCGGCACGGGTATGGAACAAATAAATGAGTATAAGACAGGTAGAAGGTATTGATTTTTAGACCGGATGGGTATGGGCCCAACCCAACCCAAACCCCGCCCGTATAGTTAGTTTTTTTTTAGTTTATATATATTGTGTGTATATTGTTGTTCAAAAGCTCTTGATTTATATACGTGGTTGGTGTTTATTTCATAATTTATTCATATAATATCTACAAAATTATATAAATAAAACATTTGACATAATTTTTGAATACACTATTCGGAATAAACATCATACAAATTTGACCAAATATATCTCACCCGCTAGACACAGATATGGTTCAAGGTGGATATGGGTCTAAGGTGAGACGGGTATGGATATTATGTTTTCTTAATGGATCGGGACTCAGTTCTAGACGACCTGACCTGACCCTACCATTGACATCCCTACTTTGGATAGCCAATAAGATCTGATAAATGTCAAATACAGCTAATCAAACCAACAAGAAGTCTCCCCTATGTTACAAATAAATAGTGCATACTTATAGTAGTATATAATAAATAAAAAAGTAGAAATTTAATTACTAATTCTGAAAACAACAGTAGAGACTTTGTAATGTAAAAATTACATTGATTAGTAGATGATAATTTAAAAACAAATTTCCATTTTAAAAGATAAAATTCTTATTTTATAAGATACTGGATAGTACCAACTTTTATTTTCCATTAAAACAAAAAGGTACCACATGGGAACAGCACAATGGCCCTACAAACAGCAAAGGATTGAATCAGAAAAGCTCTCATCACAAGAAAGAAAATTTGTCTCACAGCTTTCATGGATCCCCACCACCAAACGGTCCCAATCTAGAAGAACCAACCATACATAAAAAACAATGTGCTCACACCATCCAAAAGATTAAGAAAGGGGTGTCCGAAAATAAAATAATAATATAATAATAACAAAAGAAAAGAAAAGAAAAAGAGGATAAAAGAATAAACAACTAATACAAAGTAAAAATTAAAGACAATTTGCTACCTGTTCTAGCTGATGAATTACAGCTAGCAGTGTAATTTATCATTCACCATTCAAACTTTTTGAAAAATGAATCCATTGACTAATTCAATTGACAAACTTTTCAGGGGAGGAAAAGATGTCTCAAATAATGAAGTTAGTAGTAAAAGAACAATAAATCTTGAAGACTGAACTGATTGACACTTAACAGTATAAGTAGAACTGTTCTTGGTCTGAGGGGATGTTTTAGGGAGTGTTTGCAAACACTTGGAGGAAGTGATCTATTAACGCGGAGCAAGTAGTTGAGAATCAGAAGTTGGTAGTATGCAAATAGAAGCTGAAAATTGATTGCCAAACCAGAAGCATAATTATAAATCTAAAGCACTTCTCCCATTATTTTTCAATTCTAATTAAATGAAGCATAATCATAAGCAGAAGCTGACATTTACAAACACTAAAATATAATTTTTTTTCAAGCTAAAAGCCGATAATATTATTTTTAGTGTTTGCAAACACTCCCTTATTTTGAATTATATGGCCGCCACGAATAATGGTATTTGCTAATTAAGTAAAAATTCAGTTGACAACTTGACATTCTTGAAAGCATACATCAAAACTCTAGCCAAAAAGAGAAACAACCTAAAATGAACAGAAAATGGATGAAACACAAAGTAGTAACATGATCCACATGGAGGAGGATGGATAATTACTAACAACAAGAAGTTTCATCCTTCTAATTTTTGCACTATTTATACAAATCTACCAAGTCACAATCTATCTTGCAATTCTTTTCAATGAGGATCAAGTGAACATTTCATAAATAAAGGGAAGTCAAAACACTATGATTAACTGGTAGATGATGATTCAAAAAAAAAAAAAAATTAGAATACCTTTCAGAAGCCTTCTGTTCTATGCATCCATGGTAAATCCAAGTTAGGAGAAGACATATTCTCCAAATGAGCTTCTGATGAACTTGCAAATTTCCCCTTTTTCGACCACAACCAAATCTTGGAAACAGAATAGCTATCAGTCTTTGTTCCAATACATATTTTCTTTCCATCTGCAACCCCATCCGTGGGATTACAATCTTGCTCGATTTTCTCTCGACTAGTTTGGTCTTGTCTTAAAGCCACCCTAAGATTAGCATCACCAACCACATATTCATATGAGCCCATTGAGTAACACCTTCTTGCATCCAATTTACTACTGCCACTCTCATATCCTATTTCTCCTTCCACACCACCGTTCAGTTTCCGAAATTTACCTAGCCGTACCGGAAAAACGCCCTTTTCGATCACAACTTCCTCAATTTCCACCCTTTTCTGAGCAGCACAAAATCCATTCTCTCCATAACCTGGGCAATTATCGTCTTCCCTAAAATCATCGTAATCGAAAATAGGGTTTTCGGTAGAAAAACCAGGATTGAATAGTGTCCCTCTACAGAGTGGACACGTCGAATTCGATAATAACCAAGTATCAATACAACTCATATGAAAAGCATGGCTACACGTTGGAAGCAATCTCAATTGATCCTTTTCGGAAAATTCGCACAAACAAACGGCACAATCAAAGGGCTCTTTTGCACCCACAATCTCCTTATATGAGAAAACTGGCAATGCATCTATAAAAGTTTGATCCAAACCAGAGTCATGTAAATGAAAGAGCTGTTGTAGCTGTCTTTGAAGGTCATCAGAGGTAGAAGGCTCTAAGTTTCTATTGGATTGAGAGGGTGATGGGGTTTTTGTCAGGAATCTAACAAGCAAGTGGAGAAGTCCAGATATGAAAAACAGAACAGCTAAAATTACAATAATGAAAAGAACAGCTGGACTAATTTTTGCTCCAGATGATGAAGATGGAGAAGGGCTTGATTCTCTTGGGAAATTAGTACTAAAACCATATGAAGAAGGTGGTGAAGGTAAAAGAGGAGGTGGGTATGTTAAAAACCCATCTTGTTGACTGATTTGATGATTAATCCAAGAAATTTTCAAATGGGTATGCATTTCTGTAATCAAAAAATTCATCTCAACACACAGATAAACCATGCCCACTCATTGTTTGATAAAATGCCTCAACCACTTGAACACAAATTCCCCCACAAGCAGAAGACAAGAAAATATCAAATCTAAACCTTAGATTTCTGCAAAGAAAGATTGTGAAATCAGGTAAAGTGACAAAATCCTAATCGTTAATTTTCAGATGTAAAATCCCAAACCGTTGATTATTCCAATAGTACGAAAATGTTAACACCAGAAGCAGCTGCAGCAAAACCCTAAAGAATAAGAGAATTGAAATAGAAATATAATAACCAAGATCTCAATGTCTCATACACACACAATACACACTCTCCGTGTGTCTATATTTACATTTATATAAATATAATAATTGCTTATGGCAGTGAAAGAGAGGTGTGTGTATTTTCACTACTTTTTTCAAAGTGTAGGGTAATAAAGTATGCCAAAAAAAGACACCACTTTTCTTTTTCTCTATCATGAAAAAGGAATAAAAATAGGGAAAGATTCAATCTTGACAGAAATTCACGAGCCGTTAAAGCGCGTGTTTGTGTTGTGGTCAACATTTTTAACCGGCAAAGGTGCCTTATCTATGGCAAAAGAATGTGGGCCTTTTGTAAATTCGAAATCAAAGCTTTGGCCCACTTAAATGGGCTTAGATTACGGTTACTTGAATTAAGTAGAGATTTGATTTGAGAATTAAATGAATTGATTATGTCCCCTCAAAAAAAAAAAAAAAAAAAATGAATTGATTGTGTGTAACGTATCAAGGACCTAACAATATTCTTTTCAAAAAAACAAAAAAAGGACCTAACAATATTTTTTAACGGAATTATATATAATAATTATAAGGGTTAAATATAGTTACTTATTTTCTTTTTAACATCAAAGTTGATAAGTGGAACACTATTCTCCTTACTAAATATTTTATCTTGATATGATTACATATATAGCCCACAAAGTATATTGAGCATTAACTATAAGAATATTATTTAGTTTCTTTTTATTGAAAAAATAACTAATAACTTCAATTTAAAATGAAAAAAGAAAGTACAATAAAAGACTATGTTAATTCACAATAGAAAATTTTAAATTGAGATTGAGAAATTGGTCAGAAAATTTTGGTGGGGAAGCACAGACGGGGAGAGATGAACACACTGGATTAACTGGAATAAACTCACCCAGTCGAAATCGGATGGAGGAGTGGGATTCCGACAAATACACCTATTCAACCTTGCGTTGTTAGCCAAACAAGTGTGGAGATTGATGTCCTCACCTAACTCGTTGGCTTTTCAATTGCTCAAAGCAAAGTATTTCCCACGAGGAGAACTAAGAAATGCAAAACTGGGATACCAACCAAGCTATCTATGGAGAAGCCTATTGACTGCAAGACCACGGGTGATAGACGGAATGACATGGAGAATAGGTAACGGGGCAGACGTTCAGGTATTCGGGGATAGATGGATTGGAATGAGCAACTTGGAGAGACCAACATATACTGCTGATACGCTGGATATAAACACCAAAGTATCCGAGTTGATTGACTTCGAAGCTAAAACATGGAGGACCGACTACATTAGACAGACCTTCGAAGCCAACGATGCACGTCGTATTTGTGCAATGCACCTAAGTCGAAGACTGCCTGCCGACAAAATGATCTGGAGATACTCTAAAAATGGGCTATTCTCGGTTAAGACTGCCTATTATGCATTCAAGAGACAAGAAGAGGCCACATACACAGATAACCCATCATCTAGTAGCTCGAATGGGGCTTGGAAGAAGATATGGCACCTTCGAATCCTACCAAAAATCAAACACTTCACGTGGAGAGCCTGCCTCGATGCCTTACCAACAAAGGACAAACTAATGGAGAAAAACTTGGCGATTGACCCGATTTGTGGACTGTGCGGGGACGGAACGGAAACTCTAAATCATATATTGCTACAATGCAGAGAGACTATGCCAGTCTGGATGTATGGACCACTTCGAATGGACCCAACAAGGCTATCTTATGGATCATTTAAAAATTTCCTATGGTGTATGATGGATTCATCTCCGGCAGAAATTTCGGAACTCATATGCATGACGGCTTGGTGTATTTGGACGGCCCGAAATTCCTTTTACTTCGAACACATACCGTTTAATGCTGAAAATATCCGGAGAAAATCTCACAGGCTGTTCGTAGAAGTTAACGGCAACAAGTCAGGAGTTTCAAGAAAGACCAATACCACGAACAACACCGTGAAATGGATACCACCAGCGCCTGGCACTCTCAAATTAAATTTGGATGCTGCAATATTTAATGATGGTGCCGCCGACTTTGGGTTCATAATTAGAGACCATAATGGAGCTGTTATCCTTGCTGGTGCAAAGAGATCACTAATGGAAGGAAGCAGCACTATACTGGAAGGTATGGCAATCCTTTTTGCACTAAAATCGGCCATAACAGCGGGCTTGCGGGGTTTACAGGTTGAAAGTGACTGCAAGATACTGATAGACGGGCTTCAAGGCAAACAAATCCCGGACACGCATGGAGATTTAATTAGGGAGGATATATTGGATACAACTATTGAGTCTGATTGTTCTAGTTTTAATTTTATTCCACGTGAAGCTAACAGTGTTGCACACTCCTTGGCTCACTTTTGTCATGTTAATGATTCTGAACATGTTTGGATTGGAAGAATACCTCCATCTTTGGATGGTATCTTACAGTTTGATGTAATTCCTTAAGAGTAATGAAATTTGTTTTCCACCTTAAAAAAAAAAATAAAAAATTCACAATAGATATTAAATATAGAAAAGTTATTTTGATTATTTGAACTCAAGACCAAATCAGGAACTTTTTTTAATATAAAATGTGAACAATTATATCTCAATTAACTTGAGTTTAGAAATATTTGTTTAATTGAATAAAAAATATATTTATTTATTTTTACTCAAAGAGTACAAGATTTCTTTACTATTAACTCAACTTTTTTCTTGTTTTCATAATTTCTACAAAGTAACATTGTCTTTTCCTAATATCATTAATCAACTTTACATGCGTTGACAAATTTGATTTATATAAAAAAAGATGAATCTTACTAGACGAATTCAATCCCCCACGCTGTGGGTGCCAAGGAAACTGACATCACATAGTCAGGTCTTTTGTACCATTTGAGCTATCCCCGGGTGACAAATTTGATTTATGTCATAATCTTCTTATTGCTTGCGAGAACAATTATTGGATGCTTTTACATGAAACGTTGCTTGTCATATAGTTCATTGTTACTTGGGTTGGAAGGATTAAAAGTAAGAAAACCCATCTTCTTAATCTTTAATATAAAGGCAATTAGGTGTAAAAGTATACACTTTTCCCCTTCAAAAAAAAAAAGGTAGACACTATTAATCTCGTTAAAAATATTTATTATTAAAATAATTGCAGGTTTAATTCTAGGTGGAGAGTTATTTTAATGGTAATTAGACAACACCACCACTATCTTGTGATGATGCTCTTTACAAACCAATCAACTAGCAAGAAAATGCGCATTTGATGTTTTTGTGCTCTACTTTGGGTATAAAAGTTTCAATATTCAACAACTATATGTTGCTTCAAAAAAAAAAAAAATATATGTATTAAAAATACAAATTTACACATAACAAATAATTTAAAAAAAAAACAGTGTGACCAAAAATGCACAAAAACTGAAGCCACGCCAACAAATAAAACAATTTCAGTTTATTAGTCCATTTATAGGTCAATCAATAATTTAAAATTAAAGCCCAACTCCAGCTGCAGGTACACTTATTTCAAGAGATATGGCACAGAAGTCATTGAGATCATCCATATCTAATTTCAATTGCAAAGTTGGGTAACACGATACAATTATTTATTTAATTAGGATTCACCTCCGGTTTCAATTTGATGTTCAATCTCATATTGCATTTTTTGTGTACACAATAAGTACAAGATAGAAGATATATAATCTAATAAAATATTTTATACAATTCCTGTTTTAAATATGAAATTTTATACGAAATACTAGAGCTGACAATGAGTTTAGATCGGACTAACCTGGGGCTGAGCCCATCGGGTCAAGTCCGATCAGGCCAAAATTTTATCGGGTCACTGCTCTTGCATCCCAGCCTGGCCCAAGAACACCTTTTGTGTGTGATTAGGTCGGACACATTGGGCTTTGTGTCGTTTAAGCGGCCAAAATAGATCCAATTCTTTTTTAGCTACTAAAAGGAAGCTCAGCCCACTTATGTTGGCTTGCCGGGCCAAGCCAGACCAATTTGCCAACTCTACGAAATACAACACCAAATTAAAATATATAATTAAAATTGCATAAAATCACAGTAACCTTCAGAAAGATGCACATATGGTCATCATCAACTGGAAAACCTTCAAAAACAAAAACATGTCTCCCTATAGATTTAAAGAGAATTGATATACCATCAGGCAATAATATAATGCCCATGATTGAGAAAAGATTACAAATTCCAGTTCTTTTACTTCACTACAACACATGGATTTCATAGTACCTAGTCCCTAAAGTTGAGTTATGGTCCTAAATTTACATTGAAGTAGTAACCATTAATAATACAAATAACAAAGTAATGGATGATGCCCTTCAATTTGCCTATCATGGATCTGGACGTCCTGCCATGTCATCATCACTATTACTCCGCCCGTCGCTGAATGCATCGTCATCGCTTTCTTCGTCGCTAATTTCAATGTGCTCCTTCCTTGCATAGCGTTCACAATACTCTAGGCCACACAAAAAAAACAAGTCGGAAATATGTGTTCCTCGTCTGTTATTACATTGAAATAACTCCACATCCCAAACCATAATGCACTCTCTCGTCACTATTCTTTTTCTTAATTTTTAGGGATAATTACCAAAAATAAAAAAATGAGAGAGTACTTACAAAAAAAAAAAAAAACACCAGAGAAGTTTCAAAATTACAAAAAGGGGCTGCTATTAACACCCTCAAAACCTATCAATACACCCCATCTTTTTAATTATAAATATATCATCAATTGAAATAACTAAAATATCCTTAGAACCCACAAAATATCTAAATACACCCATCTTCTTCTTTCTTTTTATATATATGTGTTCGTGTTACAGATAAACTTACATTCAAGATTCTTAAAAAAAAAAAAAGATTTCCAAAAAAAAAAAGAAAAATAAACTAACATTCAAAGAACCCATCAATGTCGCTGTTCGGTTTATAAAATTGAAGATAACATGATATTCAGAAGAAAGCTACAAAACGTAAATACCTAAATTCATTTTCTGACATCTCAAACCTGCAAAGTTTCATTAAAAAAAAAACAATAAAACAATTTTCCTGTATATAAGTGTTCTATCCTTTAAAGTTTGACATGGTTCGGCGTCGAATTTGGCCGTGTTTTTTGTTTGGATTTTTTTGCCTTTTATTCTCTTGCACCAACAATGTCACTTTTGTTGGTTGGATTTATGTTTTGGGGAAAGGATAAGGATTTTACTAGGAGAAGGGTAAATTAGGGAATGTTAGGAGGTGTATTGAGTAAATAGATTAATTTTAAAAAAGAGTAGGGGGTGTATTAAAAAAGAGGGTGTATTAATAGATTTTGGGGGTGTGAATAGCGCATCCCTTACAAAAAATTCCTTAAGGTTTGATTATGTCTTAAATTTAAAGGGATATCTGTAATATTTTTATAAACGTAAGAGGGGTTTCTAGAATGTTTTTTTTGCTTTTGAAGGGAGGAAAATATAAGCCGGAATTAAACATCAAGGGAGTTTTTGCAGTTTTGAAACTTCTCTGGAATTTTTTGTAAATACCCCAAACCTAAGGTTTTCATTGTAATCATCCCTTTTTTTAAATCTAGTTAGCATTTTTCGTTATTCAATTGTGTGTGTGTGTGTGTGTCGTGGGGGTGGGGATGCCAAACCAATGAATAGAAATTTAAATTAACTTACATGTATTATTTTTAAGCGAAAAGATGTAGGCAATGCTTGCAAACACTTTTTTTTAATAAGTTGGGAGTACTGGTTGGAGGGGAGGAGATAAATTCCAAAGAAACTGAAATATACAGGGTTCGAACCCTGGTCAACACCCTTATAAAGGGTTAGTGATACCACTTGAGCTACAAGCTAGTGGTAATGCTTGCAAACACTTAAAAAGAGTGATTATCAGTTAAACACATTAGTTTTTTGCGTATTCAAATGCTAACTTCTACTTCTGATTCCACATAACTTAATCAAAATCTAAAAGAAGGGAAAATGGGGCTTTAAATTTTTTATTATGTTTTTGGTTCTATTATGAAATATGTAAAAGCACTTTTACAACTTATTCACCAAATAACCTCTTTAAACTTATTCAACTTTTAGCTTCTATTTGCAAACACTACTAATTTTTAATTCTCAACTACTTTTGACTTCTACTACAATAAATCATTTCCTCTAAAAACAAAAGTTTTCGCAAACACTCCCATAATAACCATCGTTATTAGTAAGCTCTGGGACCATATATAGGTAGGTCAACACAACAAAGAATTTACCACATTGTTGCATTTTAAGTCAGATTTACAGGACAACGAAAACAGCTCACCTCTCACTTTTTGTTCATATTGCGCCTTATCTTTCATCATTAACGAAGCTGCATCACCGTTCAGTGGGTCTGATGGGTTTGGATACAATAAAACTTGCGGGAGGAAGACCTCAAACACGTTCAAGAGATCTGCATATAAATATCACCTGTTAAAGATTGAACGTTTCGTGATGTTTCACAAGCAATCATGAGTAACAATCTTATGCCATTTGCTCATATGAGGCTTGTAACTTATCTCTTACAAGTTACCAAGGATCACAACAAAAAGAAAGAATTCCCAAAGCCATCGTACAAAATCTAGAGGTTATTTTTTCTCTCGTCATTTTTTCCTTCAGCTTATCAAGACATAGAAACCATCAAGTCTGAATTATTTAATGGGATATTTACAATAATACCCTTGAGGTTTAGCCTAATCACAAAAATCTCCAATTATCATTCAAAAATAATTACCACCCCCTTAAGGTCTTTACTTACCTAACAAATAACCCCTTTTGAGGTGCAATTTGTTAAATAGAAACAAATGTAAGGGGGTATTCGTCATTTTGAAAGATAACTACATTTTTTTTATAGTTAAGCTAAACCTTAAGGATAATTTGTAATTATCCCTAATTAAAATTCCAAACCAAGGATTCTATAAGAACTTGAGAAACTGTAATATGACAAATTTATAACATATGCCATTATCCATAAGCCATCTCTATGCCAACTCTCCCTTATGACTTCATTAAATCAAAAGGTGATTCTTTTGCAAAATGAAAAAGAAGTTCCTCTACCACCAGAGGATGGATGTAGATAATTTTTGGGTGAACAAAAAAAGTCTTGGCTGCTGGAGAAAGCATTAGTGGATTGTGCTGTGGCAGAGTGGAAAGAATTTACAACTGTTAATGTTTATGTTTAGCCTTCTTTTGTTGGTTTGGGTCAGTAGGGTTTGGAGTTATCCAGTGCTGAGTCAACTCTCACTTAATTGTAGTGGTTTTGTTTTGGCGTCATACAGCTCTTCTTGATCTAGGTACTCAATCTTGTTCAGTGGATGAGTTTGAGCTGGGAAAGCCGCACTTTCTTGTGGCATGGACAGAGATTGGGTTTTGATGAGGAGGTTGTTGGTTTTTATTTGGGATTTGTTTTGTTTTCGCACATCGACAACCAAAGTCTCATCAAGGCTATGGATTGAGAAGTCACAAGTGCAGTGGTTCTTTTTGCTTGTCCCCAGAATTATTTTTGTGTTAGGATGAGAGTAATGACCCTATTAATCCTGTTTCTAGATTAGTACATTGTACTAGATCTCCCTTTACCATGGTAGTAGTTGTTTTTGTGCTGATAGCTAACATGGACTGAGTCAGTGGACTCCCGGATGTACATTGGTCTGATAATCTGATTTGTGTGCTAATATAAATTTCCATCTTTACGTTAAGAAAAAGAAGTTCCTCTCACTCTTGCAGTTCTTGATAACAGTTCATTAACTACCTCAGATATACCAATAACAACCATTTGTCAATAAACTGCTAAACTTACCAAACATTGGACTCCATGACTGGTTAATGACATCCAAGCACACAGAACCAGACCTGTCATTCAAAAATAATAATAATAATAATAATCACAAACCAATCAGAGTGCACAAAGGAATTCTAAGATTAACTCCACAAAAAAAAATATTTTTCTCCACTTAATAACAAATTGTTCAGAGATCAGTAGAGAGCCACTAGACATATTTACTCCACATTCCCATTGACTACACATAGCATAAGGCAAAATCTTGACTAACAGATCCTTGGATTACAGGCTAACATTATAATCTCCGAAAGCCTATAGAACTTACTGTTCATCAACATTTGGGTGGAAAATTTTGTTAAGAAACCCAATTGAAGGAGACTTGTAAGGATAAGCATCTGGCAGTTCCACCCGAACTTTCCAAACGCCGCCTTCATAAGGACCTATAATTAATGTGAGGGTAACTGTAAGAAGAATCTTATGTAACATAGCTATATCTGAAAATGGAATTCAATTAATTAAACTATTTCGCCAGAAAATGACAGCTGGTGTTGTAGAAAAAAATACAAAAACAACCAAAATTATTGTGAATCTACGTTGCAAAAACACCCACCACAATTTATATAAAGAAGCCAAGGTCATCAGGTTAGCTGCAAATATTTTCAGGATAAAGAATATATTTATAACTAAATTTCGCACATTTTTTTGAAATCAATCTCTGAAGAACTCAACAATGATTTAGACACCGTCCTCATGATTTGTCAACTTAGGCATCATTTAAACACACACACACACACGCAGAGAGAGAGATCAGTAATTTCTCGCTAGTTCAGCCATGAACACTTCCATAACAAAATTACACACAACTCCAATATCAAAAGTGTTATCTTTACCCCACATGTGGATGAACTTGGTAAATGCACGTAAAACAAATAAAAAAAATGTGTTGTGAATGGAATGAAGAGTTTTGAAGGACAAATAGCAAAATCATGTAACATCTAATGGAGCCATTACAATGCAAAAGCTGAGGTAACATTACTTTCTTTTGGGCCGTGAAATTCCACATTGAACTCGTTGATTCCATCATTTATAGGCTCCACAGTGTAGTCGCTCATCATTCTACAACAAAAACATGAAAATTAGCAGAAATAAAAAATCTCATGAACTCAATATGCTCGGGAGGGCAGTACATTTAATATATGTTCAATAATATTGGTGAATGTTACACAAATAGCTTTTCAAAGATTAAACTAAAGCAGCTGGGGAAAGATAGAGAACATAAAAAGAGAGACCCTTACAGTTTCATGACATCCATATCTCGCCTCTTGCTGGGAGAAGACATTTTCTCAAGAATCACTCGTCTATAACCTAAAAGGAGCAAAAACATAAATAAAGCACATATAAGAATGTTTATTTCACTTCAAAACCTGAACAAAGTGCCTAAAAAGCGTCAAGAGGATACTAATGAATTGGAAATTGTTCTTTAACTTTAAAAGTTAATATAGAAATTACAGCTGCCCGAAAACTAACTCAAAATGATAATTTAAGATGTTAGTACTGTAAAATCTAGAATATCAAATACAGATACAAACTAGGAATATCATAGAGTTGCATCAAGAATGTTAAAAATATAGCATATGCCAAGTGGTTTCTATAGAGACCACCTCAAATCCCTCTCCACCGGACCACCGCAGATAACCATGAAACAAAAATCTTTAAGTTAATGAATATAATGGTGGCATATACTTTTGCTGAAACAATCACAAAATAATGTAATCTGGTGAGCAGAATGCAGAATCCATGCATGATGCAACAAGAAGTTCTTTACAGTTTCTATTCGTTAGGACAATCCATTCAATGAAAAAATCGTGTTACATCAGTCAAACTAAAAAGGACAAGAAAATTCAGGAGCCACAATGTTGTAAAATTAGCAATTTGGCAGACATTAATCAACTACTGGCAACTGTTACATAGTTACTCCATGGTCTTTTCTTTAATTTAGTTACAGATGGTACTCATTAAATTAATCTTGATATGTTGAAAAGCGTAACCTTTGTTTTTGAGAGAGTGATTTTGCACAATATAGTCTACAGATGAGCATAAAGGATGCACGATTTCAATGTTTTTGCTATAAATGAATCCCATTAATACTGTACTAAGAATAGCGCTTTTTATTTGTCATATTATTTTCTCATCCAGTAAAAGAAAGAGAAACCCAAACATCACCTACAAATAATCAAGAAATGGCCTTTCCAAAAAACAAAAAAATTAAGAAATGGAAAAACTAAAGACATAATTACCCACATCACCATTTGATACAATTGTATATCATTTCAATCACACTTCACCGTCTAAAAACTGAATAAACCCATAAGACGAAAACGATTTTCTTTTCAAGAACCAAAAACAAAAAGAAAAAGAAGAAACCAGACAACAATAAAAAACAAGCAGAGTTACACTAACCAACCGAAAATTGAGACAAAGAATCGGATCAGTAGATCGAGTCTGCGATGCCAATAAGGTTGTAATGAAAGCGTAAAATGCTAGCGTGTTAGAGATGAAGGAAAAGTGGATAAGGGAAGGAAAAACAAATAGGAAATTTAATGGAGAAAGAAAGCGAGAATGAACCGAAAGGTGTCGACATGTTGTGCAAAAATATTTCTTTTATCATCAATAATTGTACAAAATATTTATTTTTTGCTGTTTCAAAGATTGTGGTTTCAGGGGCACGTGAGTAGCCGGTAAGATTGGGAAAGAGGAAGAGACTAACGTGGCTTTGCTACACAGAGTGACCAATCCAGGAATCTCGGGTAGGGACCCAAATAATATTAATATAAAAGAGTCCGTTGGATTTTTGATTATTTTTCCATAATAAAAATAGTTTTAAGCATATTTTTTTAGCCATTTTTGAGTTCAAATTTTCACACTCTTTTTTTCCTTTCTAGAGACCGATTCCTGACCCGATATCGAAAAATGTACCGCATCAATTTTCTAAATTATAACCACGTACCTTATCAGAGAATACAAGAAGGGTATGACCGTGTCAAAATGACTAAAAATATGTTTTCAAAAAAAATATGAATATTTATCATTTTTAAACATAAGTGGACAATTTGTCCATTACCACATGTAAAAATTAAAAACAATACATCAAATTTAAAATAAGTAGAAATTTTGACTAAGTCATTGTATAAATTCAATCACATCTTAATATTAAAAAATAAATAACAAAATACAATTACATCAATGTACCAAAAAGAACGAATAGAGACACAAGAGAATAATGCAAAAAAATAAGTTAAAATTTATGGCGGAGTTTTAAAAATGGGCAAAATGACCATAACTCATATTTTTTAAAATTCACAAATGAAAGCAGAAAAGAAGAATGCAAGATAATTTAAGACTTTTTTTTCTATTTTTCTATTTTAATATTTTAAAATTACAAAATGAAAGGACCAAAATACCCCTACTTTTTTTCAAAATTTGAGGGGGGCCCAGTGTCCCCTTGGCCCATGAATGCCTTCGTCCCTGGCTACACACATATATCACGCGTTGATAAATTCGATGTAATATAAGCTTGTAAATTAAGGCAAAAACTCATGTTAGATCGGTTTATGGGTCTCAATCCGTAAGATGGATCCTATTGACCCGCAGATCATGTTGACCAGGTCCGCGGGTCAAAAGCACCTGCTTCCTTTTTTTTCTATTTTTTTTCCTCAGTTAAAGTAACAATTTTATGAGAAAAAGTATCGGTTATATTAGATAAAGTATCATATTTTTAAATATAGCCACATATTATGATTACATTAGATTGAAGGAAAAATAAATATATTAGAGTTAAAGTAACACCTTTATGAGTAAAATTATATATTCTTTAAGATAAAATATCATATTTTAAGAGTAAAAATATCTGTTTTTTGAAATAAAGTATTACATTTTTTAATATAGTCACATATTATGAATTCAATACAAAGAAAGATGAATAATAAATATGATAGAGTTAAAGTAATACTTTTATAATAAAAATATTTGTTTTTTGAGATAAAGTAACATATGTTTTTAATATAGTCACAAATTATGAATATATTACAATATATATAACATAGTTAAAGTAACACTTTTATACATTAAAGTATCTATTTTTTGAGATAAAGTATCATATTTTTTTTAATATATTCACAAATTAGGAAAGAAGGAAAAATAAAAAATAAATATGATATAGTTAAATTAATACTTTTATAAGTAAAAGTATCCGTTTGTTGAGATAAAGTATCAGATTTCTTTATACAGTTACAAACTAGGAACAAAAAAAGAGAAAAAATAAAAAATAAATATGATGTAGTTAAAGTAACACTTTTATAAGTATCCATGTATTGAGATAATGTATCATGTTTTTAATAGACTTGAGTTCGATTCTTAGCCTTTGCATTTAGAGGCGTTTTAATTTTTTTTAATTACCAGGCGTATTTATTAACGGGTTTATATACATTGTTATACTGAAATTGCATAACAAACACTAGTGGTGTAGTGGTAGAATACCACCTTGTGTCTATACAGACGCGGGTTCGATTCCCCTGTGGAGCGCTGAAGCGAATTTATTTTTTTAAATAACAGGTAAGCGAGTTGGGCGCGGGCTATAGGATCCGTAAGATGGTCCTACAAGAGACCTACTCGTAAATTAATTATCTTTGTGCAAAAAAATTATGAGACGATCTTGTGAACATATTCCAACTCAAACTTAAATCCATAAAAATATCAATATGTTTATGTTTTTTAGGATTCATTTAATGAGCTTAAGTTTATAAGACAGTCTCATCTAAAATCACCTTATTATCTTTTAGTTAATTATAACGGATAATTATAATTAAAAAAACCGAGGTTTGGACTAACTAAAAAAGAACAGAAATGTTTCAAAGTTACAAAAAAATCCTCAAGTTTAATTAGGTCTTAAATTTAATGGGATAAATGTAATATTTTTATAAATATTATGAGGAATTTTTTAATGTTTTTTGCTTATTAATGAGAAAATGTAAGATGGAATTAAATCTCAAGGAGATATTGCAATTTTTTGAGTTTTGTAATTAGCCCAAACCTTGAGTAATTTTTTTGGTAATCATCCCTAATTATTATTTGATAGTATCATAAACTATGATACATTATTACATGATTATAAGTATAAAAAGATAATTAGGAAAGATGAAAATGCAAAAGAAAACAAAAGTCAACTCACAATGTGTATATGTGTAATTTAGTATGTGGTAAACATATTAATAGAAGGGAAATACTATTAACACCCCCAAAATTTATCAATACATCCTCTTTCTTTAATTATAAAAATATTATCAACTGAGAAGACTAAAATGTCCTTAGCATCTCACCAAATCTCTAAATACACCATTCGTTTAATTCTTATAATCTTTTTCCCCACCCCACCCCACCCCACCCCACCCCACCCACATCCTTTTTCTTATAGGCTCGTTTCCCATCTTTCTTATTCTCTTTCTCTTTCTCTTCTCTTCTCTCACCCTTCTTTATTCCCAAACCTTACAACACAACTTGCGTAAAACTTCGACTAACACAGGATCAAGAGTTGACAAACTTAAAAACAATAATCCATTAAAACAGCAGAAGTGAAATAACGAAGTTAAACAAACAAGCTAAAGCCATCTCTGTTGAGTTATTTGCCTCCTTTGCTAACTGATGCTCTAACCTATTACAAGCACGAAAAATGTGCAGCGAAAGAAGAAAGAATTTCGTCACGGTAAGATAGAATTAAGAAAAAATATATGCACAGTAAAGTAAAAATAGTTATACAAGAAGAAAAATCCGTGCTAATAAAATTGGGGTTTGGTTTGATATTACTATCTTTTTTCTTATTTAAAACATATTTTGAGATATGTTGTAAACGTGCGTTGGTTGTATGTTTTGGATGTATGAGTTTACAGTTTAGGGGTAAATTTGGAAATATTATGGGGTGTATTAAGTAAATAAATTATTTTTAAAAATAGGATAGGATGTATTAAGAAGAGAGGGTGTATTGACAAGTTTTGGGGGTGTTAATAGCGCATCCCTTAATAGAATTCGCCTAATTTATTACTTTTTCTTTAATTTCAATGAAATACAATACCTTTGAGATCGAAAATTGTTAATTCATTTGAATTTTTTCCCTAGTTTCTGCTGCGATTTTCTGCGATTTGCTTGGTTTTACTTTAAGACTCGTTCGGGAATGAGGATTGGCTTTGATAAGCCCATTATCATGTTTTATCCTTTGTTTGGGAAATCTAATTCAAGCCCGTTCAAGCCCATTATTACCCTCCAATTTGCCCCCAAATCCCTTGTAACATGACTGAGTGGAAGACAACATAACTAGGGATAAAAATCAAAAAGTAAATGGAGGGTAATAACGACATTTTACAAAATTTTCCTACTTAATTAGTTTTTCCAGACAAAGTTTGTGATTACCTAATAAAAAAATCTTATATCATAATCACACATCTCGAACATAATATAAAATGGTATTATATATTACATGAACAATATAATTATATCTCATCTCAAATTTTTATCCAATCCCATAAAAAATGTCAAACAAGTCCTTAGTTGTTTGTTGTGTTTTTGCTTCCTTCTTCCACTTTTGTTTTATTCTTCTGGTTTTTTGGTGTATCTTGTTTTTTTCTTCCTTTTCCATCATCGTTTTTCTGTTTTTTTTTGGTGAGCTTGTTTTCTTCTTCCTTTGTTCAATATTTTCGTGTTTGCTTCTGCCTTTTTTTAGATCTATATACATAGCGACCAGTCGCTATACTTGTTTATCAGCAAATTCTATCCATTGCAGCAGTACTTATCAGCAAAAGTAAATTTTAACAATTCTTAACAATTTTTTCAAGTATTTGATCCTTCTTTTGTAAACCAATTTGAAAGTGGAGGAGCCTATGTTGGAAATCAAATCTTAAAGCTTCTCTACAAATAGTTGGGGATTTTGAAGGACCAAAAGGAGAACACACAATACAACACATCAAGAAAAATTCAGTAAAATCTCTCAAATTTTTATTTCATACTCTTGTTATATTAGCCTAAGTTTTTGCACTTTCACAACTTGCTTATTATGCTTTCTTTTCTTTCTTACACTTGCACTTTAAAAGTTGTATACATTTATTTGAGGTGTAATCTTGATTGATCAAAACTAGGGGTGAGCAAAACCGAACTTGAACCGCAAAACCAAACCGAACCAATGTTTTGGTTTGGTTTGGTTCGTTTTTTTTGGTTAAATGTTTGGTCCGATTTTAAATCTAATAAGTCGAATTATTTTCGGTCCGGTTCGGTTTTGGTCTATAAAATATCGGTTTGCACCAAACCGAATCGAACATATTAATTTCTATTTATATATATATTATATTATTATTTTAATTTTTAAATTTATTTTATTGTTAAATTGTCAAATCAATATAAAATATATATATTTTTAGCAAAACAAGTAAAGGCCCAAAATAAAGCCCAAATCGAATGGTTTGGTTCGGTTCAATTTTTCTAGCATTGCGTTTCGATTTTTGATTTGGAAAAAAAATATAAATTTGGTTTTCGATTTTTTGCAATTCAGTTTGGTTTTGCATGGTACCGGTCGTTCGCTCACCCTTAATCAAAACCATCTAAAATAAGTAATACTTGTTAAATGGTCTTTTGGTGAGAACACACTTGGTTGATTAGACTAGATACTGAAGAGTTTGGTGTTTTTCAAGGTTGTTGGTGTAAGAAGAGTTTGATGCTTTTCTCATTCAGTTGTACCCATGGTATCTATTAATAAATTTTCTTTTCAAAATATACTATGACATACTAGGTGGTAGTGGATTAAAAACTATAGGTGAATGGAATCACTATATATCATTGTGTTCACTATTCTTCTATCTATTACATTCTTGAAAATCTTCTGATATTCAAAAAAAAGAAGATAATCTGAAAACCAGGAAAATATATTTTACCCCCCCAGATTTTCATAGCCACATTGACTAACAAGTGATATCAGAGCCAAACTCTTCGGCAAGCCCGTTTTAAGTTTTCGAGTAAAGAGAAAATCCATGGCTACGAATAAAAGCTATCTTCCAACTAGTGCTTCATCCAACAAGCCATTTCTTTTCGACTCCAACAATTATGTTTTTTGGAAAGATAGAATGCAATGCTTCTTACAATGTTGCAGATTCGATATTTGGAACACAGTTATTGAAGGAGTTTCTAAACCGATAAAGAAATGAGAGGATGGAACACTAGCTCCTAAGGATTTCAAAGAGTTTGAAGATGATGAAAAAAAATCCTTCTCCCTAAATGGTAAGGCTTTAAATATTTTTCATTGCTATCTTATCGCTACCGAATATAATCGTATAAGGGGAATTAGGTTTGCAAACGAAGTGTGGACAAAATTGAAAACCATCTATGAAGGGACTATGAAGGTGAAACAAGCTCGAAAAACAATGCTAGTCAAGGATTTCGAAAAATTTCACTATGTTTGAAGGTGGAGGCATTTCAAAGCTAGTGGAAAAGTTAGACAACATTGTCAATCCTTTATTGGCACTCGGAAAAATTATTTCCAAAGAAGACTGTAGTTTTGAATGCTCTTCCTGGTACTTGGTCCAGGACTATCAAGGAAGCACAAAGTCTTGAAATGCTCAAGCTTGATGAGCTTATTAGAAATCTTCTCATTTACGAATTCTATCTCAAGGAGAGGAAAAATTCTAAATTATCCACTTCTCAACCGGGTATGCAATTTAATCCATATGATCTTGGCTCAAGTTCCAATAATGTCTATTATCCTATTGACGAAGAAGACGAGGAAACAACCGCTCTTGTGAGAAAATTTGCTATATTTGTTAATAAAAATAAGGCAAAAAAAGGCAAGAGACAACTCGTGCTTTAAATATGGAAAGCCCAGACACTTTATCACCGAATGTCCAAAATGGCGAAGGAAGAACAAAAGAAAAAGCTTTTTCTCAAAAAGCCTTAAATGTGGATGTTAAGATGTGGGATGAATTTCTTGCAACATCCGACGATGAGGAAACAAAATAAGGTCTCATGTCTATCAATGACGAAGCCGATGAAGTACGCTTTAACTCCTCTTCTTCTTTAATTGATGAATTACAAGAGGATTATGATGATTTACGAAATGAGTGTAAAGATATGATTATTAAATACAAGAATTTGAAAAAGGATTTTAAGAGCTTGAAAATAAAAAGGATAATTTATTTTCTTCATATGAATCTCTTGATCATGCTCATACTATTACAATTGCTAAAGTTAGAAGTTTTGATTCCAAAAAAAGAATTGCTCACTAAAGAATTAGAAAGTTTGGAAAAGGATGTGCAACATTTTAACTTGAGTGCCGACAAGGTTACTAAAATACTTGGTGTACAACGAAGTGACCATTTAAAATTAGGACTTGGTTAAAAATATATTCAAATCGATTTCAAGAAAAAGAACTAAGCTCCGACTTTTGTACGTGCTAGTAGTCCTAAAACTATTACATGCTTTTATTGTGGCAAAAATGATCATTTTACTAGCACTTGTAGAGTTAAAAATATTACTAGCCATTTTTGGAGACCCAAAGGTCTCAATGCTAACACTCATGGACCCCAATACTCTAGGATACCTAAAAATAAGTTTATTCTAGGTACTTGGGGCAATAGCGGTCAAAGAGGATTCTAAATGGATCATGGACAACAAATGTTCACGCAATATGATCGGAAATGAATAATTTTTACCAGCATCAAGCTATAAGAAGGAGGAATGATTATGTTTGGAAATGGCAAAGGCAAAATCCTTGGCAATGGAGACGTTGATAATTCCTTTTTCTCTCTTAATGATGTTTTATTTGTTGATTGACACAAGTTCAATTTGGTAAGTGTAAGCCAACTTTGTGATTTAACTTATAATGTTCCTTTTAATAAAGAAAAATATCTTATTATCAAAAATGTTAAAATTATTTGTGAAACTAGTAGAAAAGACAATCTTTACGAATTTTGCACAAGTAATTTGGTTAATCAAAATATTTCCTATCTTGTCGCTAGCAATGATTTTACAAATTTATGGCATAAATACTAGAAAATGTTGGATACAAAAAATTTACAAAACATTTACAAAAATCATATCAAAGGACTACCCAAATTAAATATTGAAAATATTGGCTTATGTGACACTTGTCAAACGAACAAATTAGTTAAAAGTAGTTTCAAGCCCAAAGAAGAAATTTCCGCAACCAAGCCTCAATAACTTCTTGATCTAAATTTGTATGGGGATATTGGCACGACAAGCCTAACTGAAAAATATTATATATTCGTTATTGCCGATGACTTCTCTTAATATACTTGGGTTATTTTTTCTTGCTAGTAAAAATGAGGTCGCTGATGAATCTGCTAAGTTATGTAGACTATAGAAAATGAAAAAGAAGATACTATCAAATCTATTAGAAGTGATCGTGGTGGTGAATTTGACGGAGAATTTAGAGTTCTATATGAAACCAAGGGATATGCTCACAATTTTTCGTCTCCAAGAACTCTTCAACAAAATGGTGTAACTGAAAGGAAAACCCAAGATCTACAAGATATATGCCGATCAATACTCAATGAATTTTCGCCCGCAAAATATTTTTAGACTGAAGTTGTTAAAACCGGTTGCGACGTAGTAAACTAAGTATATCTTCGAGCAAACTTGAACAAAACTATATATGAGCTTTGGAAAGGAAGAACATCAAATATTAGCTACTTCAAAATTTATCATGCCCCAATCTTGATAAGTAAAATTAAACATAATATTCATCGGAGTACAACTCCGAAAAATCAAAAACTTAAATATGGCCAGGCCATATCCAAAATGTTATACATCACAATACAAATACACAGTGGAAGTCTAACATGTAGTAATATAATAACAGACTTATCAATACTTAAGTACAAGCTATATAATAAGTTTGAATATCCAAAATATTGATACAAAAGCAAATATCCATATAATTCCTAGAAGTTGTTCCACCAACTTCAACATTGATTCGGAAACCCTTCATTAGACCCCTCATTGTCAAATCCACCTATCTTAGAATTTTTTTAAAATTGGTGGGGTGAGCTAAACGAGCTCAGTGGGTGGGGAATGGTGGTAATGATAGTTTTCTCAAGCTTGAGAAAAGAAATCGAGTCTGTATTTTTAAAATTTACCAATTTTTATAAGTGTACATGTAATAATATACAAGCAAGCATCGTTACAAGAAAATAATATTTCATTAAAACCGCAGTTCCCAGAGATAGTTTGACAAGAATAAAGTTTAATAAAATTAAGCGATGCCAAGAAATGACAAGTAGTAACAATAACGAGCAATTACTGTAAACTTTAAATGTTTTCTGGACAAGCGAGTAGAAGCACTAAAGAGCAAACAAGAACGAGCAAGCAAGCAGGAACACTGAAGTGTTAGCAGTCATAATTGAGATGATCGAGCTACAATTATGCCATTCTACCTTATGGCTCCCCTAAAAAGAATTGACTGAAGTTACAGGCTACCTTATAACTACCCCAAGTTGCTCGACGTCTCTTTAACTAGGGCTTGTCTGTCCAGAGATCATCATATTCTGGAATATACCAAACCTACGACCCACTTCGCCCATAGGACACTCCCTCCTACAGTGGTGGGATTAGGATCATAGCCGGTCAAATCAAGACCGCCGACGACCTGCTCAATCTCGTTTGATCAAAACTACACCACAAGACAAACAAGCAATACAAATATCCAACAATGATATAAGAATCGATTTTTGTGCCACACATGTTTAAGACAAGTATAACATTACACATAAGAACTTTTAAATGGCTCACAATCCAAGCAAGAAAGTTCAAAATCGCAATTGTCAATTTCACACGAGTAAAACGATTTATAATCGGAGTTGGAATTTAATCGGATATCGATATATATTAATTAGAGCCTCCAAGTTCAAAATTCAAAATAAAATCAGCGGTTAATTCAAAATTTCAGTTTGGGTTTAAACTTTCACATAATTACACAAAACCTTTTAAAAATTCTAAAATGTTAAACTTGTATTGAAATTTCATATTTTATCATTAATGATCTCTAGTTTTAAAATTATGGCTTGTACAGTTTAATGTCGAGAGTTTTCTGTTAAGTGTTCTAGTTTTTTTATAGCATATTAATCCTTAGTTTATCTAAAAATCTCACTTTTAACCTTAAACTTTAAATATTTTTCAAATTGGTCCAAACCCATTTAAAAAAATATTCAGAAAAAAATATAAAACAAATTTCCAATAATACAAGTCAGTCCT
The DNA here is from genome assembly GCA_016081115.2 of Rehmannia glutinosa. Lineage (NCBI taxonomy): Eukaryota > Viridiplantae > Streptophyta > Magnoliopsida > Lamiales > Orobanchaceae > Rehmannia > Rehmannia glutinosa. Next base: position 22,235,588 of record CM071930.1, read on the forward strand.
GAGAGTAGACAGTTTCAGTTTTTGAGTTCAAAATTTTAGAAATTTCATTTCAGTCCCCGATCTTATGATAGATCGCCTATTTAATCTCAAGATTACATTTTCTTTTCAAATCAACCTCGAAATAATTGTAACCTTTTGAAATCAGACCCTAAAGTTTCTGTACTTCAAAGAATTATATACCTCTTACTTCCAAAAATTTCAGTTTAGTCCTATGTTTTCTATAATTGCAAAAGTGGTTTCCAAGTTCAATTTTCCTTCCAAATTCAAGCTCAATACATCCATGTACCTCAAAATCAGACCAACATCTAAAACAATATAAAAACATGCCCAAATTTCGAAATTTATAGTTTAGTACCCCAAGTTACCGGTTATTGCAATTTTAATCCTCACACTCCAATTAAATTCCAAAAATGACTATAAATCATTCAGGAAACATATAACAACACCCAAGCACATAAATAAATATGATTTTCATAATATTTAAGGAATTTAAACATGCTTTACAAGAATCTAAGTGCAAGCAAATCATTTAACAAAAATAATTTAAGCTTTATTCTACACACCTTAATAATTTTTCCAACTTTCTTCCAATCAACAAACTCCAAAACATCCTCAAGTCAAGTCTCTAACAAAACCTACAAAGTTTCTAACATTGCTTAAGTTTTTTAAAAAATAAAGATAAATTTTAAAACCCTAAGAATCCTCAAGTAGAATCAACTTACCAAACAAGCTTAAAAAACCTTGAAACTTGGAAAAAACACTTCCTCCTCCGCCAAGCTCTTTTGGTTTTTCTTTTCTTTTTGGTCAAGTCTCTATACACCAAGTAAATCCCATGATTAGTTAAAGCTTACATCTCCAAATGTTTGGCCCTTGTACTCCACGGTTTTGAGAAACAAGAAAGGAAAGATATTTCTTTGATATTTAGTTGCTTTGGTTGAGTGAAATTTTTACAAGACAATGAGTTTATCCTCACTCGCTCTTACTCTCGGCCAACACAAGGATATGGAAGAAGAAAAAGTCAACAAAAGTTGCTATCAAATATTCGTGAAGAAAAACTAAGTTGTCATCTTTTACAAAAATTAACATGTGATATTTAGTTGCTTTGTTGATTTTATTTTTACCACAAAAAGAAATGTGGTTCCTCACCTTCCACACATCATGAGAAAGACAAGAATGAGGACAAAAAGATATTCTATACCTCAATTTACAGCACCTACAAGGAGGAAAATGAGGAAGTATACTTTTGTGGCCAACATGACAAAGTACAATGAAAAAGTATGGGTGATTCAAGGGCAAGTAAAATGGTATGGTAAAAAAAAAAAGGTTTAGTCAAATCTTAAAACTCATAAAAATCATTTCTTAATAAATATGACTCTAACTTAAATCATACTAATGTTAGAAAAATCTAATGAATGTGAGTCGATCTAACTAGGGTGAATCACATGGAACGAATTATAGAATTGCTAACAAAATAAAAACGAATAATATAAAATAAATTCACCAAATGAACTCAAATATTCAAAATGTTTATTAGTTAACATATTACCTTATAATACTATTCTAGGGCCTCACATTCACCCCTCTTTAAATGAATTTGGTCCCTAAATTCTTTCTAAAATAACTCCGGATAGTTATTTCTCATTTCTTCTTCGGTCTCCCATGTGGCTTCCTCCGGTATTTTGTGACCAACAAAATCTCTTTATTTCTCAATTCTCGGATCTAACTATCAATAATTCGAAGGGGTCACTCTGTATATGTCAGATCTTCCATTATATTTGGAATCTCTTCTGTGATGACGTGCTCAGGGTCTGGATTATATTTCTTCAGTCGAGAGACGTGAAACATGTCATGCATTCCTCCTAATGCTAGTGGAAGCTCTAAGTGATAAGCCAACTTTCCAATCATTGCAAGAATTCGGTAGGGTCCAATATATCTCGGACTTAACTTTCTCCCTTTCTTCGATTGGATCAACCATTTTCTTGGCGAAATTCGTAAGAATACCCCATCTCCTGCCTCAAATTCTAAGTCTTTTCGTTGGTTATCAACATACCTTTTCTGACAACTCTGAGCAGTTCTTATTCTCTCCTTGATGAGTCAAACTTTATCCATTGCCTCTTGGATTAAGTCTACTTTTGGAATAGCTGATTGTGACTCTTATCTTTGTTTTGGAGTACACTGATCATCTATCTCCCAGTGTACCGGTGATTTACACTTTCTTCCGTATAACGCCTCATACGGTGCCATTCCAATAGTCGCTTGATAACTATTATTATAGGCAAACTCGGCTAAGGGAAGATGAGAATCCCAATTATCTTTGAAATCTAATACACATGCTATCAACATGTCCTCTAGAGTCTGAATTGTTCTTTCTGATTTTCCATCCATTTGGGGATGTGCCGCTGTACTGAAACTCAGTTTTATTTCCAGCCCTTCATGCAAACTTTTCCAGAATCGGGAAATGAATCTTGGGTCTCGATTTGAGACTATATCCAGTGGAACTCCATGAAGTTTGATAATTTCTCTAATATAGATACGAGCCAATTTTTGTAGACTATATGTCTTTCTTATAGGTAAGAAATGTACTGATTTTGTTAACCTGTCCACTACTACCCAAATAACATCATGCACATTTCGAGTTCTAGGTAGATCTGTGGCAAAATCCATGGTTATCTTCTCCCACTTCCATTCAGGGATTGCTAATGGTTGTAGCAGTCCTGAAGGTCACTGATGCTCAACTTTTATTCGTTGGCAAGTAAGACATCTTGCCACATATTCAATTACTTGATTATTCACATTCACCCACCAGAAGTGTCGTTTCAAATCTTGGTACATCTTCTTGCCTCCCGGGTGAATCGTATATCTTGAGTGATGAGCTTCTGTTTAAATTCTACTTTTCAAACCATCATCATTGGGTATACAAACAGGATTCTTGAATCTCAAAACTCCATCATCTCCTATATTGGACTCAATTCTTGATCCTTGTAACACTTTTTCCTTCAACTCCTTAAATCTTGGATCATTCTCTTGTGATATACGAATCTCACGCAACAGATCTGGTTTCACTGATATGTTAGCCAATAAGAGTTGAGTTCCAACTTTCTTAGGGTTCCAATAAATCAAATCCGCTAATGATTTCCACTCTCTTATCATTAGTCTTGTAACGTATGATTTTCTGTTTAATGCATCCGCGACTACATTCGCTTTGCCCGGGTGATACTTTATATCAAAATGGTAGTTTTCAATCAATTCCATCCACCTTCTCTATCTCAAATTCAAGTCGTTATGCGAAAAGAGGTATTTGAGACTCTTATGATCTGTAAAGACATTACATTTTCCCCAATACAAATAGTGTCGCCACTTATTCAAAGCAAACGCTATAGCTGCTAATTCTAGATCATGTGTTGGGTAATTTCCTTCATACAATTTTAAGTTTCTAGAGGCATAAGCAATTACTTTTCCATTGTGCATCAATACAACACCAAGTCTCCTCTTGATGCATCACTGTAAACTACGAAGTTCTCTAATCCTTGGGGAAGGGTTAAAATTGGTGATGTGGTGAGTCTTTTATTAATTCTTGGAAGATTGACTCACATTTGTCATTCCACTCATATTTCACTTGCTTTTGGTTAATCTTGTCAGTGAACCCGCTATCTTGGAGAAATCTGTAATGAATCTACGGTAATATCCCACAAGACCTAAGAAACTTCTTGTCTCCGTTTTGGTTTTCGGTAGCTTCCAGTCGACAGTAGTTTGCACCTTCAATGTATCCATTGTGATCCCTTTACCAGATACTATATGACCCAAGAACTTGACTTCACTTAGCCAAAATTCACACTTACCGAATTTGGCATAAAGTTTGTGTTGTCTTAACATCTCCAATACAGTTCTCAAATGATTCTCGTGCTCCATTTCTGATTTGGAATATACGAGTATGTCATCAATGAAAATAACAACAAACTGGTCCAAGTAGGATCTAAATACTCGGTGCATCAGATCCATGAATGCTGCAGGAGCATTTTTCAATCCAAAGGGCATCACCACAAATTCGAAACGACCATACCTAGACTGAAAAGCTATTTTCAATATGTCTTCCTCCTTAATTCTCAACCATGATAACATTGCTGCAAATCCAACTTTGAGTAAACTTGGGCTCCTTGAAGTTGGTCAAACAACTCCTTGATTCGTGACAACAAATACTTATTCTTGATGGTGACACTGTTAAGTCCTCGAAAATCAATGCATAATCTCAATGACCCATCTTTCTTTTTAACAAAGAGTATCAAAGATCCCCATGATGACGTACTGTGTCGAATAAATCCCACTTCAAATAACTTTTGCAATTGTGCCTTCAATTCTTGTAGCTCAAGTGGGGCCATTCTATATGATGTCCTGGATATTGGTGTTGTCCATGGAAATAATTCAATAGTAAACTTGATCTCCCTGTTAGGAGGTAACGATGTGAGTTCTTCTAGATATACATCTGGGTATTCTAATACATATACACTTCTATTATTCCCTTCTTGCCGCTGGGTTTACTGATTAAAAATGCCAGATATCCCCGTGCTCCTTTGATAATAGCCTTTCGAGCTTTAATAGTTGAAATAATCGGGGCCATCGTAGCTCGGACGCTACCTACGAACTCTACTATTGGTTGTCCAGGTATGGATAATTTAACTACCATCATGCGGCAATCCAAGTGAGCATGGTGCCTAGCTAACCAATCCATACCCAAAATAATATCGTATTCTAATATCGGGAATTCAATCAAATCAACAGGAAGACATTGAGCATCAATGTTCACATCGCATGTAATAAACACAACATCAGTTATTTGGCTAGCACCCATGGAAAGTTGAAACTTCTAAACAACAAGGCCTCCGTTCCATGCATGCATTCAAGTTGCAGATATAATGTGGTGCAACAAATGAATGTATTGATCCAGGATCAACTAAAACTTTAGCAAAACATCCAAATACAAGCAGTGTACCTTCCACCACATTGGTTGCCTTTGGAGCTTCTTGTCCAGCAAATGAAAACACACGACCCTGCATCTTAGAGCGATCTGCCATCTTATTTTTGGGCTTAGAAAATGGAACTGGATTGTTTCTTGATTGACCATTCATAAGATAATCCTTCACTTGATGTTGCGCATTCCCACATCTAAAATATTTTTTTGCCTTGCACCAGCATGAATCTGGCTTATATCCGAGCTTATTGCAAAAGGAACAGATTGGTATTTGACTCTATTTTCCCTTCCCATTGAAATTTTGATTTCCATCCCTTATGAATGGATGGGGTTTTCCTGAAGTCTGTCCCCCAAATAGTTTCTTTGAACTACCAATTCCCTTGGATTATGGCTCCAGTCATCCCAAACTACACTCCACCCTTGCTGCTGCTCGGACCACATCATCATAAGTATTTATCTCAGTAGATAACATCTGTTTCTAGATCTCATGCCTTAGTCCTATGGTGAACTTATGCAACTTATCTTCCTCATCATTGACTGATTGTTGGGAAATTTATTGTTTATATTTTGATGAATGCCATGTAAAACTTAGGCTAGAAAGTTGGCACCCCATTTTCTTTGTAATTTGCATTGTAATAGATAGGAAATGTCATTTAGTGAGTCGGTCGGCTATGCCTGGATATGCAAGAAGTCAATGAAGGCTAAAATGAAGACTCATTTGTGAAGCATTTGAGTATGGCAAGGAGGAGAAGTCAAGAACTCGATCGAAAGAGTATCATTTGGTTACAATTTGTGAGAAGTGTCGGTCAAGTCAACTCAAGACAACCAAGTCAAGTTGAAGTGGATGAGTCTTCCAATGATTGGGAGCCGACTCAAGTCACCTGGGGGAAGAGGAAGCTATGATCAAGTCAAGAAAATCGAAAAGAGTCCGTTGTACAGAAGTCAAGAAAGTTACTTAAATAAGTAATACTTCCATGTCTTTGTAATATTCTAAAGTGCTCAGTCCCAGAAGCGTGCAAAAGGAATAAACCAATGGGAAGCACTGCACCTGTGTCAGGCTCTGAAAAGCTGAAGGTTCATTTAATACGAGGTAATGTCAATTTCAATGACTGCAACAAGACAAGCCAATGACCAATAGTGTCTTTTGAAAACCAGCCTATCTCTTCAACGGGCAAATTTTTGAAAGAGCACTATAAAAGGCTGAGGAATCACTTTGAGAGTAGGTTACCTGAACCAAAAACATTCAAGTTATCATTCGAGCTGTAACCTACAAAAATATTCTCAACTTATTCAAGCAAATCCTCAAGCCTAAACTTTGAAGGAAATCAATCCAACACCAAGCTGTGAAGGAAAGACAACTTCAAACTGTTGAAGATGAAATTTTTGAAGAATCAAAAGGGGTCTACATTCCAAGGAGGATTGTAGAAAAGTTCAAGGTCGAACCAGTCTCAAGCTATTGGAGGGCTTCGTGATCAAATCCAAGAAGCTTGAGCAAGTGAGTGTAGTAGCAAGGCAATCGCCCTGTGAATAAGCCGAGTCGCACGAGAAGCCGAGTTGTGTGACCAAGGCATCTCCGTGATCGAGTCCCAAAGGATCAAGTCATTTGTGTGATCAAGACTTGTATACGGATCGATAACCACTTTGTATTCGATCAATACTTAGTGGATTCCTCCAGGAGTTGGAGAAGAGAGGATTAGAAGAATTACCCCATCTTGAACCTCTATAAAATTTATTGTGTCATTTACATTTCAAAGCATTTACTTTCGTGCATATCATTTAATATCTCACGATAATTTGCTATCCAATTGATATTTAACAAAGTGCTAAAACCAAGTGTTAAAACAAACTTAAACCAAATTCAAGGGTGTTAAGTCTTCCGCTGAAAATCTTATCACAGCCAAGTTAAGTATAAGACTAAGCAGCTGAGTTATTCTATCAACAGCTTAGTCGAGTCTGTTGAGTGGCTAACTCTGCTGGTTATCTAACTTAGCTGTCCATCAAGGACTTAACTGTGAAATTAACTCTGAATAATTTTAAAAGGACTAAATCAAAAAGTTGGTAAGGTTTATTCAACCCCCATTCTAAACCTTACACTCACACCCCTTGGGACGTACACTGATCTTGGTGCATACTTGGACAGTTGGTGGAACTATGATTCATATTGCGCTACAATCATACATCCCTGATTCAAATGATAAAATTCATCTCTACGGGCTTCCCTGATTACTTGGGGTATGTACTGCTTGCGAAATTCCCAAACAAAGTTACCCCAAGTCCTTGCATTCTCAGTCCTGTCCCATTTCTCCTCAACTGTCCACCACCAATTTCGAGCTGCTTCTAGTCGAAAAGCCATAAACTTCAGTTTTTGGTCATTAGTGTAGTTGAGAGCTGATAATATACTCTTCACTTTATCCAGCCAGATCTTTGCTTTAATGCCGTCTAGTTTGCCCTAAAATATAGAAGGGTCAAGGCGCAAAAAATTTTCCAGTACTCAATCATGGGCATAATGTGTCGGCCCCATTTTATGCTGATTTTGAGGTGATTAGCTTGCCGTTGTAAAAATTACAGCAAATGTTGTATTGCCAATGCAGTCAAATTATCTCCCCCACGGCTGGGGCTAGGGGTGGTACTGGTGGTGTTATTAACCCAGGTGATGGCTCGGGAGTTCTATCCCGTTGAGGATATGGTTCAAAATATCGATTAGCATGAGACATACCACGTACTCATCTTTCCGCCATCTAATAGAGAAGGTTAAGAAAACATAATAAATACATGTTTATTATGATAATAACAATGTATGAAATAAAAGAATTAAAGCTCATACATCAATACATTAAAAGATAGCTCTAGGCTTCATCATTTATATATAACATTAACATACACGGCGAGTCTATTTACAATCCCTAAATGTGACGTCAAAAAGGGCAGTGGGATACAAAAGAGTACTGCCAATCCAGTTCAGTGGCCACCTACGCCTACACTGACTATACATCAAGTCTACATATATACATCTACTAATTACTATCATCATAAAGAGTTTTCAAAATAGAAACTCCTAGACCCTATCTAAGACCTAAATATATGTGATATCACTGCGAGCATCGATATACTCGTCCACATCTATAGGCGGAGCCTTACCCATATCAACCTCTACCTCACCCCGATCCCCTCTGACTCATCTCTCTAATAGTCGACCTGCGACTCAGTATAATCGATGTGCTCCAACATACGTGCCATCTCCTCCTCATGATAACGTCAGGGATCCATACCTATACGTAAACAATAACTACATTAGCTACTAGTCATCATGGTAAAGAAATACTGAAAATCTCATCTAATCCATATAATGCTGAGCAGAATAATCCAAACTCAATGAATTATACATGTAATCACACCAATCCAAAATCCACAATATGTAGGTGTCTCCAATCAAGCTTATATGGTTGGAGTTTAAGGTTATAAGTAGTGGTAACCAAATCCACAGGCAGAGAATCCTATCCTGGGTAAGCTCAGGTGTAGTTACTTCTAAAACCTAAGTTCCGATACCATAATTATCACGCCCCAATCTTGATAAGTAAAATTAAACATAATATTCATCGAAGTACATCTCTAAAAAATAAAAAACTTAAATTTGGCCAGGCCATATCCAAAATTTTATACATCACAATACAAATACGTAGCGGAAGTCTAACATGTAGTAATATAATAACAGACTTATCAATACTTAAGTATAAGCTATAAATAAGTTCGGATATCCAAAATATTGATACAAAAGCAAATATCCATACAATTCCTAGAAGTTGTTCCACCAACTTCAACCTTGATTCGGAAACCCTTTATTGGACCACTCATTTTCTAATCCACCTGTCTCTGAATTTTTTTAAAATTGGTGGGGTGAGCTAAACAAGCTCAGTGGGTGGGGAATGGTAGCAATGATAGTTTAAATAAAATTAAATTAGTTTTCCCAAGCTTGAGAAAAAAAATTGAGTTTACATTTTTAAAAGTTACCAATTTTTATAAGTGTACATGTGATGACATACAAGCAAGCATCATTATAAGAAAATAATATTTCATTAAAACCGCACTTTCTAGAGATAGTTTGACAAGAATAATGTTTAATAAAATCAAAAGATGGCAAGAAATGACAAGTAGTAACAATAACAATCAATTACTGTAAACTTTAAATGTTTTTTGGACAAGCGAGTAGAAGCACTAAAGAGCAAACAAGAACGAGCAAGCAAGCAGGAATACCGAAGTGTTAATAGTCACAATTGAGCTGATCGGGCTATAATTATGTCATTCTACCTTATGACTCCCCAAACAAGAATTGGCCGAAGTCACAGGCTACCTTACAACTACCCCAAGTGGCTCGACGTCTCTTTAGCTAGGACTTGTCTGTTCAGAGATCGTCATATTCCGAATTATACCAACCCTATGATCCACACTCCCTCATAAAGTGGTGGGATTAGGACCATGGCCGATCAAATCAAGACCGTATGCGACCTGCTTAATATCGTTTAACCAAACCACATCACAAGACAAACAAGTAATACAAATATCAAAAATGATATAAGAATCGATTTTTGTGGCATACATATGTTTTACTCAAGTATAATATTACACGTAAGAACTTTTAAATGGCTCGCAGCCCAAGCAAGAAAGTTCAAAATCTTAATTGTCAATTTTGCACGAGTAAAGTGATTTATAATCGGAGTTGTAATTTAATCGGATATTGATATATATTAACCAGAGAATCTCCAAGTTCAAAATCTCAAAATAAAATCAGCGGTTAATTTTCAAAATTTCAGTTAGGGTTTTAAACTTTCACATAATTGCACAAAACCTTTTAAGATTCTAAAATTTTAAACTTGTATTAAAATTTCAAAATTTTTCATTAATGATCTCTGATTTAAAAAATATGGCTTGTACAGTTTAATGTCGAGAGTTTTTTTAGGTGTTCTAGGTATTTTTTTTTTTTTTTTTACTGCATATTAATCCTTAGTTTATCTAAGAACCTCATTTTTAACCCTAAACTTTAAATATTTTTTAAATTGCTCCAAACCCATTTAAAAAAAATTCTGAAAAAAATATAAAATAAATTTCCAATAATACAACTCAGTCTTGAGAGCATGCAGTTTCTTTGAGTTCCAATTTCAGAAATTCATTTCAGTCCCCGATCTTACGATACATCGGTTATTTAACCTCAAGATCAAATTTTCTTTTCAAATTAACCCTGAAACACTTGTAACCTTTTAAATCAGACCATAAAGTTTTTGTACATCACAGAAGATAAACCTCTTACTTTCAAAAATTTCAGTTTAGTCCCTATATTTTCTATAATTGCAAAAGTAGCTTCCAAGTTCAATTTTCCTTCCAAATTCAAGCTCAATACATCCATGTACTTCCAAAACCAGACCAACATCTAAAATAACATCAAAATAGCCCAAAATTTTGAAATTTGCAGTTTAGTACTCCAAGTTACCGATTATTGCAATTTTAATCCTCAAACTCCAATTAAATTCTAAAAATGACTATAAATCATACAAGAAACATATAACAACACCCAAGAACATAAAGAAACATAATTTTCATGCTATTTAAAAGAATTTAAACATGCTCTACAAGAATCTAAAAATGCAAGCAAACTATTTAACACAAATAATTTAAGCTTTATTTTACTTACCTTAATGATTTTTCCAACTTTCTTTCAATCAACAAACTCCAAAACCTCCTCAAGTCAAGTCTCTAACAAAACCTACAACATTTATAACATTGCTTAAGTTTTGAAAAAATAAATATAAATTTTAAAACCCTAGGAATCTTCAAGTAGAATCAACTTACTAAACAAGCTTAAAAAACTTGAAACATGGAAAACATCACTTCCTCCTCCTCCAAGCTCTTTTTCTTTTTGGTCAAGTCTCTATACACCATGTAAATCCCATGATTAATTAAAGCTTACATCTCCAAATCTTTGGCCCTTGTACCCCACGGTTTTGAGAAGAAAGAAATGGAAGATATTTCTTTGATATTTAGTTGCTTTGGTTGAGTGAAATTTTTGCAAGACAATGAGTTTCTCCTCACTTCCTCTTACTATCGGCCAACACAAGGATATGGAAAAAGAAAAAGTCAACAAAAGTTGCTATCAAATATTAGTGAAGAAAAATTAAGTTGTCATCTTTTACAAAAATTAACATGTTTTACTTAGTTGCTTTGTTGTCTTTGTTTTTACTACAAAAAAGAAACGTGGTCCCTCACCTTACACACATCATGAAGAAGAAAGAATGAGGACAAAAAGATATTTTTATACCTCAATTTACGGCACCTACAAGGAGAAAAATGAGGAAGTCTACTTTAGTGGCCAACATGACAAAGTACAAGTAGGGGTGATTCAAGGCCTAGTAAAATAGTAAGTAAATGGTATGGTAAAAAAATAAGATTTAGTCAAGTCTTAAAAATCCTAAAAATTATTTCTTAGTAAATATGACTCTAATTTAAATCATACTAATGTTAGAAATATCTAATAAATGTGAGTCGATCTAACTAAGGTGATAAATCACATGGACCGAATTAAGATTGCTAACAAAATAAAAAGGAATAATATAAAATAAATTCACCAAATGATAACATATTACCTTATAATACGATCCTAGGGCCTCACACATTTAGTAGCAAATGTTTCATTCTAAACACTAAGGATCATTTGAACAAGCTTGACCCAAGACCGATGAAAGAATTTTTATGGGATACTTGACAAAATCAAAGCGCAATGAGTATACAACAAACCAAGCTTGGTAGTCGACGATCCATACATGTCAAATTCAACCAAGCCTCCGATGTTCAAAAAATCCCAAGTGAAGATAGTGATGATGAAGATGATGGAGAATCAATTATTCCAAACATCACTCAAAATGACCAACCTTATTCTTCAACAAATGATTAACAAGAAGAAACAGGTGACACTTTAGATCTTCCCGTCGAATTGAAATTTAAAGAAGATCATCCTAAAGATCTTATTATTGGGAATCTACTTGACAAGGTCATGACAAGAATAAAATATGCCGAAAAAGCTCTAACTTCCAAAACGAGCCTAAAAATGCTAAGGAAGCAATTGAATATGAAGATTGGTTCCTAGAAATTCAAGAAGAACTTAATCAATTTGAAAGAAATGAAGTTTGGGAACTTGTGATGTCCTCCATCTTACACTATCATCAGAACAAAATGGGTATTTCAGAACAAGTTGGACAATCAAGGCAATATCATTTGAAATAAATATTGATGATATTGTTTTTGCTGCTACTAATGAATCTTTGTACAAGATTTTCTCTAAGATTATGCAAGGTGAATTTGAAATAAGCATATTGGGTAAACTCAACTTTCTTCCTTGGACTTCAAATAAAACAATATCAAGAAGGGATATATATTTCTCAATCCAAATACAAAATGGAGCTTCTTAAGAAATTTGGAATTGAAGAAGGAAAACCGTGGCAACGCCAATGGCAACAAAAATCACAAGAAGGATGAAAATGGTAAACCAGCCGACCAAACCAAACATCGAGGAATGATTGGTAATTTACTTTACTAACCGCAAGTAGACCCAATATTCTTCATGCCATATGTCTATGTACTCGATATCTAACCAATCCCAAAGAATCTCCTTTAAGTGCCGTAAAAAGAATTTTTTCATATTTCAAAGGCACTATTTCATATTGTTTGTTTTATCCAAAAAATGATAGTTTCATTTTAAAAGGTTATAGTGGCTCGGATTATACCAAAAACATTGATGATTGAAAAAAGACATGCGACTCATGTCAATTTCTAGGCGATTGTCTCGTCTCTTGGTTTTCTAAAAAGCAAAATTATGTTTCTTTATCAACGGCCGAAGCCGAATATATTTTCATGCCTTTTTATTGTACCCATTATTTTGGATGAAACAAACCTTGGTAGATTACAAAATTAATTTTAAAAATATTCCTATCTTTTGTGATAATACTTCCGCCATTAATATATCTCAAAATCCGGTCCATCACAATCGAACCAAACATATTGAGGTTCGACATCACTTTTAAGGGATTACATTCCAGAGCGAAAAATTGAGATGTGTTTTGTTCTGTCCCAAGATCAACTAGCAGATATTTTTACAAAACCATTACCCACTGAGTCTTTTAATTCTATTCGAGCTCGTTTAGGTATAATGCATATTTAATAACGTCAATATTTACATTTTGGGCACTTTATTTTGTTAGAAATGTTTTAGGGTAAACAATCTATTTTTCAAAACTTCAAAAAATGAGACAGAATTTTTCCTCTGGAACAGGGACAAGTCGCTCTACATAGAGACCGGTTGCCCTATATAGCGACCGATTGCTATCGTTACATAATACATTTATATCGTTTATGTCTCAATTTCTGACAGAGCACAAATTCTCCTCTCTTTTAAACCCTAGGCGCGATTCTTCACCTTCAAATCTCAATCTCCTTCTGACTTCACCGAATTTCACAATTCTTGTTTCTAATCTCATCTACTTCTTGAGAATTTCACATATATGGCATCTCCAAAGAATTTTACCAATTTATCCCCTATCTAAAAACGAAAAAGAGCCGGAGAGGGTTTATTTCAAATTTCCAATTCATGTCAGAACAACGCGAAATACGGACAACTCAATGTTAAGTGGAACAAGGGGAATCTGCTCATGCTAATCCTCTACTTTCCCGGTCTCAAATTGCTACCCTCCGATCGACCATTACAAAAGATAATGTCAAATGGTGAAAGATTAAGAAATCTCTTTTATCCCTAGCTCCAAGTGGTTCAAATTCTTCGTTGTTTATTCATAAGTATGACGAATATTTTTATGGACAATCCGAAAATGAATAAATAAGTTGGTTGGACTAAAATTTGTCAGTTTGAGACATTTTCGAACTCTTTTTCTTATATTCGTGATTTGTTTGAAACCCAAGGTTGGGTTTATTTGTGGGATCACCTTTTTATAATGTATGATGATGAGGTGATTAAGCTTTTCTATGCGAATATGTGGATAGAATTTGGTGATACACATAAGCCGATAGCCTTGAATTCATTTGTGAAGGGGCGTCACTTTCGTTGGACACCTAATGAAATTTGTCGTTTAGTTGGTGTAAGAGAGGGTGGTTGGATTACATTGCTTGTATTCGTTGGGAAGATAAAATGCTAGGAGTTACGTCGGAGGAGGTAAAAACATTTTTGGGGGTTATGCTAGAGTTTACTACACAATCTATGATGGATGAACTTTGTATTGTTTCATTGATTGTGTCATATTGTGTGTGTGGGAAGTCGGTTAAATTACCAAGCAATATGGATTACTTCTTAACTCACAAGATCAAAAGGGGCAATTTGGTAAATTATGGGGCCATTTTTATTTAGTGCTTGATAGACGCGGTTACTTTGGGCTCTAAACAATTTGCCTTGGGTAATTTGATTTATAAGTTACTTCTGCAATCCGGTCTTCTTCCTGCGGAGCTTAATTCCGAAGTCATTAGGAATGATTTTTGACAATGATAACATTCAACAAATACTTCGGATGCATCGAAATATGGAAAAAGCCCCCAATAAGTCATCAAAAGGTAATGCAGAGCCTCTACTTCCCAAGTTCCTGATGATATTTTTGATGATATTGAGGCTAAGAATCTAGCAGGAGGGCATCACAATGCTCCAGAGGATAACACTAACGTGTAAGTCCAAGCGGCTACGATAATCTAGAGGGGGGGTGAATAGATTATCTCCATCTTTTCGATTTCGCCCTCTTTTTAAAACCGAATGCTCAAATACAATAATAAAGGTGCGGAATATAAACAACACACGCCGATATAAAAGAGTTCAACCCACCTAGGGCCTAATCCTCTACCACCCCAAAGATATCCAGGGATGGATTTTGAAAAGAAAAAGAATTTTATTAATTACCAAAATTAATACAAATTCAACTTACAACACCTTGAAGAGCACCACACTCTTCTTCAACACCACCTTTGGAGATTACCACAATCTCCTTTGAAGATTACCACAATCTTCCTTCAACGGCACCTTGTGAAGATTACCACAATCTTCAACCTTGAAGAATACCAAATTCTTCAACACCTCAATAAGAAGATTACCACAATCTTCTTCACCTATTACCTAGATCATCCAAGTGTGCTCTTACCACAAGAACACTCACAAGGATATCTTGTGTTTGAATGATAACCAAAAATCAAGATTACAACTCAATAATGAATATTACAATTTGAGTGCGAAGTGTAATCAAGAAAAGCCTAGACCTCAAAGATGTGAAAGTGATAAGCTAGGCAATTTTACAACAAGAATAATAACAATGGAAGACCAAGTGTTTGCTTGAAGTGTATCTTGTTGTGTTGTATCTCAATTGTTGTATTGGTTGCTCCAAAACTTCCTCTATTTATAGGAGATGATTGATCAAGCATAGGCTCCTCTTGGGGATTGAAAATCTACTGAGAAAAATACAATTAAAATCAAGAATATAGCTGTTAGAAATCAATCCCACAATTTAAGGAAATGTGTCTGTTTGTCAAACGGTCATATTTTTTCTTTGTCAATACAGGCGACCGACCGGTCGCATTTAAATAAGAACACTTTGAAAATTACAACAGGCGGCCGGTCGACGAGGCTTCGACCGGTCGACCCTGTCTCAACCGGTCCCCTAGGCACAAAAAAGGGGTTAAGTTCTGTTTCAACATGGAACTTGCAGTACCGGCCGATCATTGGCGACGATCGGCCGATCGGTCGACGCCGAAGATGCACGGTCGACCTGCTTGTTTTCCTTCCGTCTCATTTTTCTCGTTTCTAAAAACATCTTCGGTATGGGTTGCCCTATAGGGCGACCGGTCAACCACGAGAGTAAATGTTGTCCAATTTTTTGTCGAAAATAAAACCCAAGAAATACTCCGAAAATTTAGTAAAAACATTTTAAACCAATCGAGAGTATTTAGACAACATTTAGGAACCTTGTTAAGGAGTGAAAAATCCATTGAAATAAAATCATTAAAAGTGTTGTCCATTATTATTAAAAATAAACTTGAGGAAATACTCCAGGAAAATATTAAAAACCATTTTAAATCATTTAGGAGTATTTGGACAACCTTTAAAAGCATTGTTTTGGTGACAAAATAAAATCATCAAAATTAAGATAAAAACATGTATCAAACAATCTCCCCTTTTTGATGATTACAAACCAAAACAATTTTTACACAAACTAAGAGAGCAATTTTGAAATGATTTTCCGGTAAAAACATTTGACCGTTTGGAAGCAACCAAAATTTCCAAAGAATATTAAAGCAACCAAGTAGGGAGTAAATATTTTTCAATAATAAGCACAAGCTCCCCTATCAACAAGCACATCAAGAATAATGTAAGAGCAATAATCCATAAGCTAAAAGCTTTAGCTTTTACAATTTGTTCAAGAGCTTATAAGCTCCCCCTGTCATAAAACAACATTTAAACAATAATATAAGTCCATCAAGCAACAATTGGACTAAGAACAAATCACAACTTATGGCTTTTATGAGCCATAGCTTATAGCTTTTATGACAAGCTTTTATTAGCTTCTTTGAGCTAATGAGCCAATATCCTGTTTTTCTCCCCTTTGGAATCATCAAAAGAATGTTAGGATGGTGAAAACACCATACAATAATATCAAAGCATGCCAAATGGACGGTAAAAACCGTTTGAGCAATTTAAAGCATAATCATCCAAGGAAAGTGAGAGAATTGAAACATAAAAGATCCATAAGCTCATTAGTATGCAAAAAACATGATTTAAAAAAAATTTTAAGACATTTTGAAGCAAGAGAATCATGTAGAAGTTGAAAGTTTCATTGCGACATTTCAACAAACACCTTGTGTGCGTGAAAAATAGAAGAGGTTGTATATAACCTTTGTAAATGGTTCAAGCCAAAAAATTTCATATCATCAATCAACCTCATTTCAAAGCTCAAAAGAAATCATATGCACCATATGCAATAATTTGTTCATCAATTAAGAAGCTCAAAGTAGATTCTCAAGGGTTCAACCCAATTGAGATAAGCTAAGAATGATCAAGGCATTTCAAATGCCAACAATTAGAGCATCTATCAAGTAATAAGTCATGCTTTCAACATACATGTATCAAATGTCCCAACATATCCATCTAAGTAAAATGAACAAAGCAATAAGAGAAGCACTTTTACCATCAAGTACTTCATACCAATTATCAAACAATGCTTAAGAATATTTTTACCATCAAATACTCCATCAAAGTCATGATCATTCACAAGTCATTATCAACTTGCAATTTTAACCCTTTAAGAAAAACAAGCAAATATCATTAGTACAAATGAGTTTTACAAAAGTTCATAAAAGTACAAAGCACATTAATGAAAATGCTTAGAAAGTAAAGGGGTGGGGTAACATCATTCCTCATCCGAGGAGAAGCAAGATCCGGGAATAAAGTCCTTGATGAATTTCTTCAATTTTCCGATAGACTTTTGCATTTTGGAGGTCTTTTGCTCCAAAGCCTCATACCTCGTTTCATGAAAAGTCCTCATCTCATCAAATTCGGCTTGAGTATACCTCCTAGGCGGTTGAGCACCGGTATTACCCTCCGGATTGCTCGGTTCACCCTCTTCCGCCAATCTTGCGGCCTCGGTGTCATCAAAGTAGTCATTAGGATCGGGGGACTCTTGACCTCTTCCTCTAGCCATTTTGGTTGGTCGGATGTCCATATTCTTGCGCATCGTGACTATTTGGGAGATATTATCAATGTCGAAGTCATTTTGAAAAACTTCCGAGTTAAACTCCGACGAAGGAAGTCCCGATTGAATAAGAAGTTTACAAATCCAATTTCCCATAACCAACTTCTTATTACCTTGAGTAATGGACTCGATTAGACATTGAATAAGTATGGCACCAAAGTTAAGTGGTTTCCTCCTAGCAATCTTATAAGTCAAAAATAATCCATATTGCTAGGCATCTTTCCCGACTTACCACAAATGCAATATGCGACAATGACCGATAAAATACGATGCTCAAGTGTCATTGCCAACAAAGAATACTTTGGCCATACTCCCAAATACGTCTTAACTTCTTTCATCGACACCCCCAACATTTCATCATTCCAAGTCCCACAAGAGAAATAATCCCAACCACCTTCTCTAACATGTAAAAGCGGCAAATATCATTGGGAGTCCATCTAAAATGACGACCCTTTATAAGCGAATTAACGGCAATCGGCTTTCTTTCATTATCATATTGCACCCACATATTAGCATAAAAATGTTGGATAATATCATCATCATACAACACATAAGCATGCTCCCATAAATACATCCAACCTTGCTCCTCAAAAAATCCTCTTATAGTAGGATACTCATTTGTAAATGAACTAAAACGACACATTTTAGTCCGAGCAATAGATTTACCTCTCATCCCCGAATCCTCATAGTACCATTCCGCATACTTATTGATGAAATTAATAGCATTGCGGGAATTAGGAGCTTGAGTAACAAAAGATTTTTTACCTTTCGCCCAACGGCAATTTTCGAGCGAAATTGTTCCACGGAGCTCGGTGATTTGGGCCCGAGAGAGAATGGGATTTTGAACATCATCACCTTCTTGAGCCACATTTCTTTGAGCGGCTCGAATATCCCTTTGTTCGGCTTCGTCTCGCCGATTTCTCGAAGTACCCTCTCCGCCCTTTCTTCTCTTAGAAGTGGGATTTTGATCGGTGGAATTTCTTGGAGGAGCCATATATGTAAGATTCTTGTGAAAATAAGAAGATTAGCAACAAGAATCGTGAAAAATGATGAAGAAATGAAGATCTTGAAGAAAAGGGGAAAAAAAATCGCTGCTAGGGTTTTAAGAATATGTCCTGCGTCTGTTATAAGAGCGAAGACAGAAAGTTTTAAGTGCAAAAAATGGCCTGGGCGACCGGTCGAGGTAGGGGGCGACCGGTCGAGGTGCAGGGCGACCGGTCGCCCCTGCTTTGACCGTCCCAGGTAATTTTTTCTTTTTCCCAGAGTTTTCCAAAATACGATTTTCACCCCAAAAGTTTTAAAACTTTGCAAAAATATAAGTTTGGACTATATCCAACAAATATGGGTTTCGGGAAAACATATACACGATAAAATCAAGACTAAAACACGTAGTGCCCTTTTTTTTTAAAAGAAAATATTTGCAAGATTAATTAGGGGCACTTAAGGGCTCAAAATGAAATATCTTGAAAGATATGTGCATAAGCATAAAATCGAGTTTAAAGAAAAATACGAGTAGACATACCTCGATGGTTTAAGAAACTTGATGACGTAATAGCCAATGAGTATGAAATATGTATCCTACACAATTCTTAGACAACATTTTCATAGAAAATTCAAGTGTAGGCAAATAATATGAGATAACAAAAAGAGCTTATGCTATAAGATTTCATAAGAGATAATAAGCCACATAAGTCTAATAAAATGCTCAAGAGTATTAGAAAATCATGCAAGGTCTCTTTTTTTTTTTTTTTAAAATTTTGAAACTCATAAATATATAAGAGACCTATATTAAAAATAAATACTTGAAGATTCATTTTGCAATTAAGACACAATTAAAAGTATGCATAGATTTAAAAATAAAATGCATATACAAATGGGGAGATATGGTTTACCAATTACGCCGTTTCCATGGGTTGTGTCTTTCCCATTGTTGATGATATCTTCCCATTGAGAAGTCACTTTGTTGATGATGACTTCTCCATTTCCAAGTTTGGTTACCTTCCCATGGTTGATGGTTTCTCCTTCTTTGAAAATCATCTTGTTGATGATGTCTTTGCCATTTCCAAGGATTGTGTTCTTCCCATTTTTGATTATACGCTCTTCTTGGAAATTGGCTTTGTTGAGAGTAGTTTCTCCTTCTTTGATCAAATGAAACGTTCATTTGATGTTTTCTTGGTGGCATGAATTTTCTCCGATTTTTGCTTTGCCGGGTACCTAATAGCACATTGTTTTGTGGTACCCTCATGTGTTTGGGTCCTTTAAGATTAGCTTTGAGACTTTTAGGTCTCCAACAATATTTAGAGCTATTTCTAGCCCGACAAGAATTAGCCGTATGACCCTTTTTGCCACAATAAAAACAAGTAATAATTTTAGGAGCATAATGATCAATATGCATAGTGACTTGATCCTTTTTCATATGATTAACAACATTAGGCTTATGATCAAGTTCCTTATCACAATTATGAATATCAACAATATTGGACATTTTATTGGTACTCAAGTTGGATTTTAATAAATCCTTTTTCATGCAATCAATATTCTCAACAAGAGTACTATTTTCTATTTCAAGGTTTCTAACCTTATCAAGAGTGGTGGTGTGAGCACATGATAGTGATTCATAGGAAGTAAATAAACTATCCTTATCATTTTTCAAAATATTGAATTCCTTTTTCAAATTTTTATACTTAACAAGCAAGCTTTGGAATTCATCTTGAAGATCATCAAAATCCTTTTTCATATGATTAACAACATTAGGCTTATGATCAAGTTCCTTATCACAATTATGAATATCAACAATATTGGACATTTTATTGGTACTCAAGTTGGATTTTAATAAATCCTTTTTCATGCAATCAATATTCTCAACAAGAGTACTATTTTCTATTTCAAGGTTTCTAACCTTATCAAGAGTGGTGGTGTGAGCACATGATAGTGATTCATAGGAAGTAAATAAACTATCCTTATCATTTTTCAAAATATTGAATTCCTTTTTCAAATTTTTATACTTAACAAGCAAGCTTTGGAATTCATCTTGAAGATCATCAAAATCATTTTGCAAATCACTATAATCATTTTGAATAACAATATCATAAGAAGTAGAGGGCTTAAGACATACCTCATTTTCTTCATTGATGCCCATAAGGCAATATTCAACTTCTTCATAATTGGAAGTTGTAAGAGGCTTATTCCTTAGATTTGAGCTTGTATGACCTTGAGAAGTAGATGCTTTTGTTTGACTCCTTTTATTTGCAAATACTCCATAGATGGCTTCTAATTTTTGCCATACTTCATGTGCCGACTTTATTCCTACAATATGTTCATATTCTAAATTAGTAAATGAACAATACAAAATATTTAAAGCCTTACCGTTTAAGGAGATGATTTTCTTTTCTTCATCATTGAGCTTTTTGAAGCCTTTTGAGGTGTATGGTGTATCTTTCGTCGGAATGGATTCTCCATTAATGACGGTGTTCCAAATGTCGAACCCGCAACCTTGTAGATAGCATTCCATTCTTTCTTTCCAAAAATTAAAATTCTTGGAATCAAATAGTGGTGGCTTGGTGGTGGAGGTGCCGGATAGATGAGCTTCGTTTCAGAGTCGTCGATCGTTTCTCTTCACTCGCGATGTGAAACGAGCTTGCCAAAGAGTTTGGCTCGATACCACTTGTAAGTCCAAGCGGCTACGATAATCTAGAGGGGGGGTGAATAGATTATCTCCATCTTTTCGATTTCGCCCTCTTTTTAAAACCGAATGCTCAAATACAATAATAAAGGTGCAGAATATAAACAACACACGTCGATATAAAGAGGTTCAACCCACCTAGGGCCTAATCCTCTACCACCCCAGTATATCCGGGATGGATTTTGAAAAGAAAAAGAATTTTATTAATTACCAAAATTAATACAAATTCAACTTACAACACCTTGAAGAGCACCACACTCTTCTTCAACACCACCTTTGGAGATTACCACAATCTCCCTTTCAAGATTACCACAATCTTCCTTCAACGGCACCTTGTGAAGATTACCACAATCTTCAACCTTGAAGAATACCAAATTCTTCAACACCTCAATAAGAAGATTACCACAATCTTCTTCACCTATTACCTAGATCATCCAAGTGTGCTCTTACCACAAGAACACTCACAAGGATATCTTGTGTTTGAATGATAACCAAAAATCAAGATTACAACTCAATAATGAATATTACAATTTGAGTGCGAAGTGTAATCAAGAAAAGCCTAGACCTCAAAGATGTGAAAGTGATAAGCTAGGCAATTTTACAACAAGAATAATAACAATGGAAGACCAAGTGTTTGCTTGAAGTGTATCTTGTTGTGTTGTATCTCAATTGTTGTATTGGTTGCTCCAAAACTTCCTCTATTTATAGGAGATGATTGATCAAGCATAGGCTCCTCTTGGGGATTGAAAATCTACAGAAAAATACAATTAAAATCAAGAATATAGCTGTTAGAAATCAATCCCACAATTTAAGGAAATGTGTCTCATTGTCAAACGGTCATATTTTTTCTTTGTCAATACACATAGCGACCGGTCGCACGTAAATAAGAACACTTTGAAAATTACAACAGGCGACCGGCCGACGTGAGGCTTCGGCCGACCGGTCGACCCTGCCTCAACCGGTCCCCCCTAGGCACAAAAAAAACGAAGGGGTTAAGTTCTGTTTCAACATGGAACTTGCAGTGCGGTCGGCCATTGGCGACGGCCGACCGACCGATCGACGCCAGCGCACCGGTCGACCGCTTGTTTTCCTTCCGTCTCATTTTTCTGTTTCTAAAAACATCTTCAGGTATGGGTTGCCCTATAGGGCGACCGGTCGACCACGAGACAGAAATGTTGTCCAATTTTTTGTCGAAAATAAAACCCAAGAAATACTCCGAAAATTTAGTAAAAACATTTTAAACCAATCGAGAGTATTTAGACAACATTTAGGAACCTTGTTAAGGAGTGAAAAATCCATTGAAATAAAATCATTAAAAGTGTTGTCCATTATTATCAAAAATAAACTTGAGGAAATACTCCGGAAAATATTAAAAACCATTTTAAATCATTTAGGAGTATTTGGACAACCTTTAAAAGCATTGTTTTGGTGACAAAATAAAATCATCAAAATTAAGATAAAAACATGTATCAAACATAACGCTGATGATTATGATGAGGATGAGAGTCCGTATGGGTATGATGAAAAGATTAGTGAACTTAATGAAAGATATCAAGAGGACTATGACTAGCTTAAGAGGGGCTATGAGGAACTTAAAACAGAAAACATCAAGCTCAAGAAATCAGTTTGAAAGTTCAAGAAGTTCATCAAAGATCTCCACCCACCGCTTACTTCTCCTCGAACGAGGATTATTCTTCTTTAATTTTTTGTCATTTATATTTATTTTGTTCTTTTTTGTTTTGAAACTCTTGAATTCATATGACGTTATTTAAATTTTGGATATTGTTTGTACTTTTAACTTTCTATGCTTCTTTGATATATATATATATATATATATATATATATGCTCTTTCAATATTTTTTATTTTTCTAATGTTCTTTTTGATGATTTCAAGGGGGAGAAAGATTGCATTAGTCAAAAATCTCAATGATTGCATGAGCAAAAAAACTCACATGAGCTAAGAAGCTCATTGGTATAAGCTTTGGTGAAGTTTAATAAAAGTGCATAAGCTAAAAAATTTATTGGTATAAGTTACAAGTTGATGGGCTTTTCTATCTTGATATATATGATATTTTTTGAGCCTTATGTACTTTTTTTCCCAAGCTATAAGACTAATACTGATAGGGGAGCTTTTGAGCTTTTGAGCTTTTAAAGCTAAGTTAAGCTTGACAACCTATAACCTATGAAGCTTTTATTTTATACTTTGCCTAATGCATATTGTTTACTTGGCATGTTGATAGGGGGAGCTTTAAAAAACTTTTTAAAAACTTTTGCTCCTTAGCTTATTTGTCTCGTATAATCACTTATGTATATTTATTTGAGAAGTGTTGCTTATAATGGATAGAAAAAAAATTGATCAGAAAACTCTCTTCTAAAATCTCCCTTTAAAAATTGTTTTCGATTGGAATCATAAAAAAGGAGGAGTATGTTGAAACAAAGTTGTTTTTGATTTTGATGATTTCACATATCGATTTATAAACCAAAACAATATTTTTAAAAATTGGCAAAATACTTTAAACGTTCTAATTTATTTAATGTTAATTTTATGAAGTATTACTTGAACTTTATTTTTTCGGAGAACACTCTGTACTGAGGTCGATCGATCGGTATAGATAGCAATCGATACCTGAAAGTTTTACCAAGTTTTCAGAAAACAGAGAATTCTCTGTATTGAGGATGGCTGGTCTCTATAGAGGGCGACCTGTACCTGTAAGTTCTTCAGAAATTTCGAAAAATAGAGAATCATCTAAGGTCATAGAGACCTGGTCGCTATAATAGGGCGACTGATACCTTATTGTTTGCAAAAATTAGATTTTATTCTCTGTTTCAATAGCAACCAGTCTCTATCTGTTGGGAAATTTATTTTTTAGATTTTGATGATGCTACGTAAAACTTAGATTACGAAGTTGGCACCCCATTTTTTGTTGTAAATTCAACTATGTAATAGATAGGATCTATGAGATAAGTCGAAGCAACTAAATTGAAAATTGCAGAATTCAACTGAAGGACAAAGTGAAGAATCAGCTGAGTTGCAGCTGAGTGTCGAAGAGAAGTCTCAGTCAAGTACCAAAAAAAAGTTGTCTCAGTCAGCTGACTGACAACTAAGTCATTCCCAAATGATTGGAGAAGACTCAAGTTAAAGGGGTAAAACAGCTGTTGAAGTCAAATCAACTGTGATGGATCCGTTGCACTCAAGTTGAGGAAATTACTTATTTTAGTAATAAGGACATGCTGCAGTCTTAAAGTGCTCAACCTAGAAGTGTGCAAAAAGAATAAACGAATGGGAATCACTGAACCGTGTTAGGTCCTGAAAAGCTGCAGAGATCATTAAACTAGGAAATGTCCCCATCACTTGCTGCACAACAAGACAAGCCAACAACCATGAAAATGGAGTATGAAAATGCATCTATCTCTTCAACGGATATATTTTTGAACTGCCACTATAAAAAGATGATGAATTCATTTGAGAGAAAAATATATACAAGACATACGCACGAAGCAACATTAAGACACAAGAGCAAAGAGCAAAATACTCTCAAGAAATACACTCTATCCTTAAGCCTAAAATTCGAAGCCTATCTAACCAACACTCTCAGTGAAGGAAAGAAAAGCTTCAAGCTGTTGAAGAGGAACTTGTGTAAAGACAAAGGGGTCTGCACATCCAAGAATTGAAAGAAGTGCAGTGAGGTTCAAGTTAGAACCAGGCTTTGGATTCGTTAGAGGGTCTTGTGAAGAGTTGAGTCCTAGGAGTGAAGCTAGCTGTGTGATCAAGGCTAACTATTGTTGTACAAAAATTTGAAAATTTGAAAATGCCTGCAGGTGAGACTCTGGATCAGCTAGATGCCAGATTTACAGAGATTACAAATGAGCTCCCAGCTCTGGGTAAGGAATACACACAGAAGGAGATATGTATAAAGATTCTTAGGTCTCTCTCAACTGAGTGGGAAATGAAAGTGATGTCCTCGAGACATTCTATGGACTTGACAAGAACCTCCAACCATGAGCTATTTTCAGACTTAAAGGCATATGAATTTTAAGCTCAGAAGGAAAGAGCAAGAAGAGATAGCTATACCCAACACATCTGCTCTAATGGCTGGAGAATCCAAGAAAGCTAAATCCAAGGATAACATTGACCAGAAGGAGATAGCCCTGATGGTTAAAAGATTCAAGTTCTTTAACAAGAACTATAAAACAAACAAGGGTGAAACCTCCAGAAGACACCCAGCTCCTTCCACGATGTTGGGAAATTTATGTAAGAGATTTTGATGATACCATGTAAAACTTAGATTAGGAAGTTGGCACCCCAATTCAACTGAAAATCAACTTCTAATAGATAGGACTATGTAAGCTGAGTAAAAGCAGCCAAGTTGAAGAAACCAGGACTCGACTAAAGATTAAAGTGAAGACACAACTATATGGTAGCTGAGTGAACTGCAGAGAAGTATCAGTTAAGTGACAGAAAAGCTATCTCAGTCAGCTGACTGACAACAAAGTCATTCCAAAATCATTGGAGTTGACTGTCAAAGGGGTTATGCAACAGAAAGGATCAAAGAAAGCTGAAGAGATCCGCTGTCAAGTAAAGTCAAGTTTTTGCTGGAAATAGGCATGTGTCAGACTGCCGACCTTAAAGTTGTTTTGCTGAAAGAGTGCAAAAAGCAAGGAGCCAATGAGATGTACCTGAACACCTGCAGAGTTTGAGGAAAGGCTACAGAGCATTAAATATTGGGTACAGTCTACATCAAAGCTGCAAGACAAGACAAGCCAACGACCTAGAAGTGGAGTTTGAAAATGCATTTATCTCTTTAATGAATACATTTTTGAACTGCCACTGTAAAAGGCTGAGGAATTCATTTGAGATAAGGTTACATAAACCTAAGCTATGAATGCAAGCAAGCAAATTAGACACTAACCTGCAAAGCAAAATAATATCTCTCTAGCATTCAAATCATATCCTCAAGCCTAAACTCGAAGGAAATTGATCCAACACATTCATTGAAGGAAAGACAACTTTATTTGTTGAAGAGGAAAGACTTTACTTATCAACCCTTTGGACGCACACAAGACCAAGGAAGATAGACCACCAAAGAGAGCTGACAACTAGAGAGCTGAATATCAGAGAGTTGATTACCAGAAAGCTGAGAACCTATGCTGGATTTGCAGACAGTCATGACACTTTGCTATTGATTATTCCTATCCACCAGTCAACAAATACAGAAACGAGGAAGAAAGAAAGGTCTTCAGAGAGAGAAGACAAGAAAGAAAGAATGCCCTAGTGGCTGCTAAACCTAACACAGCTAAGTGCAAGGAGACAGCTGAGTCAGACAATAGTGAGGCAGGCTATTCCTCAGACACAGAAGAAGAGGCTCTGATATGCCTCATGGCCAAAGAACAAGAAGATGAGATACATTCTAACTCATCTAGCTCACATTCTGATGATAGTGATAGTGACAAACACACACTTCATCACCCACAATCTTTATGATTCATTAGGCAAAATGATGAAAGACTTTGAACACATAAAATCCACACACACACTTTTACATGAGGAAAATAGCCAACTCAAAAGCCAAAACTCATAGCTAACTGACGAGCTAAGAACTCTAAGTCACATAACTGATGAAATAAAGAGCTAAAGGTTGAGATAGCTAAGGTCAATGCAGACTTAGTTGAAAAGGAAAAGAGGGAAAAAGATTTGAAAAATGTGATTGCATCGCTCAGTAAGTCATCCAAAACATTGGATGAATTAATGATGATTCAAAAGGAAATAAGAGACAAGGCAGACTTAGGATTTAATTCCTTTGTCAATGCTCAAACTCCAAGAGTGATTTTGGAAAAAGGATCATCAAGTAATGGTGGAGTCCAAAAACCAAATGCACCATATGTTGCACCCACTCACAATCACAAGCACACACATGCTCGCCTAGGCTATAAAGGCAAAGACAAGAAGCCAGCTGAGTATGCTGAAAGGACAGCTGAAACAAAATTCAGAAGAGTCCATCAGCAGGCTCCAAACACGAAGTATTCTGTTAAGGCAAAGTAGAACTACCAAAAACCCAGAGGTTTCAGAAGAGAAAACCATATGAAGGGAATGATAGAAATTATCCTTGTCAGGCTGATTGGAATAATCAAGTGAGACATCAGCCAAGTCCTAAGGGATATAATCCTAAGTGACAAAGAATTCAGACTCAAAATAGGTCATTCCCTAGGCAAATGAACCAATATCAGCACACATATGCACCTAAACACAATGCCAATATGCACAAAAGTTTTCATATTATCCAAAGAAAGCAAATGCACCAGCACATTCATTGGCATACAGACAGAAGAGACAGTTGTATGTGCCTAAAGCCCCTAAGCAATTTGCTAAGATTCATTATGATGCAAGAAGACTTAATCCAAAGACTTACTCCAACCAGATGTGAGATAACTGAGAGACATTCACCAGAGCTAATCATTGGAGATGTTAGAAAAAGAGTGAGAACCAGATCCAGGACTCAACATGAAGTTATGCTCACTTATTTCATTTCTCAAATAGAGTCTAAGGATGTGTCACAAGCATTGGTGACACACATTAAATTCTAGCTATGCAGTAAGAGCTGAATCAGTTTGAAATAAATAAAGTTTGGGAATCAGTTCAAAGGCCTACTGTAGGTCCCAAGGGGTGTAATTAAGGTTTAGAAGGGAGGGGGGTTGAATAAACCTTACCAACTTTTCGATTTTAGTCTTTTTAAAATATTACAGAGTTAACACAAACAACTAAGTCCTTGAGGGACAACTAAGTTGGTTATTCAGCAGAGTTAGCTACTCAACAGACTCGATAGAGCTGTTGATAGAATAACTCAACTGTTTAACCTAAAACTTAACTTGGCTGTGTTGAGTTTTTCAGCAGAAGACTTAACACCCTTTGATTTGTTTTAAACTTGTTTTAACACTTGATTTTAGCACTTAGTTATTAATAAATTAGATAGCAATTTATCAGCAGATATAAATAAGTATGCAGAGATAAAAGTGCTGAAATGTAAATGACACAAATAATTTTTATAGAGGTTCGAAGATGGGGTAATTCTTCTAATCCTCTCTTCTCCAACTCCTGGAGGAATCCACTAAGTAATGATCAGTTCACAAAGTGGTTATCAGTCTAGAGACAAGTCTTGATCACACAGCTGACTCGCTCCTTGGACTCAGTCTAGAAATACCTTGGTCACACTGTTGGCTTCTCGTCCGACTCAGCTTCTTCACAGGGCAGCTGCCTTGCTACTTCAGCTCACTTTCTCAAGCTTCTTGGATTTGATCACGAAGCCCTCCAATAACTTGATACTGGTTCAACCTTGAACCTTCCTACAATCCTTATTGGAAAGTAGACCCCTTTTGATTCTTCAAAAGTTTTCTCTTCAACAGTTTGAAGTTATCTTTCCTTCACAGCTTTGTGTTGGATTGATGTCCTTCGAGATTTAGGCTTGAGGATTTTGCTTGAATATCTTGAGAATATTTTTCACGTTACAGTTTGAATAATGCTTGCTCGTTCGTGGTTCAGGTAACCTTTTCTCAATAAGATTCCTCAGCATTTTATAGTGAACTTTCAAAAATCTGTCCGTTGAAGAGATAGGCCGATTTTCAAAAGACACTTGTGTTCGTTGGCTTGTCTTTTCTTGGTCTTCAATCTTGAGATGTAGACCTTTCCTCATATTAAAGGAATGTTCAACTTTTTAGGTTCTGACATGAGGTGCAGTGCTTCCCATTGGTTTATTCCTTTTGCACGCTTCTGGGACGAGCACTTTAAGACCTGGCAGCATGGAAGTATTACTTATTTAAGTAATGTTCTTGACTTCTGTACAACGGATTTCTTTCAGTTGACTTCTCTTGGCTGTTGCCTATTTCCCCAGGCGACTTGAGTTTGCTCCAATCATTTGAAGACTCAACTGTCACTTTCAACTTGTGACTTGGATTCTTGAGATGACTTAGACTGACACTTCACATAGCTGTTCCTCAGCTGATACATCTTCAGTCAAGTTCTTGATCTTCCTTCTTAGCCATACTCATTGCTCCACAATGAGTCTTCACTTAAGTCTTGATTGACTTCTTGTATTTCCGGCTTAGTGACTCGACTCGACCTTTTCCAAATTTCTATCTATTACAAAGAAAATTACAAGGAAAATGGGGTGCCAACTTTCTAGTTTAAGTTTTACATGGCATTCATCAAAATCTATCAAATAAATTTCCCAACAATTTCCCCCTTTTTGATGATGCCAAAACTTAAAAACATTAAACAACATGTAAACAACAAAGATACATACAGACAATGCAGTAACAAAGAATGTATGCGTAGAATCAATCATTTTATTGATCATATCATTCTTGTCCTTTACACAACTGTTTACAAAGTGTATCAGAGCATATTGAAATCTAAGAAAATTACAAGCATCTATGCTAAGATACAAATATAAAGTGAGAAATTACAAAACACTTTATTGAATATACAGATGACTTACATGAAAATGTATTTACAAGAGTAAGATACATGAAAGGTTCGCAGCAATACTTCATCGCCTTCGCTGCCTCCTTCTTTCCTCTTCAGCTCTATCATCATCAGCTCTCTTTCTTTTTCTTTCATCTTCAGCTGCTTTCTTCTTTTCATAAGCTCTCTTCGCAGCATCATCTTTTCGATTCCTCTCTTGCCTCTCTTGCCATAGCAGGTCTTGTCTTCTGTTTTCCTCTTCTATTCTATTCATGTAGTCAGCATTCTTCCTAGCCACTTCCAGATTCGCTACTATATCATACCCAACCCAGTAGATCCTTCCCTTCTTGCCGGGATCTACATATTCGATATTTTTGGGTAGAGGTCTAGGTCGAAAACCTCTTCCTCCACCACTCATTCCTCCTCCTCTGGGTGTATACTTTCACAGAGTCTTCTCATTTTACGGATGAATGGATCTTTGGTAGTCTCGCCGCTATCGCCTTCTTCGCATAACTTCAGACCCTTCTCCCAGTACAGATCCCAGGCTTGGGCTACAGACATCTTCTAGAAATAGCCTTCGTATTTGAGCGTCTTAAATTCTTCAACAGATCTTGGCTCGGATCCATCATCTGGAATAACATCTTGATCCTTCCTTGCCGGAATGCCACCGAATTGTTTCATCACTGCTTCAATGCAGGCATCCATCTTTTTATCGAACTCTAACTGATCTGCTACTACAATCTTTCTTTTCTCTGACATGGGCACAACAGAGTGTTCGGTTGGCAGAGTTACTGGAAGCTTGCTGATTATTGAGGCTGTCACATGACCTTGCTAAGGGGTTTCAGCAATCATTAGTGTCAAATCCTTTGACTTTTCCCCCTCAACTGCTTTTCCCTTTTTCTTCTCATCAGCTGCTTTCTCACCAGTTGCTTCTTCTTTCAACTTCCTTAGGTACTCCTTTTCCCCTCTTTTTGGCATCATCAAAGGAGAGAGGGACCCCAGGGAACATTCCTGCGAGCATCAAGTCCATCTGTTTGAGAGCCGAGTTCTGCTTTGGAGAGTCCTGCGGCATGTCTTTGTTCAAAATTCTGAGCGAGTGGCTTTTGATTCAGCTGCCACCAGTTTCATTTCAGCCATGAGAAGGCTAAACTTCATATTCATGTTCTCCTCAACACGCAGAACTTCTTTTCGATGAAATTCATGCAGTAACTCCATTTCAATTGTGTGGGAGGCATGTAATATTTCCAAACAAGCATCTTATTGTACAATGCCTTAAAATATCGAACTTGTTCGAATCGCATTGCACTCTGCTGCTGACACCACTCCCTGATCCATACCACTACTCCTCTTAAGTCTGCTGTGAGGGTGGCATCTCTGTTGTCCAGACGTAGATCTAATGAGGCCTGGTTCCATTCGATCTTCTCAATCTCTCCACAGATTTTCTTGAAGACTTCACGGATCTCAGCTGTCACTCCTGATTCAACTGCCGACCATTCAGCATCAAAATCAAAGTCTGCTGGTACAATGGAGTTGGTAGGGATGACAGATCTTCTCAAATGGTGTATCGTCGCTGCTCTTTAGCTGTCTCTTCCTCTAGCTCTGGCAGCTCAAGTGAAAAGGGAAATAGTTGCTCAAAAGTATCATCTCGCACATAAGGGATTGAAATTTCAACAGGCTCGTGATGATCTTGGTGGAGTCGGAATTCTTTGATCATCAGAGTTGTGGGAGCCTGCGCAGATGATTTCGGTTCACCGGGCCTTGTTGAGTAGGTTGGCCACCGATCGAGCTCACTGCCTTTACCGCTTCGGCCTCAATAGATTTTTCTTAATGAATTACCTGTTCCTCGGCTGCAACATCAGCGTCATTGGAAGATGATGAAACCTGGGGGCTTGGTTCATCATCGAAGTTGAAAGTGTGTCGAGCAACTTTAAAACTCGACTGACTCGTCTGTGGGAGAACATCCTCAGCTGTGTCCTTTTGATGTGCAACAGGAGTGGACTCAACTTCATCTTCAGATCCTAGAAATGATATGTCAGGATTGTCCTGGGAGTCATGAAGTGCACTAATCTCCTTCTCAGATTCAACGATGTTAACAGGAGGGATGTTTTGAACTTCTTGAGCTTTACCCAGGGAGGTCTCAACTTCCCTTGGGCCTTCAACACCTCCAGCAGTCTCAACTGCAGAGAGGCCTTCTACATTCCCTTCGATAGACGCAGCTGTCTTAGGGTCTTGAACCGTGGCATCCAAAGGAGTCTCAACCCCTTGGATTGCACTTTCATTTCCCAGAGTGTTAACTCCCGGGGCATTTCCATCCTATGCCTCGACTGCAATAGTAGTGTCCTTAGCCTACAAAGCAGCTGACACTTCAGCTGGGACAGACCCAGCTGCCCGAGCTTTGTCAATGTCATTCTGCTGGGATTCTTTTTGAGTTTCCTCTTCGCCTCCTTTCTTCATTGTGGAGTCAGCTGCAGCATTCTCCGACCCTGTTGCAGTGGAGTGAGTTTCCCCCTCAACCGGCACACCAGCTGAGTGACTAATGATGGGGTCACTCTTCTCCAGACTCTCGGCTGCTTCCATTGAGTGCTTAGCCGTTGGTGCAGGTGGTAACACACCTTCAGTAGGGGTTGGCTCAACTTGGGTGCCCGAATTCCCAGTCTCATCGCCAAGTCCCTTGGACCCATTTTCAGAGTGTACTGGGGATGTAGTTGCAGCTATAACTGTGGCAATTTGCTGCACTGCTCCCAGTGGGTCTATTTGCAGGAGAGATTGTGAGGACTCTCCTGGTCCTTCAAACATACGTTGTTCATTCATCGTTCTGGATTCCCTCAAAGCTTGCTGCATGTCTGACTTTTCGTTTGTAGCAATGGGGTCCATGTCTTCATCACTCTCTGATAATACATCCAAATGAGGGTGAGTGTGTTCCAGAGTTCCAGTAAGAGGACATATATTGGCTTTCTCGAGAGCTTCAGCTTCCTCAGTTGCTCTGGCTTGTTCTTTCTCCTTGAAGATCTATAGAATATTCAGGCAATTATCTTCATCAAGGACCTGAATTACTTTGGTGATGCCGAGAAATTCGAACAACTCCTCCTCTTTTTCTATGAACTTAGGACGTTCAAACTGCAACCGTGAGTAACTTAGCTTCCACGCCCTCTATTCACGTAGACGGTGCTGAATGTCTGGATATACTGGAGAGTACATGATGACATCATCATCCTCATTCTCATCTTCTTGTCCTTCCTTTTCCGGAATGGAAGGTAGCATGCTCTGCTGCTCTTCACCTTCAGCAGCATCAGTTGCAGGCGGAGAGACAACTTTTTCACCTTGAGATTCAGTTGTCTCAGCTCCTTCTTTGTCCTCAGATGTTCTCTCCTCAGCTGGGTCTTTTGTGGGCCTCTGCTGATCACCCTCAGCAGACTTGGCTGTTTCATTTAATACTTTGGGAGACTGCACTTCTTGAGTGCCTGCAGTCTCAGATGCTTTCTCTAGCTGAGTAGCAGATTCAGCTGTCTTCTCACGCTCTGAACGCTTGACTAGCCTTCTTCTTTTGGTTTTAACTAGAGGAATTTCTAGTTCTATTTCCTCCGGCTCCTCAAACGTAAAGGCCTTCTGAGTTTCCTTAGAGGCAGAGGCCTGGGCATCCTTCTTAGGTGGAGCTGGTTTTCTGGGCTTGGCAGTCCTCTTCTTTCTTATGGCTGGAGAAGGTATTTGGGCTTCCTTCTCATCATCGGCTGCAGGGGCAGGAGACACGGTTGCTGGGGCAGGTGACTCAGCTGCAGGGGCAGGTGCATCCTATCTCTCTGCTGCAGGGGCAGCCTTCTTCTTTGTATCTTTCTTCTTGGGAGGGGAGGTAACAACTATGTCCTCGGGGTCAGCTGATTCCCCCTCACTGGTATCCGCCTTCTTCGCATGGGCTCTCTTTTGGGCTCCTGAAAGATTAGCCCTGAACATCTTCTTGTTTACATGGAAAGGCTTTCCATGTTGAAGGGGAATGCCCTTCACTTCCATCAGATGGCCAATTACTAGGCCATATCCGAGTGATCCTCCAAAGGATCCATCTTCCTTGTATGATTTGTTCCCAATGTTCTGGCAGAGTCTGCTGTACACAAACTCAGCCCAGTTGATTTTCTTTCCTTCCATGATCGCAACCATGACGATCAGCTTAGTCTTTGACAGCTGATTGAAGCTGCCAATCTTCATGTCTATGCACTTGGCAACGACATCCATCAGCTTGTGATAGTCGTCCTTCAGCAACTTTTTCTCAGCTGTGTAGACCACTTTTGCAGCACACTCTGGTTTGACTACTTCTTTCCATGCAGCAGCCAAGTTAACATCAACTTCGTTTATTTCCGTCATACCCTCAGATGGCAACAAACAGTGCTCCGCAAGGTCCTTAGCAGTAATCATGATGTCCTTGCAGTGGACGGAGGACTTCATTCCCTCGTCCTGCACCTCAGCGTTGACATAGAACGCCACCCCTTCAAGATAGGTGAGCGAGTACTCCATAGTAAGAAAAGGCCTGAGACCGGACTTTTCTAGCATATCAGCTATCTTCTTTAATGCGGCAACATTTATGTCCAATTATATGCTTACTGTGCAACTTTTGATTGTACCCGTCATTATTACGCTGACATCATCCTTAAAAATATTCCCGCTCATTTAAAACGACTGCATTTTTGTCACTTAGCTCATAAACAACTCATCTTATTTCACAAATGACTTAACTCTTCTTCTCTCTTTTCATTAAGCGACTCAGCTGTCAGCTAACTCGATACAGCTGACTTTCCGATATGGCTATTTCACTTGGCTGATGTGAAGAACTTGTTCATTTTTCACTTTCTATCTTCCATCTCTTCTGATTGAGTCTTCTGAGTGTTAACTCAGCTCAATTAACCCTAGCTCATGCTTAAGCTCTTCAAATCTTGATTCACATAAGGGTTTGGTGAATATGTCAGCTAACTATTTATCAGTTGAGATATACTCCAAAATGATGTCTTTCTTTTCAACATGATCTCTTATAAAATGATATCTGACATCAATGTGCTTTGTCCTAGAATGCAACACAGGATTCTGAGTGATTGCAATAGCACTTGTGTTATCACACATAAGCTTGTATCCACCTTCCTTTGGATACCATAAGCCAACTTCCTGGCATCCCTTCAGATATCTTAAGATTCTCTTAGCTGCAAATCATGTGGCTCTCCTTTGGTGCAGATTGAAATCTTGCACAAACACCTACAAAGAAAGGTGATGTAAGGTTGGTCGTTAAATAGAGCAGTGATCTAATAAATGCTCTGTATCTTGTTTGATCTACAGCCTTACCATCTGCATCCATGTCCATCTTCACTGATGTATCATTGGTATTTTCACAGAAGACTTCTCTTCCATACAAAATTTCTTCATTAAATCCCTGGTGTACTTGGTTTGGCTTATGAAGGTTCCATCCTTCAATTGCTTGACTTGAAGTCCTAGGAAGAAAGTCAGCTCTCCCATCATGCTCATTTCAAATTTGCCTTGCATGAGGTTTGAGAACTTATCGCACAACTCTTTATTTGTGGATCCAAAAATGACATCATCCACATATATTTGAACAAGCAGTATACTCTCTCCATCTTGAATTCGGAAGAGTGTTCTGTCCACTTTGCCTTTGGTGAATCCATTATCAGTTAGAAATTGAGATAATGTATTATACCATGCTCTTGGTGCCTGTTTTAATCCATATAATGCTTTCTTGAGCTTGTACACCTTATCTCCAATAGTCTTCTGCTCAAAACCTGGAGGTTGTTCAACATAGACTTCTTCCTCTAACAGTCCATTTAAGAATGCACTTTTCACATCCATTTGATATACAATGAAGTTCTTGTGAGCAACATAGGAAAGAAACATCCTTATTGCTTCTAATCTTGCAACAAGTGCAAAGGTTTCATCAAAATCTATTCCCTCTTCTTGGCAATACCCCTTGGCTACCAATCTTGCTTTGTTTTTTTACCACATATCCTTCCTCATTCATCTTGTTTCTGAAAACCCATTTTGTGCCAATAACATTCTGATGGGTTGGTCTCTGCATCAATTCCCATACTTTGTTTCTTTTAAACTGATTCAGCTCTTCTTGCATGGCTTGAATGCTTGGGACACATTTTTTGGCTCTATTTGGGAGATAAAACAAGTGAAAAATGCTTCTTGCTGAGCTCTGGATCTGGTTCTTACACCATCTCTAACATCTCCAATGACTAACTCTGGTGGATGGTCTCTCAGCCATCTCACATCAGGTTGAAGCAAATCGGTGGGTTCAAATTGTCTCGTTGTGTTATCTTGAGAAGTTTTTTCACCATCATTCAGCTGCAGACTTTCCAGTTGTCTTTGAGATTCAGCTATCTCATCTTCATCTTGGTGATTACTCTTACTTGACTTCAACATAAGGACTCTTCTACATAGTTGGCCGATTCAAATTTTATCGCCTAACTCTTCAATGTCTTCTCCATTCACATTAGGTTCATCAAAAACCACATGGATAGACTCTTCTGTGACCATAGTCCTCTTGTTCAGCACTCTATAGTCTTTGCTTTCAGCCGAGTATCCCAAAAAGATACCTTCATCAGCTTTAGCATCAAAAGCCTTTAGATTATCCTTGCCATTGTTGTGGATGAAGCTATTACATCCAAATATTCTAAAATATGCAACATTTGGCTTTCTCCCAGTCCATATTTCATAGGGAGTCTTTGTCAACTGTCTATTAATCATGCATCTATTCTGAGTATAACATGCAGTGCTGATGGCTTCAGCCCAAAATCTCTTAGGCAATCCAGCTTCAACTAACATGGTTCATGCAACTTCCTTGAGAGTTCTGTTCCTCCTTTCAGCTACTCCATTTTGATGTGGAGTTCTAGCTGCAGATAACTCATGAGCAATACCATTTTTCAACACAGTACTGAGTTATTATCCCATTGACAAACTCAGTTCCTCTATCAGACCTTATCTTTATAATGGTTTGGCTCTTTTCATTTTGAACTCTTTTCATCAGCTGTGGTAACTTTTGGAAGGTTTCCTTATTTTTGCACATGAAGATTGTCCATGTATATCTTGAATAATCATCTACCACCACAAAGGTGTATTTCTTTCCACTTATGCTGGCTGGTTCAACTGGACCAAATAAATCCATATGCAATAGATGTAATATCCTTGTTGAAGAAGGACTAGGCTTCTCCTTGAATGAAGATTTGATCTGATTTCCCATCTGGCATGCAACACATACACTTTTCTTCTTGTACACTAAGTCTGGCAATCCTTCCACAAGATGACTCCTTGCAAGCTTGTTGATTGTCTTGAAGTTTAGATGACTCAGCTTCTTGTGCCACATGTACCCAACTTGATTCGGCCGTGTGCTTTGCTAATGACAGGTGCTTGGTGTGGCAGTAGACCAGTCTACCACATACATATTTTTCTGTCTTGATCCTTGTAGCACTATTTCATTTGATTCAGCATCTTTAATCCGGCACACTCCCATATTGAGTCCAACATTGTAGCCTTTATCACAAAGTTGACTTATGCTGAGCAAGTTAAAGTTGAGTACCTCAACATAAGCAACATCTGTGATTTCCAATCCATTTTTCTTGATGGATCCAGTGCCTCTTATTTCCCCTGGAGCTTCATTTCCTCCAAATGTGACTTTTACGCCTCTAATCTCCTTGAATCTTGACAGATTTTTCTTGTTGCCTGTCATATGTCTAGAACAACCACTATCCATGTACCAGGTTCCTTGGCACTCAGCTATTCCTTGAACCTGCAATCAAGGAAATTAGTTTTTAGGTACCCATGCTTGCCTGGGTCCTGAGGGGTTAGTGTTGTAAGATGATCCAACCAACCTATAGCCAAATGACTTGACTCTAAGAGGTTGCCATTTATCTGTGCCATAATCATAATTCACTTTGGCAAATTGCTTGGGGGCTTTAGGTTCATACAACTGTCTCTTTTGTCTGTATGCCTGTGTGTGTGTTTTAGCAATTGCCTTCTTTGGGTGGTTGTGATATTTCTTAGTGTAGTGCCTGGGTGTATATGTGTGCTGATAATAGCTCTTTTGCCTTTGGAATGACCTTTGCTGAGGTCTGGGTCTTTGCCATCTAGGCTTGTATTCCATTGGACTTTGCTGATATTTCACATTATTCCAATCAGCTTGGCTCGGGTAATTTTTACAATTCCCATCATATGTGTTTCTTTGATAAAACTTCTGGAGTTTTTGGTAGCTCTGTTTAATTTTTACAGAGTACTTTCTATTTGGTGTTTGCTGAGGAACTCTGCTGGATTTCTTCTCAGCTGTCCTCTCAGCATAGTCAACTGGCTGTTTTCCTTTTCCTTTATATGCAAGGCCAATTTGTTTGTGATTGTACTTTAGAATGAATGTGGGTGCAACATTTGGTGTCTTGAATTTTTGAGATGTTTCATTACTTGAAGATCCTTTTTCCAAAGTCACTCTAGGAGTTTGACTGTGCACAAAGGGATTTAATCCTATGCCTGTCTTATCTCCACACTCTTTTTGGCTCATGATAAGGTCATCCAACGATTTAGATGCCTTTGTAAATGAAGCAATCACATTTTTGAGACGATGTTCCTCTTTTCTATAGCAGCTATCTCTGCTATTAGTTTAGAATTCTCAGCCTTTAGCTCTTTGTTCTCATCAGCTATGTGACTTAGAGTACTGATGTGAACCGCAGCAACGACTGTGCATACGACCCAACAACAATATGTTGTTAACCCAAGATCTTCACTAGTTTGGTTAAAGATGGTGGAAACCTCGACCCGTTGCTTAGCAAAGCAAGAACCCGGTATGATAGAGACGCCACAAACAAATGCGGAAGTTTGTTTGATAAGTCGAAATTCGCAACAAGATGAACAATCTTAAAGCTCTTGGAAAAACCCAAAGGGTTGGAGAGAATAATCTCAATTCAATATTCAATAATCAAAGTTCTTGCGAAAATTAAACAAGTGTTTGCCTTATATAGGCGACTCAAAACAAACCCTAAACCAAAACAAACTCTAAACCAACTAGGAAACAACTTAAAAATCAAAAAAGGAAATAAAAACTGGTCAAAACTCAAAAACGCGCCCTCTGACACGGCCAGGCCGTGTTCCCTGCTATATTCGGGAGCCAAAAATCGAGTTGCTGCAGAGCACGACCGTGCTTGTCAACACGGCCAAGCCGTGTTGGCCTTTGTTTCGTCCGTTCGAGTCCGAATTAGCTCCTGGTGTCTGCATGCAAGTTGTAGCCCTTTCTCTTAGCTTTCCATACCATCTTGAATTACCTTAATATCAATTTTGTAGAGAAAGTTATGGCTAAAATACTAAACTCTGCCATTGCTGAAAACTGTTGACGCGCTTGGACGTTTTTGAAGGAATCCTCTTGTTGTTCGACCGTCAATGCTTCCTTTCGACACATGATTAACTACTATGACTCTAAACTCAATATACTTGGCCTCTAACATCAACTTGGCCACTCAAATGACTCAAAACAAGGAAAATAAACACCTAATCTATGATAAACAAATACAAGAACTCAATTACATAGTCTTCAAGAACTCGAGACAACTTGCATTTGGTGTTGTCTGGATCCTTCGTGACCAGATTCTCATCAAGTACTCAACTCCTTAGTCAGCTGTGAGTTTTGGCTTTTGAGCTGGCTGTTTTCCTCATTTAATAGTGTGTGTGAGGATTTAATGTGCTCAAAGTCTTTCATCATTTTGCCTAATGAATCATAAAGATCAGTGGGCGATGAAGTGTGTGTATCATAATCACTATCACTAGAATCTGAATGAGATGAGTTAAAGTGTACCTCATCTTCTTGGTCTGGTTGATCTTGTTCTTTAGCCATTAGACAGATCATTGCTTCTTCTTAAGACATCACTTGAGTAGTCAGCTTCACTAGTTTCGAGTCTCACGCTTCTTTAGACTTATTTGTCTCAATAGATCTCGCAGCAACAACATGGCTTTCTTCTTTTCCGCTTCTTCTTTCTCTGAAGACTTTTCTTTCTTCTTCATTCCTGTAGTTATTGACTGATGGATAGGAACAGTCAATTGCAAAATGTCCTGGTTGTCTGCAGTTCCAATACAGGTTCTCAGCTCTTTGATCAGCTCTTTCCGTCCTTGGGTTATCAGCTCTATGATATTCAACCCATTGATGCTCAGCTCTCTTGGGTGGCCTGTCTTCCCTTGACTTGGAGGGAGGTGAATGTCTACTGGAGGATTCGCCCTTATTTCTTTTGTAGTTCTTATTGAAGAACTTGTGGAATCTTTTAACCATCAGGGCAATCTCCTCCTGGTCTATGGCTTCCTTGACTTCAGCTTTCTTTCCATCCTTGACTATCAGTGCAGCTGTCTTGGGTACAACTGTCTCCTCTTGATCTTTTCTTCTCAGCTCAAACTCATAAGCTTTGAGATCTGCGAATAACTCATGATTGGATGTTGTTGTGAGGTTCATTGAATGTCTCAGGGCCATGACCTTCATTTCCCATTTAGCTGGGAGGCTTCTTAGAATCTTCATACACATTTCATTTTGTGTATATTCTTTCCCAAGTGCTGATAGCTCATTTGTGATTTCAGTGAATCTGGCATCCAGCTGATCCAAGGTTTCACCTGCAAGCATTTTAAAATTTTCAAATTTCTATACAACAACATATAATTTATTTTCTTTAATTTGCTCAGATCCTTCACAAATTAAAGTTAATTTATCGCATATTTCTTTTGCAGATTTTCAAGATTTGACTTTATTGAACATTGCTTTGACCAATGTCTTGTAGAGAATGTCCTTGGCCACATTATCCAAGTTGTATCTCTTTCTGTCATCATTGGTCCACTCAGGCCTTGGTTTCTCAACCATGGCTGGTCTTGTCTCAGCCACAACTTCTTCTCCTTCAGCTGCAACTGCTCTTCTTGTGGCTGTGTTCACTTTCAGTATTTGCAGTGGTCCATCCTCTATCACTAGCCAAATTTCATCATGTAAAGCAGATAGATGAGCCTGCATACGAATTTTCCGGTCATCAAACTCCTCAATAGTAAACATAGGAATGCGTGTCAGATTTGCTTCCTTGATAATAACTTTTGCTAAAAATGAAAGATTTTTAAAATACAGGTGTTAAAAATCTTTTAGAAAAGATAGAGATCTAGTTCAGTAACCAGTGCAGAAGGCTCAATGAACCAACCGCTCTGATACCACTTGTAGGTCCCAAGGGGTGTAAGTAAGGTTTAGAAGGAGGGGGTTGAATAAACCTTACCAACTTTTCGATTTTAGTCCTTTTAAAATATTATAGAGTTAGCACAAACAACTAAGTCCTTGAGGACAGCTAAGTTGGTTATTTAGCAGAGTTAGCCACTCAACAGACTCGATAGAGCTGTTGATAGAATAACTCAACCGTTTAACCTAAAACTTAACTTGGCTGTGTTGAGTTTTTCAGTGGAAGACTTAACACCCTTTGATTTGTTTTAAACTTCTTTTACCACTTAGTTATTAATCAATTAGATAGCAATTTATCAGCAGATATAAATAAGTATGCAGAGATAAAAGTGCTGAAATGTAAATGACACAAATAATTTTTATAGAGGTTCGAATATGGGGTAATTCTTCTAATCCTCTCTTCTCCAACTCCTGGAGGAATCCACTAAGTAATGATCAGTTCACAAAGTGGTTATCAGTCTAGAGACAAGTCTTGATCACACAGCTGACTTGCTCCTTGGACTCAGTCTAGAGATGCCTTGGTCACACAGCTGGCTTCTCGTCCGACTTAGCTTCTTCACAGGACAGCTGCCTAGCTACTTCAGCTCACTTTCTCAAGCTTCTTGGATTTGATCACGAAGCCCCCCAATAACTTGATACTTGTTCGACCTTGAACCTTCCTACAATCCTCCTTGGAAAGTAGGCCCCTTTTGATTCTTCAAAAGTTTCCTCTTCAACAGTTTGAAGTTATCTTTCCTTCACAGCTTTGTGTTGGATTGATGTCCTTCAAGATTTAGGCTTGAGGATTTTGCTTGAATATCTTGAGAACATTTTGCAGGTTACAGTTTGAATAATGCTTGCTCGTTCGTGGTTCAGGTAACCTTTTCTCAATGAGATTCCTCAGCCTTTTATAGTGAACTTTCAAAAATATGCCCGTTGAAGAGATAGGCTGATTTTCAAAAGATACTTGTGTTCGTTGGCTTGTCTTTTCTTGGCCTTCAATCTTGAGATGTAGACCTTTCCTCGTATTAAATGAATGTTCAGCTTTTCAGGTTCTGACATGAGGTGCAATGCTTCCCATTGGTTTATTCCTTTTGCATGCTTCTGGGGCGAGCACTTTAAGACCTGGCAGCATGGAAATATTACTTATTTAAGTAATGTTCTTGACTTCTGGGCAACAGATTTCTTTCAATTGACTTCTCTTGTCGCCGCTATTTCCCAGGTGACTTGAGTTTGCTCCAATCATTTGAAGACTCAACTGTCACTTTCAACTTGTGACTTGGCTTCTTGAGATGACTTAGACTGACACTTCACACAGCTGTACCTCAGTTGATACATCTTCAGTCAAGTTCTTGATCTTCCTTCTTGGCCATACTCAGCTGTTCCACAACAGAGTCTTCACTTAAGTCTTCAGTTGACTTCTTGTATTTCCAGGCTTAGCTGACTCGACTCAACTTTTCCAGCCCTATCTATTACAAAGAAAATTACAAGGAAAATGGGGTGCCAACTTTCTAGTTTATGTTTTACATGGCATTCATCAAAATCTATCAAATAAATTTCCCAACACCTACCCACCAAAATGTTATTTGTACTGAGTGGGTATTCAGAAACAAGATGAATGAAGAAGGATCTGTAGTAAGAAACAAAGCAAAGTTGGTTGCCAAAGGGTATTGCCAAGAAGAAGGAATTGATTTTGATAAAACCTTTGCACCTGCTGCAAGATTAGAAGCAATAAGGATGTTTCTTGCTTATGCAGCACACAAGAACTTCACTGTCTATCAAATGGATATGAAGAGTGCATTTTTTAAAGGACTTTTGGAAGAAGAAGTCTATGTGGAACAACCTCTAGATTTTGAGCAGAAAACTATTGGAGATAAAGTCTACAAGCTCAAGAAGGCTTTGTATGGTTTGAAGCAAGCACCAAGAGCATGGTATGACGCATTGTCTCAGTTTCTTATAGGCAATGGATTCACCAAAGAAAGATATGACAGAATGCTCTTCAAAGTTCAAGATGGAGAGAGTATTTTGCTTGTTCAAATATATGTGGATGCCATCATATTTAGATCCACAAACAAAGAGCTGTGTGATAAATTCTCAAACCTTATGCAAGGGAAGCTTGAGATGAGCATGATGGGAGAGCTGACTTTCTTCCTAGGTCTTCAAGTCAAGCAAATGAAGGATGTAACCTTTATAAGTCAAACCAAATAAACCAAAAATATAATGAAGAAATTTGGTATGGAAGACACATTATCTGTGAAGATTCCCATGAACACTTCCGTGAAGACGGATATGGATGCAGAAGGAAAATTAGTTGATCAAACAAGATATAGAGCACTCAGTGGATCATTGCGCTACTTGACTGCCAACATACCAAACATCACATTTGCTATAGGTGTATGTGCCAGATTTCAATCTACTTCAAAGGAAAGTCATATGACTGCAACTAAGAGAATCCTAAGATATTTAAAAAGGAAGCCATGAAGTTGGCTTATGGTATCCAAATGAAGGTGGACTCAAGCTGATTAGATACTCAAACTCAGACTATGCTGGATGTAGAGTTGACAAAAAGAGTGTACCTATCAAATGCTTGGAAATGGAATAGTTTCTTGGTTCGGTAAGAAACAAAACTCAATAGCTACATCCACAACTGAAGCAGAGTACAATGATGCAGACAGCTGTTGTGCCCAAGTTCTATGGATGAGGCACCAACTGAGAGATTATGACATTGAAGAAAGATAGATTTAATTATGTGATTACACAAGTGCCATTGCAATTATTCATAATCCAGTATTGCATTCAAGAACCAAACACATTGATGTCAGATATCATATTATAAGAGATCATGTTGAAAAGAAAGACATCACAAATTGGAATACATATAACTGAGAAGCAATTAGCTTATATATTCACAAAGCCTTTATGTGAATCAAAGTATGAAGAACGTAAGAATGAGCTTGGATTGATTAAGCTGTGTTAGAAAGCTCAGAAGACTCATTCAGTAGAGTTAAAGATGGAAGAATGGCCTATCAAAAGAGTTTCACTCATTCAGCCAAGTGAAACAGCTTATATGGCTAGTTAGCTAAATCATGTTAGTTGGACAACCAAGTATCATTCAGTCGAATCAAAGGAAGAGAGAAGCAGAGTATAGTCATAAATGAAGAAAGCTGAAATATTTACGAGTTAACTGACAAAATATGTCATTTTCCTCAAGCAGGAATGTTGC
Organism: Rehmannia glutinosa; assembly: GCA_016081115.2. Taxonomy (NCBI): domain Eukaryota; kingdom Viridiplantae; phylum Streptophyta; class Magnoliopsida; order Lamiales; family Orobanchaceae; genus Rehmannia; species Rehmannia glutinosa. The sequence continues at coordinate 22,279,885 of CM071930.1, forward strand.
CGGTTTGACGTCAGCAACATTAAATGCTGTCAGTCAAAAGCTGCAATGGTTTACCCATGATTGGATATAAATGCTGCTGCATCTAATGCGATAAAATTAATGTTGTTTGAACTTTTAATCACAGCCATTGATCACGTTTTAAACCTTTAAAATTCTAAAATTGTCTCTTCAAGTCATTTATATACTCAAAAGCCATTCTCTCTCTCTCTCTCTCTCTCTCTCCACTTTCATTCTCAAGCACTCAACTCTCAGAAACTCTCTCTGCAAAAGGCAAAAACCTAGTTCTTCATTTCTCGTTCAAGACTCAATATGGCACCCAAGCAAGTTGCTCTTAACTTCACCAAACTTGCTGAGAAGATTCATACTGGATATTTGGTCTATTTCAAAGGCATTGTCAAACAGGAGTTAGCTGAGAAGATAGCGAAGCATCTTGAGAAATCTGGGCTGAAAAGATTTCTTACTCTGGAGAGGACCCAGACGTTTCAGGAAGAAGTTGCCTTGTTCTATGTAATGCTTCAGTTCACGATGATGGAATCCATTCTTCTATGAATGGAAAGGACTTTAAGTTGGCTGTTGCTGACTTGGCGGAGTATTTGCATTTTCCCACAAGTGGACTGAAAGAGCTTACTGGGAAGGAAGTTGATTTGGCTCAGGCATGGAAAGAGAGCTAAGCTGGAGTCAGCTGAGAAGCCTAACTACTCAGCTTTGAAGAAGCTGATCAAAGATGACTACCACAAGCTGATGGACGTGGTAGCCAAGTGCGTGGATATGAAGTTTGGATCCTTCAATCAGTTGTCCCAGACTAAGCTGATTGTTATGGCTGCCATCATGGAGGAGAAGGAGGGAACTGGAGTGCGTTCATCTTTGAAAAATTGTGCCAAATTGTGCACAATATGAAGGCGGCTGGCTGACGGGAAGTTTGTAGGTTCCCTTGGTTATGGCCTTATCTTAGGCTACTTGATGGAGAAGAAGGGTGTGCCCCTGCACAAGGGAAAAACCCTACCATGCCAATAAGAAGATGTTCAAGGCAAACCTTTTAGGCACTTAGAAGCAGGCTCATGCAAAGAAGACTGCTACATCTTAGGGGAATCAGCCGAGCATGTCCCTAAGAACACAACTACTTTCGTTCCAGCTCCCTCACCGAAACCTATTGTAGTCCCCTCCCTGGTGACTAAGAAAAGGAGGACAACTGCACCCCGCAAGCCAGCTGTGAAAAACTAGAAGACAGCAGTATCAGCCATGGTGGCTGAGGAACAACAAGAAGAGACAGAAGTCCCCCTAGAGAGGAGAACCAGGAGACGACTTGTGAAGACAGTTGTGAAAGCTGCTGAACTAGCTATTTTTGCCACATCTGAGACTTAGATAGCTGCCATTGCTAAGCAGCAGAGATCAAAGGATGGCGATGGTGTGCAAAGCACTACTGAAGAAACTCAAGCAGTTGCCCCCAAACAACAGTTGTGCGAGCTGATGATGAAGTAGCTAAAAATAGTTTAGATGTTCCTGAAAAATCCACAGCTGAAGAATCTCAAAATAAATCAGCTGCTATCCCTCATACTGAAATTGTTGTTACTGAGGATGATAAAGGGTCCAAAAAGGTTGTTGAGGAAGAGCTTGTGCAAGATCTAGTTGTTGATACATGTCCAGAGTCCCTAGCATATCCAGAGATCGAAGAAAGGCTATGCGCATGGAGGCAATGGAAGCTAAGTGCCAGCTGCGTTCAATTCATGAGGCCTGAAATAATTGATGAGGAGGAATATCTCCTTGGATTCTTAGATGGTGCTCATGTTACATTGGAACTCGATGATATCCACTGCACAACAGTTCTTTTTTAAAAGAAGGATGCTGCCAAGGCTAAGGCGTTGGAGAAGGCGAAGGCTACGAACCTCACTCTTGTGCTTTCACAGATCCAAATATTCTAGAGGAGGCTCTTGAAAGAACCATCAGCAGAGATGTGGAGATTTCAGATGCATCTGACCCAATCGAGAAGGCTCAGCTGCAGTATGCACTCAAAGAGTCCTGCGAGCTTCATGAGCAATCCATGCTCAGGGGTCCTAGAGAATCATCTATTCCCATTTATCCAACCCAAGAGATTATAGATATGGGGAGGATCATCGATGCAAAAACCTCACCAGCTCACTCTAGAGGGCCCAACCAGGGAGGCTGGCGATAAAGTTAGGGAAGATGATGTAGTGGGCAGCCTAACTGAGCCACGCTTTGAAGAAGTTGTTGAGACAACTACCCAAATGGCTGAACACTCAAAGGATACAACCGAGTCTCAAGTGTCAGCTGCCCCAAATGTTTGTGATTCAGCTGGTGAGCCAGCTGAGGGGGAAGCTGAACACACTACAGCCAGGTTGGAGGAGGTTTTAGGAGACATTGAAAAATTGAAGCTTTGAGGCAATGGGGAGACTCAAGAAGAACAATAGAGTGGGAGTAACGATGCTTTAATAGTTGAGATTGTCTCAACTGAGGTTCCAATTACACTGAAGGCCAATGAAGCTGCTCAAACAGTTGAGGCACATGATGGACAGAGGAGGACCATGGCAATTGAGACTGTTGGTCTTGAAAGTGCAATCCCAGAGGTTGAGACCTCGAAGGATGCCAATGTCCAAGACCCTAATGCAACTGAGTCTGCAGGAAGGAATGTCAAACGCATTTCAGCGGTTGAGACTGCTGCCAAGGTAGCTAAAGGCCCCCAGGAGGTTGAGACTTCAAGGAGTGTAGTACATGAAAAAGGGAAAATGCCTGAATCCGATCCTACTTTGCCAGCATCTGAGTCATTTGATTTGGAAGAATTTGATACTTTATATGACTCCGATGATAATGTGGCACTGGATTTCATTGACATAGAGAACGAAGCTGAGTCAACCCCAATCTACCCATCTGAAAAGGAATTAGAGGCAAAGATGAAGGAGGCCCATGACAAAATGGGTTCTTCGAATTTTATCTTGGTTGATGGCCCACCCCTATTGGTGCCATCATCAGACCGTGATGTTGCTGAGGCAACTGAGGCTCAACAAACTTAATTGGACGACTCTATTGGAGCCAACAAAGCTTTTAAGACAACTGAGGCCCAGTCAGCTCAGTAGGCTTCCATAGCTGTGACTGCCGATGAAGCTTCCATAGCCGAGGCACAAAGAGCTACTAGCGAGGGAACTGAGAGACCTTTTCTCGAAGGAGGAGTGGAACCCACTTCAATACATATTTGCCTATATGAAGAAGATTTCCCTTATATTGATAAATTTCCGCTAGAAGATGACACTGTTGAAGAACGTGCTCGTTAAAAAGTTGACATAAGTCCCTTTGGATTTGACTTTCATTCTATTCTACCTGAGGATCAGTCACTTGAGGCAGCTGATTTCAGACAAACCTTCAAAGCTATGTGTGTTGAAATGGAGGATATGGAGCCTAGTTTCACTGTACTAAACCAGATGATAGACAACCACAATGCAATGATATAAGGCGATATTAGAGGAGCAGTGTTGAGGATTCGTGAATGTACAACACAAACTAAGGTATTTCGAAGGGAGCAAGTTCGCTACTTCAGAACACTTTTTGCGAAGTTAGTGAACTAGTGTGGTGAACAAGCCCAGCTCCAGCAGAGATAGAGGGACAACATCAATAGAATGGAGAGAACTCACATGAACGACTTGGAGTTGCTCAGACTTCAATTCAAACAGGATCTATTAGAATATGGAAAACACTATGCATGCTGAGATGATTGCGATGAAGGCAGAGGTGCAGATTCTAAGATCTGAGCAAATGGCAACACACTCCGTCACTCATGAAAAAATTGACTGTCTTCTCCAGCAGACTTAAAATATTCCTCAAATTGGTAGTGATGATACTAAAAAGGGGGAGGATGTAAAAACAAGGGGGAAAGTGGAAGTAAGGGGGAAGAAACTTCAAAGATGACCCCTAACCCCATGAAAATTGTGCTTAAAAGCCAAATTGGCTCATCTACCAGCTCTCTCCACTCTCAGATGCCGCAAGAGTTGTCAACTGATGAAAAATCTGAATTAGCATTGCAAAGATCTCGAGCTGAATTAGCATTGCAAAGATCTCGAGCTGAAATAGCTGAGACACTTCAGAAATCCAGAGCTGAAATGGATGTAGTGGATCGCAGGCAGCATGACAGAATAGAAGATCTCAAAGCCAAATTTCAAGGTCCGCCAGCAGGGAAGCTCCCAGACTCGACTGAAGGATACATGTCCCCAATAGACTTAGAACCAAGGTCACTTGAGGAGTATGAAATCTCAAGTTGGAAGGATATTTCAAGAGGATGAACCTTCAAGATGCATTGGACTTCAACTGTGAAAAAGGGTTGGAAGTTGTTCAAATGGCCTAGAGGCAACAGACTTAGTCTAGCAGTTAGCTGTCTTCAAGGGCTCAGTCCAGTGAATAAGTTGCTAGAGGAACTGACTCTGGTAGAGGAAGAGGAAGCTCTGGTAGAAGACACAGAGGTACTCCATAAAGAGGACCTAAGGACACAATATATGTTGATACCCTAAGGATCACTTATATTGGTTGGGCTTTAGAGAACTGGAAAATAGAGAAGCTGTCAGGCATAATGAAGAGCTTGCAAGAAAGTTTGAAGAAGACAACACTATGCAGATCAGAGAATATGAAGAGAGGAGGAGACAATATTAGATTCAGAAGAGAAACTATGAGAGAGAAGAGGAAGGAGGCTGAAGACAAGAAAAGGAAAGAAGAAGAAGAGGAAAGGAGAAGAAAGTAGTAGAGGCATTGAAGGATGTTGCACGCAAATTTTGTTGTATTTTAACATTGCTGTAAATACACAAAAGAAATCGTAAGTACTTTGTATATTGTATGTACATTGTAATTTGTAAAAAAGATTATTGATATGATCAATAAAATGACACATTTAAACAATCATTCTTTTCTTAAGCACTTTTTACATTATAATTTTATTTAAAGTTTGGGCATCATCAAAAAGGGAGAAATTATTGGGAAATTTATTGTATAGATTTTGATGATGTTATGTAAAACTTAGATTAGGAATATGGCACCCCATTTCCTGTTGTAAATTTAACTATGTAATAGATAGGATCTATGAGTTGAGTCGAAGCAACCAAGTTGAATATTGCAGAATTCAACTAAAGGACAAAGTGAAGAACCAGTTGGGTTGCAGCTAAGTACCAAAGACAAAGTTGTGTTAGTCAGCTGACTGACAGCTAAGTCATTCCCAAATGATTGGAGAAGACTCCAGTTAAAAGGGTGAAGCAGCTGTTGAAGTCAAATCAACTGTGATGGATCTGTTGCACTCAAGTTGAGAAAATCACTTATTTTAGTAATAAGGACATGCTGCAGTCTTAAAGTGCTTAACCCAGAAGTGTGCACAAAGAATAAACAAATGGGAAACATTGAACCGTGTCAGGTCCTAAAAAGCTTCAGAGATCATTAAACTGGGAAATGTCCCCATCACTTGCTGCACGACAAGACAAGCCAACGACCATGAAAGTGGAGTTTGAAAATGCATCTATCTCTTCAACATATACATTTTTTAACGGCCACTATAAAAGGCTGAGAAATTCATTTGAGAGAAACATATATACAAGACATATGCACGAAGCAACATTAAGACACGAGAGATTAACTAAGCAAAGAGCAAAATACTCTCAAGCAATACACTTTATCCTCAAGCATAAAATTCAAAATCTATCTAACCCACACTCTCACTGAAGGAAAGAAAAGCTTCAAGCTGTTGAAGAGGAGCTTGTTTAAAGACAAAGGGGTCTGCACATCCAAAGAATTGAAGGAAGTGCAGTGAGGTCCAAGTTAGAAACAGGCTTTGGATTCGTTGGAGGGCTTCGTGATCAAATCCAAGAATTTGAAGGAGCTGAAGTAGCAAGGCAACTATCTTGTGAAGAGCTGAGTCCCAGGAGTGAAGCCAGCTGTGTGATCAAGGCTTGCTCAGATTGTTTATCCTTTTTGTAACTCGTTGTTGCATTAGTGGATTATCTCCAGGGGTTGGAGAAGAGTGGAGTAGAGGAATTACTCCATCCTCGGACCATTATAAAATTACTCTCTATCTATTTACTTTCAACATCTGATTTTCTCTTATTTTATATCTGCTAATTGACAAGTTTGCTAAGTCAACTGATAATAACTTAATTTAAACACGTGTTGTAAAACATATTTCAACTTAAGGGTGTAAGACTTCCGCTGTAAAACCAAGTTAGCTGTATTTTCAAAAAAGCTCACTTCACTCAGCTGAGTTACTCTATCAACAGCTCAGTCGAGTCTTTTGAGTGGTTAACTCTAATGTTGAGGTTGAACTAAGCTGTTCCTCAAGGACTTAGCTGCTTATGTTAAAACTTTGATTTAAAGGACAAAAATGGAAAATTGGTTAAGTTTATTCAACACCCATTGTAGACTTAACACAAACACCTCTTGGGACGTACACTATCCCTGGCAATAGGTCACCTTGTGTAGGTCCTATAGGGTATTGAGTAAAGTTTAGAAGGGGGTTGAATATATTTTACAAATTGTTTGATTCTTTAAACCAGAGTTAAAGAAAACAGTGCAGTCCTTTTGGACAACTGGGTTGAAGATTAACAAGAGAGTTAACCACATAACAATTTTCTTAAGAAAGTTGTTGATAGAGTAACTCAGCTAAAGATACTCATCTGTTTTATAAATTAAGTTTTCTTTTAAGTCAAAGGAAGACTTACACCCTTAAATATTTTAGTTATAAACACTTAGTGTTTTAAAGAGTCTGTAGTTGATTGGATAACAAATTTAAAGCAAAATATAAAGATTAGAAATATAAAAGCAATAATGCAAGGACACCTCAATTTATATTAGTTCGAGGATGGGGTAATTCCTCTACTCCATCCTTCTCCTACTCCATGAGGAATCCACTAATGTAACAAGTGACTTTAGTTATAAAAGTACAGCCCAAACAACCTTGATCACACAACTAGCTATTTCTTGGACTCATTTCTTCGCCAGGCAGCTGCTTAGTTACTTTAGCTCTCTGAATCTTCAGGAATTGCTCACACAAACCTCCTTTAGATTCACTATCAGGTTCGAACTTGAACCTACTACACCCCTTCAATCATTGGCATTGTCGACCCCTAGTTTGTTTTCACAAATGTTTTCCTCTTCAACTGAATAAGAACTTCTATCTTTCACAGTTTATGTTGGATGAAGTATCTTTGAGAAAGATTGAGGATTTGTAGTAAAGCTTGAGAGAGTATTTTTTTAATTTATTGTTCAAATGATCTTGTGTCTAATTGCTTGCAGATATCTCTTGGTTCGTCTCTTTTGTCTCTTATTATTATTACTCTCTGAAAAATCCTTAGCTTTTATAGTAGGAGTTTTCATTTTGTCATTTGAAGAGATAGACAAAAATTCAAACTCCACTCTATGTTCGTGGGGTTGTCTTTTCCTACAGCTTTAGATGATGACCCAACCTTGTTCTCAGGCTTTTTGCATGCTTCCTGAAAAGATGCCAGCACCTATTTGCTTCCCATTTGCTCATTCCTTTTGCATCCTTATATTTTGAGAACATTAAGATTTCAGACATGTCATTGTTACTAAAAGAAGTAACTTCCTTGGACTTGGTGCAACAGGCTTCTTTAGATGACTTAGTCCTTTAGTTGCTTTACCCCTTTTGACTTAAGCTTGAGTCTTCTAACATATTCCTGATGGACTCTGTTGTCAGTCTTCTGAAAGACTTGGCTGTTGCACTTGGTGGAGAGTCTTCTGAAGTTTACACAGTGGTAAGCCAATTGGTTCTTCTCACCACTCAGTTGCGAGTCTTCTGATCATTTTTTGAACAAGTCTTCTGCATTTCTACTTGGCTGCTTTTTAAGTCAGCTTACATAAGTAAAACTTATATAGAAAATGAGGTGCCAACTTCCTAATACAAAGTTTTCTAAGCATTATCAAAATTTATACAATAATTCCTAATAATTTTTTCCTTTTTGATGATGCCAAAACTTATTACAACATTTGTGCCTTGAAATTAAATAATTGAAAAAGAATGAAACAACTTTATACATGTAATGCTCAAGAACTTATATTATAGTATGTATTTACAAATGAATGTAAGAATACAACAATTTACAAATCAACTCCCCCTATCATCTTTCTCCTCTGCCTCTGGATCTCTTCTCTACTTCTTCTCTTTCGACCTGTCTCTTCGACTCAGCTGCTCTTCTTTCATCTTCTCTTCACTGAGCTTCATCATCACCGATCCAGTAGGCAATATCTCTTTTTAGGGGATTGATGGACATGAATCATCTGCCTCTTCTTAGTGAAGAGCTTCGACAGAATGGCTTTCAGATCTGCTTCTCCCACCAGAGGTTGAGTCTCAACCTCTTTCTCTTCCTTTATCGCTTCCACAATCTTTGGAAACTTGGCTGCCACTACCCTTCAGTTGGCTTTTGGAAGTACTTTGCTGACCCTTAGTCAGCTCAATGCCTTCCAAGCCTTTATCCCAGTATAATCCCCAAGCATCACGAGTCTCATCCCCTTATAATATCCTTTAGATAGAATAGTGTCAAACTCTTCATTAGTTTGTTCCTTGGATATTGACCCTGCTGGTGGCCTACCATATTGTTTCCCGAGCAAATTTGTTTTGTCTTTTTGATTCTTATCAAGAGCATAAATCTCTTCCCTGGATTTTTGTAGTGCAAGATCTGGTTTCTCATCAACTAACAGGGATGATGGAATATTAGACATAATAGATGAGCTTTTAGTGCCATTGCCTTTTACAAATGTTGTAGGAGGATCTATATTTTCTTTTCCCTTTTTGGCGTCAGCACATGATGGTGGTTTGATAGTTTCCAGAATGAAGTCCAACCTTATTTGAGTTGAGGAATCGGCAGTAGAGTGACACGAGTTGAGTTTAATCAGCTGATTTTGCAAAATGAGAACTTTTGATTCATTGAAGCCTCCAAATGTTCGAATTTCTTCTCAACCTTTGTAGCTAGCAAGTCCGTATCACTCTGGTGGCTTTAAATAATCATATTGATATGGTCCTTGTGGCGGTTTTGAAATGCTACTTAATTAGAGCCCCATATAAGCAATTTGTTGTAGAGGCGTTTGAAACTCCCAATTTGTCCCTGCGAAAAGCTTTATTTCCACCTATCCATTCCTTGATCTTGAGCAGCTTAAATGAGCATTATAGTTTTTAATGTGGTGGCAGAGACCCGAGAAACCATGTTCAATGTCTTCCATTTCCCTAAACATATATCTGAAGGCTCTTCTGAGTTCAGACGGGAGTTGGCTGTCGATCCTGGGGGCAAATTCGTTCTCCAGAATGTGTTTCTGCAGTTGTATGGAATCAAGTCATGTCCTCCCATATCTGTTAAATCTGCCATGTGTGTGGGATAACTAAATTGAGAAACTTTTGGCTCTTCATCACTAGAAATTTCTTCTGGGAACACAAAATGCCCTGGACCAAAATTGTCAATAAGAGTTGAGGAAGACCCTGCTTCATCTCCAATAGGTTCCTTGCATCTTCCCCCTGACTTGTAGCTCTTTGTGCCTCATGTTAAGTTGGTTTTATACCAACATATTGAGTATTCTAGACTAGGTATTTGCGTTGTTTTTGGGCATTATGTGTCGTTTGAGTCAAATTCATGTAATTTGTTGTCTTTTGAGAGTCGGGACAGGTCTTGGTAGCAGAAATTGGTTAAAAACGATGAAAAACGTGTTTGGAAGGTGGAACTTGCAAGTTAGACGCGGAAAAATGGAAAAATACCGAGTAAGATTGAGCGCCACAGTGCCAAGGGTTGAAAATGGTATAGTGGCACATGGCAAATGCGCATTGCAGCGCCAACCAGGGCGCGCTGCAGCTCGCCGGAGGACACAGGGCTGCAGCGCGCCAGCGTGCGATGGAGTAGGCAGCATGAGGATGTTCAGGTGGTGCTGCAGTGCCAAGGAGCAGGCGCCGCAGCGCCTGGGCGTGCGATGGATGACGATAACTAGCGTGCGCTGCTGCACGCGCAATGGGTTGAACGTGCTGAATATTTCTTTGGGCTTTTTGGACAGATTTTCGAGGGTTTCAAGTTATAAATATAAGAAGTCACGAAAGTAGAAGGGGTCGAACATTATTTTGAGCATAACACAAGGCAAGAGACACGGAGCTAGGGTTCGGGAGGGCAATTGGAGGTACTTCTCGTCTGGACATAGAGAGAATTTCTTCTCTTTTCTCTCAATTCTTTCTTTGCTTTTCTTTGTCAATTTTTGAGATGTATAATTATTTCTTTACGAGTTTTTGTACATCCACTATGAGCTAAAACCATCTTTCTAGGGGATTGATGTAACTTATATTTGAACATATGTTTTGATTTCAGTTTATGAAATTCACATGTTAATTAATCTACTTGTGCTATTTGATTTCATTGCATCTGAATTATATGATCAATAGTTTAGATTGTTTGGCGTGGTTGATTTGACACTCGAGAGAGGTAATTAAATGCCTGGCCATAGAATAGCACAAGCTAGGGTTTCATTGAATCGAGAGGTTTATGAATCTTTTGAAGCTTGTGATAGAATATTCATCGAGCGTATTAGGGTTTAATTTATGTTTTTTATAGAGTTATCGAAATCCGAATCACTTGGCGCTCGAGAGAGGGAATGATAAACGGTAGGAATATTGGCTTATAGATTAATAACTTGTGATTAATGAATTGGATTGAAAACATATGGGATAATTAGTTGAAATCAACCCTTTAGAATTCATATCTTAAGTGTTTGATTAATTGTCTGAACCAATTGTTAGTTTAATTTTATTTTTATTTTTAGTTTAATAAATACTCATCTCTTTTTGATTTCTAGATAGAATCAAGCTATTTTAATTATAGTACTTAGTATAAAATTCGATGACAATCACTGTGGAGACGATAACCATACTTTCAAAACTATACTAAAACTTGACACCATACGCTTGCGGTAAGAATTTCACGATCAAGTTTTTGGCGCCGTTGCCGGGGATTATTTTATCCTATTTTAAACTAATACTATTACCAAGTGGTCTTAATCCTAATCCAGACTAGTTTAGGAATTAAAATTTTGTGTTTCTCATTAACTTGTCTGTTTATGTGAGATTCCAAATATATTAATTTGCTTCCTTTTGATCCAGAGATTGAAAGGACACTTCGAGCAATCAGAGCAACAAAGCGAGCAGAGAATCGAGCAATGGTAGAAGATGGGGAAAATGAGAATGCCGGAATTCAGGTCGTGAATGTACCACCACAGCCTGAGGCACCAGAAAGGGCAATCGGGGATTACTTTCTGCCGACCATGAACCAGAATTACTCCGGAATTGTGCGCCAGCCCATAAATGCGAATAATTTCGAATTGAAACTGGGCCTCATAAGCCTGGTTGTGAGAATTAGTTTGGGGGGAGTCAAGTGGATGATCCGAATACACATCTGGCCACGTTCTTGGAAATTTGCGACACCATCAAGATGAATGGTGTAACTGATGAGGCCATTAGATTGAGGCTTTTCCCGTTTTCACTCTGGGATAAGGCCAGGCAGTGGTTGCAGACGTTCGCCCTGGGAGTATTACGAGCTGGGATGATCTGACTCAATTTTTTTTAGCAAAATTCTTCCATCCCAGCAAAACACTCCAACTGAAGAGGGAGATAGCCCAATTCCAACAGATTGATTTTTAGCCATTATACGAAGCTTTGGAGCGATTCAAAGATAAGTTGCGGAGATGCCCACAGCATGGCTATGTAGACTGGCAGAGGGTTCAGTACATTTACAATGGGTTGAATGGGCATACGAGGACGATACTAGATGCGGCATTAGGAGGTACATTGATGGCTAAAACACCGACTGAGGCCACAAATAGCTATCAATGGCCCTCCGAGAGGTCAGCGCCGAAGCCGGTTGCATGTGTTCTTGATCTTGATACAATGTCAGCTTTGGCATCTCAAATCTCGAGTCTGACAAAGTAATTAGCAATCATGAATACTGGCAGCACACCATAGCAAGCCGCGATCCCACTCGCCACCGTTCACGCAGCCGCCACTCACGAGGCCGAGCAAGTCAATTATGTGAATAACCGGGATTTTAATAACAAAGGTAATTCATTACCAACTCATTATCACCCGGGACTTCGCAATCATGAGAATCTCTCTTATAGCAACATGAATGTATTGAACCCACCTCCGGGTTATCCCAACCCATAAAGTTCCAATGCATTCGGAGGTGAAAAGAAGCAGTCGCTAGAGGAGATATTCGGCTCATTCATTGGAGAGACTAGAATCGGATGAACAGAAGTGATGCGCAGATTGATAGTCTGAGTACTTAGATGAGCACAATAAAGACGCATATTAGGTCGATTGAGACACAGATGGGTTAGTTGGATACAACAGTGAATTCATTGCAGCAGAAGGGAAAGTTCCCGAGTGATATAGAGGTTAATCTGAGAGAGCACTGCAATGCGATTTATGTGAAAACGGAAGCGGAAATTCAGCCTGTCCCCGAAAAATTTCCTATTTATGCAAAACCAGTGGAATCCAAGAAAATGAAGTTGGAGGAGTTTGAGACTGTCTATTTGATAGAGGAATGTAGTGCTATAGTGCAAAGTTAACTACCTCAGAAAATGAAGGATCCAGGGAGTTTCAATATTCCTTGTACTATTGGAGGAGTTTTCTTTGAGAAACCACTTTGTGATCTTGGGTCCAGTGTGAATCTTATATCTCTTTCTGATGTGACGAAGTTTGGGCTTGGGAAAGTGAAACCGTCCAATATCACATTGCAGTTTGCTGATCGATCCATCGCCTACCCGTGGGGAATCATTGAAGACGTGTTGGCAAGAATTGACAAATTTGTTTTTCCTGTGGATTTTGTAGTGTTGGACGTGAATGAGGACAAATACCTATAATCTTTGGGCAGCCATTTTTAGCTACAACATGGGCTTTGATCGATGTAGAAACAGGGGATCTAACTCTACGGGTAAATCAGGAGAAAGTCGTATTCGCCATCCATCCAACCAACAGGCTAAAATTTGAATGAAATGATGGTAAGCAGATGGTTGAGAATATAGCTGAAGACATTAGAGGTTGGGAAGTTTCTAAGGGAAACGTGGATAACATGCCTATTGGAGCCCCAACTTGAGGATAATCGGACAAAGTCTAGCTGAAGACTGTAAGCTTAGCACTTCTTGGGAGGCAACCCAAGCCCCTTTTATTGCTTTCGTAGTAGTTATTTTTGTTTTTTCTGAATTTTTTTGGCATTCATAGGAGTAGTAAGTTGCATTACACCCCACCCCTCTTAGTTGTGCAAATCCCACATATCCCACTCCATCTTCACAAAGGAGCACTCTAACACCACACACACCATGTTCATCTCCTCCACTCATTATTTGGTAAGTTTTCAACTTCCAAACCCCACCCCATGGTTTTCCCCATCTTGTGATTTTTGTGTGATTGGATTTTAGTAGTGCTAGGATATTTGTTGTTGATTTGTGGATTGTGGAGCGGTTGTTCATACTAGACTTAGGCTTGGTGTTGAATTTTGGGATTGAATTGAGCTATCCATTGCATTTACTTTCTTTTCTCAAATTCAATGCACACAAGGTGTTTGATTAAATGCCCCAATGACAGTTTCAATTGTTGAGTGCTATCTTGCATATCTATGCTTATCTTCTTGACATGGCACTATATTTTCCACTTGGGTGCATTATGTACGTACATTGATTTTTGATTTCTCACCCATAATAGAATTCCGTGGCTCCACGAGTTTTGTTATCTTGTCTACCTTGCTAGGTTCCAAAGATGCGAAACCAAAGAGGGTTCGGGCCAAGGCGAATAGGAAGAACAAGACCACACCTCGGAGGCATACAACACCCACCGACTTGTGCGCTAGGATGCATTATGAGCTTATACGAGACACCTCATACATGTAGTAGTACCACATGACTTAAGGAGCCTTCACTCCTCGGCTACCAGGACAGTCTTTTTTTCCCACCTCTCCATTAGGGACAATGTCATTTTAAGTTTGGGGGGTGTAGTCTATTTTTATTAATCGAGTCGAGTCTTGAGTAAAAAAAAATGAGAAAAAGAGTCTTGAGTCGTGTCGGGTCGTTTGTAAAACTGTGAAACTGCATGACTAAGTTAATTTGTTGAATATGAGTTGAACGGTCAAAAGAGCATGTGTTTGAACTGTGGTCTATTCTTCTTTCCATCAATTCCCTCTATGTGCTTAACTCTGTTGATTTATTTGGGGATGATTTATGCGATTGAGTGTTTCTTGTATAATCCCACCGGATTCTAGAACTTGTCTGATCACTAGTCGAGGTGAAATCCTAGGTGAAGTAACACTAAGGAAGTGATTTAGGCCATCTTTGAACAAGCTAGAGCCTAAAATGCCTACCTTTGTATTATATTTTCCCTAGTGTCTCCCTTTGAGCCTTATAAACCCGTTTCATTGGCAAACCAATCTAATACCCAAAGCCTAAATGTGAAAATCCTAATTACCCATCACTCATACACACAAAGTATAGAAAAATGTTGAAGGTTGAGGAGGGCATAATGAGAAGGGTATGTGTTTAATTGCGCGAAGTTGCCCGAGAAAAGAAAATATGAAACCCCATGTATGCAAAAGAATAAGTTTGGGGGTTTCGAAAAAAAAATCATCGGGATTGAAGGTTCATAAACATTGGGTATGTCAAATAAGTGAAGGGTAGATGCTAATTGATGATTCGAAGTGATAATTGTGTGTTTGGGTGATTTGAGCCACTTAATCCTATATTTTTCCTACCTTACCCTAAGCCCACATTACAAGCTTTGAAAGTCCTATTGATCCTTGTGTTACATTAGCCTACATTAGTGGAGATTAGTGTGAAAGACAAGCCTATGGAGTCCAGTAAACATATCATCTTTATATTCAGAAAGTGGATCGTCTTGAAAACACTTGATTACGTGAATCTATCTGGATAATGAAAACGGAGTTTGCATGAACATTCCACCTTCATGATGACATTGTGAAAACATGTGCTTGATTGATAGTGAAATGAAATTTGACAAATGAGTTTGGTTGTAAAGTTTTGCAGTTAGTCTTTTGAGTCAGTCGTCTTTATTTTTGTTTTCCTTCATGTTTAATTTGTTGATTTTTAGAGTCTGTAATTGCTTGAGGACAAGCAAACGTCTAAGTTTGAGGGTATTTGTTAAGTTGGTTTTATACCAATGTATTGAGTATTCTAGACTAGGATTTTGCATTGTGTTCGGGCATTTTAGTGTCGTTTGAGTCGAATTCATGTAATTTGTTGTTGTTTGAAAGTCAGGACAGGTCTTGGTAGCCGAAATTGGTTAAAAACGATTGAAAACGTGTTTGGAAGGTGGAACTCGCAAGTTAGAAGAAGAAAAATGGAAAAATACCGAGTAAGATCGAGCGTCGCATGCCAAAACCCCCGCACCGTAGCGCGGGGGGTCGAAAATGGTATAGTGGCATAGGTCAAGTGCGCGCTTCTGGCGTAACCAGACGGGCCGCGCTAGCTGCAGCTAGTGTGTGATGGAGCAGGCATCAGGAGGATGTTCGTGGGCGGCAGCGCTGAAAGGAGCAAAGCGCCCTTGATGCTTTAGGGTGTGCGATGGATGACGATAAGTAGCGTGCACTGCTGCGCGCGACAACAGGCGCTGCAGCGCGTGCAATGGGCTGAATGTGCTGAATATTTCGTTCGGTTTTTTGGACGAATTTTCGAGGGTTTCAAGTTATAAATACAAGAAGTCATGAAAGTAAAAGGGGTCGGACATTATTTTGAGCATAACGCAAAGCAAGAGACACGGAGCTAGGGTTTGGGACGGTAATTGGAGACACTTCTCGTCTGGACATAGAGAGATTTCCTTATCTTTTCTTCTCAATTCTTTCTTTGCTTTTCTTTGTAAATTTTTGAGATGTATAATTATTTCTTTACGAGTTTTTGTACATCCACTATGAGCTAAACCCATCTTTCTAGGGAATTGCTGTAACTTACGTTTGAACCTATGTTTTGATTTCAGTTTATGATATTCACATGTTAATTAATCTATTTGTGCTATTTGATTTGATTGCATCTGAATTATCTGATCAATAGTTTAGATTGTTTGGCGTGGTTGATTTGACACTCGAGAGAGGTAATTAAACGCCTGACCATAAAATAGCACAACCTAGGGTTTCATAGAATTGAGAGGTTTATGAATCTCTTGAAGCCTGTGATAGAATATTCATCGAGCATATTAGGGTTTAATTTATGATTTTTATAGAGATGTCGAAATCAGAATTTAAACCTAGAATCACTTGGCACTCGAGAGAGGAAATGATAAATGGTAGGAATATTGGCTTATAGATTAATAACTTGTGATTAATGAACTAGATTGAAAACATAGGGGATAACTAGGTGAAATCAACCCTCTAGAATTCATATCTTAAGTGTTTGGTTAATTGTCTGAACCAATTATTAGTTTAATTTTAGTTTTATTTTTAGTTTAATAAACACTCATCTCTTTTCGATTTCTAGATAGAATTAAGATATTTTAATTATAGTACTTAGTATAAAATTTGTTAACAATCCCTGTGGAGACGATAACCCTACTTTCAAAACTATACTTAAACTTGACACCGTACGCTTGCGGTAAGAATTTCACGATCAGCTCAGCTGTGTGAGCTTCATCTACAACAACAACTGTGTAAACCTGCTGAGCTGACTATGCCTTAGCTGTGTGGGCAGCTTCACTGGCAGCAGTTGTGTCTTTCAATGGGTTGATTGTGCATCAGTTTCTTAACAACATCATCTGCAGGTGATCTAACAGCTTGATGGGGTGGATCTATGAGCACAAACCTGAATTGTGCAAAGTTTGACCCTGCTTCTTGATTACCTTCATCTGGATCTCATCAAACTGTGTCATCGATGTCCATCACAATAGATGTTTCATATTCGGCTAAGACAGTTGCATCTGATCCTTCATTCTCTGATTCAGTTGGATTCTGAGTATTTTCTTCTTTTGTTTCGGCTGATTCATTTATCTATATCGGATATGCTTCTGGCCCAACTGACTTTTCACCCAAATTCCGAACATTTTCCTCATTTTGATCCTTACCCATTTCAGCATTCACTACAACAGTCTCAACCGCTACAGAGTCTTCAACGTTCCTTACATCAGTCTCAACTACTGCTAGGTCTTGGACATAACCGACAACCACAACAGTCTCAATACTAGGATTTCAACTTCTTTTCTAATAGTTGTCTCAACAGTTGTAGCCTTCACCTCATTTTCCACTTGTCCCTCAGTTTTAGTAGTCTCAACCATTGGAACATCATTGGCCTCCAAGATCACAACGTCTTCTTCACTAATTTCGTCTATAGCTACATCCTGAACAACTCTTTCCATCTCTGTTATTGTAGCAACAATCTCTAGGATGGCTCAGCTTGGTTCTCAGTTTTAATGTTTCCAGTTTCATCGCTAAGGTTGGCCTTAGCCAAATTTTTAACATTTTTGATCAGCATCTCCTCTTCCACAGTCTCAACATTGGGCTCACCTTGAATAGGATTTGTGATTGGTGAGGGAGATTAAGCTAGTGATGAACGTGCAACTGCATCTCTCATCACATCGCCAATAATCTGGATGGGGGAAGAAGGTTCCCTAGGCCTTGTCTGTTGTCTTTGCTCAGCAAGCTCCCTTGTTTCCCTTAGAGCCCGCTGCCGCTCAACAACTTCTACTTTTTCCAAAGTTTCCTCCTCATCCTCAATATTTGGGATCAGATCAGCTGAGTGTCCAAATAGATACTTGTGAGTCTCAGATGCACTTTTTCCCTTCTTTAATTCCCTAGAATTCTCATCCATTCGGCTTTTGTTATAGAAAATTGTACACATATTGGTCGTCTAAGGCTTGATGAATGGAGTAGTGATTCAGAAAAGAGAGGATCCACTCTTCCTCCTCAATAATTTCTAGTCTTATGAACTGGATTATGCTTTTACTCATTTTCCACATGGCCCATTCAAATATCCTTTTCAAGTAAGCAGGATATAGAGGGGGTGAGTTTCTTCATATCCAGATTCAGATGGAACAATAACATGGAATCGAGACTTTAGTTGAAACTTCAGTTGCTGCAGGCCGATAAAGCTGCTGTTGCAGCTAAGGTAAAGGATGGAATCGAGGCCACGGGAGTTGAGACACTTGGTCATGAAAGTGCAATACAAGGGGTTGAGGCTCCGATGGATGCCACCAAATACCCCAAAGCAGCTCCGTCTGTTGAAGAGATTTCGGTCAAAGACCCTGCTGCAGTTGAGACTTCAAAAGGGATAACTGAAGACCCATCAGCGGTTGAGACTGCTGAGGGTAATGAAGGCCTGAAGGATGTTGACACTTCCCTAGGTAAAAAGGTCGTTGAACAAGTGCCAGCCCCTCAGGAAGAAATCATTGAAGAAGAGAAAATAAGTGTTCTTCATGATTCTCAAGAGAACGTTGATGTTGAGTTCTTGGGAACTGATGACAAAGCTGAGTCCAGTCCAATTGAAAAATTATCCGAGGACAAAGCTGCTGAGGAGGCACTGGCAAAGAGGAGGCAAGCCTATAAAAAGATTTCTCCTACAAATTTTACAATGGTTGATGGCCCACCTCCCATGGCGTCATCGCCTTCCAAGGGCGCTGATGAGTCAGCCGAGGACAAGACTACTCAAAAAGAAGATACTACTAATGCCGAAGAAGCTATTAAGATAGCTAAGGATCAGTTAGCTCATCATGCTAACACAACTGCACATGATGCCGATGACACTGAGATAGTTGAGGCATATAGAGCTGAAGCAATTTTGAAGGAAAAGGGAAAGGCTCCACAGGTCGAGGTTGTGGAAATTCCTATTTTTCCAGAGGATCTTTTTGCTGACTACTTTCCTTTCGAGGTGCATGTACCCTTGGAAGCAGAGTCAGCTGCTGAAAGTGCTAGATACACCATCCAAGTCCCAGCTGAAGAGCTTGGAACTCATGCTGATACAATAATGGAATATGGATTCGCAGCACTCAACCAACGGCTTGACAACCGCGATACAAACATCACATGAGACATCCGAGGAACAACTTTGAGAATAAGGAAATAGATTGGGCAAACTAAAGCACTGAGGTGTGAGCAAGTCACATACTTTAAATCCCTATTTGCAAAAATGGTTATCTGGAGATGAGACAACGCCAAATTCCAGCAGCGTTAGGGGACCACATGTTCAGGATGGATCAATCTCACAAGAGAGATATGGAGTTACTCAAGGCTCAACATAAGTCAGAACTTCAGAAAATGGAGGCCAACGTGCAAAAGGAGATCATGGTGCTCCAAACTGAGATGAAGCTGATGGCAACCGAGATGAAGGCTTTGCGATCTGAATTTTGAGCAGCATACTCCAAGAGTCATGACAAGCAGGACATGACCAATAACAAGATTGATCTACTCCTTGGTGGAGTGTTCCCTCAATTGGCTCTACCCCTTGGTGATGATGCCAAAAAGGGGGAAGATGAAAGTAAACAGCACATGAGTTATAAGAATGGGAGTAAGGGGGAATCAAACAATTAGAGGGAAGGCAGTGATGTGAAGGAGCCGCCCTTGAAGATTATGCTTGCTAAGACCCCTCAGCAAGGTGAAGTGACAACCTCCATTCTTAGCCAACTACCTAAAGAACTGTCTATTGAAGAAAAATCTGATATGGCGTACAAAAAGTCAAGACAAGCCATTGAAGCTGAATTTGAGATGGTAGCTGAGAAAATTCTGGAAGAACTAAAGATTTAAAAGCAAGATGTTAGGAATTTTATTGTTTAGATTTTGATGAATGCCATGTAAAACTTAGAATAGAAAGTTGGCTCCCCAATTCTTGTTGTAAATTGTATTGTAACAATTAGAGTTGGCCAAGCTGAGTTAAGTCAGCTACGCCCTAACATGCAATAAGACAATCAAGACTTGAAGGAAAACTCACGAGAGACAGTGAGCACGACAAAGAAGAAATGACGGGGAACTCGATCAAGAAGCGGTGAGATGCGGTGAGTGGAACATCATCAAGTCAACTCAAGAGAAGCCAAGTCTCAAGTCAAGTGCGGAAGAAGAGTCATCAATGATTGGAAGTCGACTCTAAGTCACCCGGGAAAGCAAGGAAATGCGGTCAAGTCGAGATAATCAAAAAGAACCGTTTACGAGTAAATCAAGAGATTTACTTAAACAAGTAATATCTCCATACCACCTTTCTTGGAGTGCTCGGTCCCTGAAGCGTGCAAAAGAAATGAACCAATGGGAAGCACTACACCGTGTGTCGAACTCGAAAAGGTGATAAAACAATTCATACGAGGAAATGGCAATTCCAAGAAGCGCAAGCCAACGATCGCAAAGTGACTTTAAAAAATGAGCCTATCTCTTCAACGGGCAAATTTTTGAAAGTTCACTATAAAAGCTGCCGAGGAGTTTGTTTGAGAAGGATGCATGAATGACACACACTTGAGATATACAAGCTTATTAGAAAAATCTGAAACATTCTCAATCCTCAAGCCTACATTTCAAGTACATCAATCCAACACTTACCCGTGAAGGAAAGAGAACTTCAATCAGTTGAAGAGGAAAATACGAAAACAAGGGGTCTACATTCCGGGAAGGATTGTAGAAAGGTTCAAGGTGAACCAAGTCTTAAGCTTTTGGAGGGCTTCGTGATCAAATCCAAAGTGCTTGAGCAAGTGAGTTGTAGTAGCAAAAGTTTGCCCTGTGAAGAAGAAGTTTCGAGTCGCACGAGAAGCTTGGTGAGTGATCAAGGCGTCTCGGATCGAGTCCCAAAGGATCAAGTCATTTGTTGTGATCAAGACTTGTAGACGGACTATTACCACTTTGTAAACCGATCATTACCTAGTGGATTCCTCCGGGAGTTGGAGAAGAGAGGAGTAGAAGAATTACCCCATCTTGAACCTCTATAAAAATTTTATTGTGTCATTTACATTTCGGCATTTAAATTCCCGCACTTTTAATCGCTTATATCTCATTGATAAATTTGCTATCCATTTGATAATTTATAAGTACTAAATCAAGTTTGTAAAAACTTGCTTAATCAAACTTAAGGGTGTTAAGTCTTCCGCTGAAAACAAAACCACGGTTGAGTCAAATTATAGCCAACACGGTGAGTTACTCTATTAAAAACTCAAATTGAGTCTGCATTTGAGCGATTAACTCTCTTGAGTTACTAAAAAGGACACTGGTGTGTAGAACTCAGTAGATTTAAAAGGACTAAATCGAAAATTTGGTAAGGTTTATTCAACCCCCCCCTTCTAAACCTTACACTTACACCCCTTGGGACCTACAAGTGGTATCGAGCGGTTGGTTCATTGAACCCTCCGCACCGGTTCTTGAACTAGATCTCCAAACTTTTCAAAGTCCGCTTTAGTACTTAAGATTTCAAAATTCTTTTCTATCATTAAAAGTTATTATCATGGAAGCAAATCTAACACGCATTCCTATGTTCACTATTGAAGAATTTGATGATTGGAAAATTCGTATGCGAGGCTCATCTATCGGCATTACATGATGAGATGTGGATAGTGATAGAAGATGGGCCTCTGCAAATATTAAAGGTGAAACATTTGTATGCGAAGAGTTGCGGGTGAAGGAGAAGAAGATCTTTGCTCCCGGACAGTCATGGTTGAAAAACCAAGAACCGAGTGGACAAATGATGACAGAAAAAGATACAACCTGGACAATGTAGCCAAGGACATTCTCTACAAAACCTTGGACAAAGCCATGTTCAATAAAGTCAAATCTTGCAAAACGGCTAAGGAAATGGGACAAGTTGACTTTGATTTGTGAAGGATCGAGCAAATCAAAGAAAACAAACTATCGATGGCTGTACAAAAATTTGAGAACTTCAAAATGATCTCGGGAGAAAACCTGGATCAACTGGATGCTCGGTTCACGTAAAATCACAAATGAGCTATCTGCACTTGGAAAGGAATATACACGAAGGAAATGTGTATGAAAATCCTAAAAAGTCTTCGGTGAATGGGAAATGAAGGTTATGGCATCGAGACATTCCATGGACCTATCAAAGACATCCAACCATGAGTTATTCTCGGACCTCAAAGCCTATGAGTTTTGGTGAGAAGAAAGGACGAGGAAGAGACAATTTGTACCCAAAACAATGCTCTAATTGTTAAAGATGGGAAGAGAGCCGAGGTCAAAAAGCCATTGACCCGAAGAAAAATAGCCCACGATGGTTAAAATGTTCAACAAGTTCTTCAATAAGAACTACAAGAGAGGAAAGGGCGAATCTTCCGGAAGACACTCGGCTCCCTCTAAATCAAGGGAAGACAGGCCAACCAAGAGAAGAGATCATCAAAAAGTTGAATATCAAAGGGCTAACAACTCAAGAATGGAAAGAGCGATCAAAAGCTGAATATCTATGTTGGAACTGTAGACAACCAGGTCACTATGCAATTGATCGCTCATATCCTGTAGTCAACAAGTACAGGGATGAAGAAGAAAGGAAGGTCTTGAGAGAAAGAAGACGAGGGAAAAGAAAAAAGGGCAATGATGGCTGCGAGAGATGCCGAGACAAGCCAAGTCGGGAGGGACGGTGACTCGAGAGCAAAGCGTGAAGCCGACTACTCAAGTGACTCGAAGAAGAAGCCTTGATCCGCTTAATGGCCAAAGAACAAGATCAAGAAGATGAGGTACAATCTAACTCAACAAGCTCGACACTAGTGATAGTGATGTGACACACACACTTCATCACCTACAGATCTTTATGATTCATTAGGCAAAATGATGAAAGATTTTGAGCACATTAAATCCTCACACACACTATTGAATGAGGAAAACAGCCTACTCAAAGTCAAAACTCACGGTGACCAAGGAGCCGAGTACTCTAAGTCAAATAGCCGATGAGAATAAAAGTTTAAAAGTGAAAATGCTAAATTAATAGAGAAATTGCTGCTATAGAAAAGAGGAGAATGACCTCAAGAATGTTATTGCCTCATTCACTAAGGCATCTAAATCATTGGATGATCTTATTATGAGTCAAAGAGAATGTGGAGACAAGACAGGCTTAGGATTTAATTCCTCTATGCCATGTCAAACCTCAAGAATAATTTTGGAAAAAGGATCTTCAAGTCATGAAGAGTTTGAAAAATCCAAAACTCTAAATGTTGCACACACATTCACTCCAAAGCACAATACTAAGCAAAGCGGCCTTGGTTACAAAGGAAAAGGAAAACGGCCGAGTTGAGAGTCTTTGAAAGGACAAAGTGAGAAGTGATTCACCGAGTCCTCAAAGCCAAACTCCAAGCAGAAAATACAGTAAAAAAAAAGCGAGCTACCAAAAACCCAGAAAATTCATAAAAGAAATACATATAATGGGAATGGTAGAAAATATCCAAGCCAAGTGATTGGAATAATGTGAACTATCGCCCTAGACTTATGGAATACAAGCCCAAATGGCAAAGGCCTAGAACTCAAAGAAAGGCCATTCCAAAAGTATAAGAGCTTTCATCAAAGACACACATATGCACCTAGGCACTACACTCAAAGACACCACAATTACCCAAGAAAGGCAATTGCTAAAACACATATGCGGCATACTGAGACAAAAGAGACAATTTGTATGAACCTAGACTCCCCAAGCAATTTGCCAGGATTAATTATGATTATGGCATCGATAGATGGCAACCTCTTAGAGTCAAATCATTTGGCTATAGGTTGGTTGGATCATCTTATAATTCTAACCCCTCGGGACCGGACAAGCATGGGTACCTAAAACTTAATTTCCTTGATTGCGGGTTCAAGGAACAGTGAGTGCCAAGGAACCTGGTACATGGATATTGGTCATTCCGGACATATGACAGAAATAAGAGAAATCTGTCAAAATTCAAGGAAGTCAAAGGAGCCAAAGTCATATTTGGAGGAAATGAAGCTCTGGTGAAATAAGAGGCATTGGATCCATCAAGAGGAATGGATTAGAAATCACGGATGTTGCATATGTTGAAGGACTCAACTTCAACTTATCGAGTATCGATCGCTACGTGACAAGGGCTACAATGTTGGATTCAACATGGGTATATGCCAAATCAAGGATATTGAATCAAATGAAGTTGTCTTTGCAAGGATGATGAGAGAAGAATATGTATGTAGTGGATTGGTCAACCGCAACACCCAAAGACTGTCTACTAGCAAAGAGCACAAATTTGAATCAAGTTGGCCGTGGCACAAAAAGCCGAGTCACCGAATTTCAAAACGATCAACAAACCGGCAAGAAGTCATCTTGTGGAAGGACTTCGGACTCGATACAAGAAGGAGAGTATATGTGATGCATGTCAAAATGGAAAACAAATCAAGTCGTCATTCAAAGAAAAGACATGCCCATCCTCAACAAGAATATTGCATCTACTTCATATGGACCTATTTGGCCCAAAGTGGAACTGCCAAAGATAAGTGGAAAGAAATACACCTTGGTGGTAGTAGATGACTACTAAAGATATACATGGACAATTTTCATGTGTAAGAAGAAAGAAACTCTACAAAAACTACCACGGTGATGAAGAGGATTCAAAATGAGAAGAGTCAAACCATTATCAAAATAAGATCGGATAGAGGAACCGAGTTTGTCAATGGAATAATAACTCGATTGTATTGAGAATGGTATTGGCCATGAACTATCAGCAAGGACTCCACGTGAGAATGGAGTTGCGAAAGAAGGAACAGAACCCTCAAAGAAGCAAAGAAGGACCATGTTAGTTTGAAGCGGGGTTACCAAAAAGATTTTGGGTCAAGCAATCAACACAACTTGCTACACCCAAAACAGATGTATGATAAACAGACAGTTGACAAAGACTCCCTATGAGATCTGGACTGGAAGAAAACCAAATGTTGCATATTTTAGAATATTTGGATGTAAATGCTTCATTCACAACAATGGCAAAGACAACCTAAAGGCTTTTAATGCTAAAGTCGATGAAGGTATCTTCTTAGGGTACTCGGTGAAAGCAAAGCCTGAGAATACTCAACAAAAGAACTATGGTTACAGAGGAATCCATTCATGTAGTATTCGATGAGCCAAATATAAATGGAGAAGATATTGAAGAGTCGGTGATAAGTGAATCATCCAACCATACTGAGAAGAGTCCCTATCTTTCAAGTCAAGTGGAATTATCAATTCGAAGAAGATGAGATAGTGAATCTCAAAAAAGAAAATTTGGAAAATTTGCGGCTAAGTGATAACGAGAGAGCGACAACAAAGAACACGTTTGCAAGTCGACTGAATCCAGCTAACTTACTTCAACCTGATGTAAGATGGCTGAGAGACCATCCACCAGAACTTGTCATTGGAAATATAAGAGAAGGTGTCAAGACAAGATCCAGAACTCAACAAGAAGCAATGTTCACATGCTTCATCTCACAAATTGAGCCCAAAGATGTGTCACAAGCATTGGATGACACACATTGGATTCAGGCTATGCAAGAAGAGCTGAATCAGTTTGAGAGAAATAAAGTATGGGAATTAGTGCAAAGACCCATACATCAAAATGTCATTGGAACCAAATGGGTGTTCAGAAATAAAATGAACGAGGAAGGATCTGTGGTAAGAAACAAAGCAAGATTGGTAGCCAAAGGATATTGCCAAGAAGAAGGAATAGATTTTGATGAAACATTTGCTCCTGTAGCAAGATTGGAAGCTATAAGGATGTTTCTTGCCTATGCGCACTCACAAGAACTTCATTGTATATCAAATGGATGTAAAAAGTGCATTTCTAAATGGCTTATTGGAAGAAGAAGTGTATGTTGAACAACCTCCAGGATTTGAGCGAGAAGACTCTTGGAGACAAGGTATACAAACTCAAGAAAGCCTTGTATGGATTGAAACAGGCACCTGTGAGCATGGTATGATACCCTGTCACAATTCCCCGATCGAAATGGATTCACAAAAGGAAAAGTAGATAGAACACTTTTCTTTAATTCAAGACAAGAAGAGTATCTTGCTTGTTCAAATATATGTGGATGACATCATTTTTGGATCCACTAACAAAGAGTGTGTGAAAAATTCTCAAACCTCATGCAAAGTAAATTTGAAATGAGCATGATGGGAGAGCCGACATTCTTCCTTGGACTTCAAGTGAAACAGTGAAGGATGGAACCTTCATAAGTCAAACAAAATACACCAGAGATTTAATGAAGAAATTTGGTATGGAGGAGAAATCTTCGTAAAAGTACCAATGAACACATCACCAAAATGGACATGGATGCGAGATGGCAAGCTCGTAGATCAAACAAGATCTGAGCACTTATTGGATCATCGCTCTATCTCACAAAGAAGGCGGACATCACCTTTCTTTGTAGGTGTATGTGCAAGATTTCAATCTGCTCCAAAAGAGAGCCATATGACAGACTAAGAGAATATTGAGATACT
This sequence comes from Rehmannia glutinosa, assembly GCA_016081115.2. Classification (NCBI taxonomy): domain Eukaryota; kingdom Viridiplantae; phylum Streptophyta; class Magnoliopsida; order Lamiales; family Orobanchaceae; genus Rehmannia; species Rehmannia glutinosa. Next base: position 22,306,261 of record CM071930.1, read on the forward strand.
TGAAAGGAAGCCAAGAAGTAGGCCTATGGTATCCAAAGGAAGGTGGATTCAAGCTAATTGGCTATTCGACTCGACTATCTTTGGATGCAGAGTGGACGGGGAAGAGCACTTGAGGCACATGTCAAATGCTAGAAACAGACTAATTTCCTGGTTTAGCAAGAAGCAAAACTCAATAGCCACCTCTGAGGCGAGAATACATAGGCTGGCAAAGTGTTGTGCCCAAGTCCTATGGATGAGACAAAGCGGTGAGAGACTATGAAGTTGAAGAAAAAGAAATTCCAATAATGTGTGATAACACAAGTGCAATTGCAATCACTCAAAATGTGTGTTGCACTCAAGAACAAAATATATTGATGTCGATATCACTTCATAAGAGACCATGTTGAAAAGAAGGACATCATCCTGGAATATATCTCAACCGATAAACAACTAGCCGACATCTTCACAAAACCATTATGTGAGTCAAGATTTGAAGAACTCAAACATGAGTTGGGGCTAATTGAGCTAAGCCGAGACACGAAGAATCAAAGGAAAGAAATGGAACAGAAAGGAGGTGAAAAAGAGTGAAAAACAAAAATTAGCTCAAAGAAATCACCAGTATCGGAAAGTCACTACACCAAGTCAGTGATAGTGAGTCACTAAGAGAAATGTGAAAAGTAGAGTCAAATCAGCTAAGAGATAAGCTGAATAACTTATGAGCTAAGTGACAAAAACGCCATCGTTTTAACTAAGCGGGAATGTTTTAAGGAACACGTCAGCATAATGATGATGTGTACAGACATAAAGCTGCACACTAAGCTTATGATTGGATATAAATGCTGCCGCATTAAATACGAGACGTGAAATGCTCAATAGGCGTGCGAAATCCAAGCCGTTGATTTCGATCACGATTCAAAAACCGTCTGCACGTCCTTTCATAAACCATATTTAAACCATTTTCATCCGTTTCTCTCTCACACTTCTAAAAACTGTTCAATCTCTTTCTCTCAAAAAGGCAAAGGCAAAATACTCTCGAAACCCTATCAACCTTCAAATCAATTTCTGAATTTTTCTTGATATAATCCTGAGAAATGGCACCAACTTATGACTTTACCAAGCTAGGAAAGCAAATCCACACCGGTTCGACGGTGGGATTTTGGAATGGTGAAGCAGGGGTCCGACGACACCCTGGTGAAGAAAATCGCTGAGAAGCTGGAAACGACCGGACTAAAACCGTTTCTAACGCTGGAATATCCTATGACCTATGTGGAGGAGGTCGCACAATTCTACGTGAATGCTGAGATTCACGATGAAGGAATCAAGTCATCATTCACGGGAAGCGGTGACTATCACCGCCAAGGATTTGGTGAATATTGCTCACTACCGCCAGGAAGGAGCAATCGAGATTAAGGAAGCCGATGTCAACTTGGCCGACGCATGGAAAGAGATAGCCAAGTCCGACTTTGCTTGATAAAATTATATATACAACAAACAAGAGATCTGGCTTTGAAGGAGGATTATCACAAATTGTTGGACATAGTTGCCAAATGTATCGACATCAAATTTGGCGGACTTTGACCAATCATCAAAGGCAAAGCCGATTGTGATGGCTGCAATCATCGAAGAAAAGAAGATAAATCGGGCTGAGTTTATCTACAGCAGATTTCTGCCTTAACGTGGGGAACAAGTCCTTCAAAGAAGATGGGTCATTTGGAGGATCCTTGGATATGGCCACGGTGATTGGCGGCTATTGGAGGTGAAAGGAGTCCCTCTTAGACATGGGAAGGCTTTCCATGTTAACAAGAGGATGTTGAGCTAACCTCTCTCGGTGCTCGAAGCGAGCTTACGCCAAGAGAGCCGACACGGTGAGGGGGAATCGGTGACCGAAGATACAAATGCTTCCTCTCCCAAGAAGAAAGCGCCCTGCGGTGCGCTAAGAAGATCACGCCCCGCAAAGAAAGAAAACCAAACATGCTCCGCCCCGCAGCAAGAGTCAGTCACCGCCCAAAAGCCGTGTCACCGCCCTGCGGCTAGCCGGTCGAGAAGGACTCCCAAATACCTTCTCCGATCGTCAAAAGGAGGAGAACGACAAGCCTAGACGGCCAGCTCCTCGAAACAAACACAAGCACGGCCCCACCGCCCAAGACTCGAGGACACCGCCCGAACAGAAATTCCCTTGGTACAAACCAGAGACGAAGAAGACTTGTCAAGCGATCCGAACAGAGAAACCAACCAGTCGATTACTCGGCCTAGCACAAAATACCGGAGACTACCGGAGAAGTAGAGTCTCCGGATGTAGTTGATGAAAAAATGACCAAGTCTCTGTCAAGGCGATCAGCAGAGGGCAAGACACAAGAGCTCACACAAGGCTCACAAGCACAAGAAAGAACCCCAGCGAGATAGTGATGTTATGATCCTATCTCCACCTTACCCAGACATCCAAAATCGTGCGTGAGTGGAGAAAATGGAAGTTGAGCAAGTCAAGGGAACAGTTCCAACGGCCCGAGTTCATAGAAGAAGAAGAGGAAGCTGTTAAATTTCCTTCGATTAACTCTTGTGCTCGGCTACGGATGAAGACAACCGCATAGACATTCTGCAGATCTACAAGGACAAGGAGAGAGAAAAGCAAGTCAAGAAGCCGAAGCACGTGAGAAGGCAAGCATCCGCCCTATCTCTCGGCACCACGAAACACACACATCCTCTTCTTGATGTCTTCTCCGAAAGTGACGAGGAACTGAGAATCTCTGCCGCCACGAAGAGTTGCAAATGCAGCAAGCATTGCACGAATCAAGAATCCTTCACGAGCAACGATAAATGGAGGGACCAGGAGAGTCCTCCGGATCACACCGAAATCGATCCAATGGGAGTGGTTCAAACAAATAGCCGTTGTTGCTTTGCTACCACTTCCCCACTCACTCGAGAAGAAGGCAATAAGGGACATGGCGATGAAACCGGGATAGTGGGGACCCCGGTCGAGCCAACCCCTATTGAAGGTGTGCTACCACCGCCCCAACATTTGAACCATCAATCGAAACAATAGGGAGCTTGGAGACGAGTGACCCCATTCCAGTTCAAGTCACTCGGTGCGTGCGCCCGAGGGGAAACTCCCTCCACAGCGCAAGCAAGGTCGGAGGATCGCAGATGACTCCACAAAGAATGCAGGAGGCGAAGTAGAGAAAACTCACACACAAGAAAAAAAGCAAGTTGCCATCAACGAAGCTCGGCGATTGAGGATCTCACCGAGGTGCCAACCGCTCGAAGGCTAATGACACCGCCGATGCAATCGAGGCACGAGAAGGAACAGCCCCGGGAGTTAACACTGGGCGAAGAAAGTGCAATCCATGGGGTTGAGACTCCAATGGATGCCATTGTAGAAGACCCTAAGGACAGTGACTTCGTCGAAAGGGAGGACAAGGCCTCGCAGTAGTAGAGACCTTTGGAGGAAATGAAGGCCCACGGGAGGTTGAGACTTCCGGGGTAAAACAATTAAGTAGAGAACATCCCTCCCGGTATAATCGACCCATCGGCGAGGAGATCAACGCACTTCATGATTCCCAGGACAACCCCGATGTCACTTTTCCGGGATCGGAAGGCGAAGAAAGAAGAAAGGCGAGTCATCCCCATGACAAATCCAAAAGACTCGGTGCGGATGTTCCCAAAGCGAGCAAGTCTCGATCCCAAGACTACTCGTCAAACCTTTAATTTTGATGATGAGCCACCTATGGAAATCTCATCATCGTCCGATGACGCTTCTACTAAGGCCGAGGACCGATCCATGAAATGGAGAAATCGAGACCAACGGTGTTAAGACACCGAGGCTCACAACGGGTCTACTCCACAACAAAACCCGATTAAACAACAGACTATCTGCCATCGACAAAGCTCCTCCAGTGCAGCAGAGATCGATTCCCAAAAGAACGTCACGCGCACCGCTCATCATCGAACGAGCATCCGGTTGGCGGTGATGATTCTTTTGTAGAATCTTTCCCTTTTCGCCGGAGATACGAGAACTCCACGAAGAATCGAAAACGAACAGCACGCTATCACGCACCAGCTCTGTTCTTCCATCGACACCATTGTTCCACCCAATTATGACTTCGATCTTTGTATGGCCATCACCGCAATGAGAAGAATCAAGCTCGAGAGGTCTTCAAGGCACTCTTTGCCGAGATTGAAAGGATGGAGAGGCATCGAGCCTCTTTGGACATGCGATTGGACAATGAGAGATGCCACCCTTACGGTGATTTAAGAGGCATTACTGATTCGGATAAGGAATGGTGGCAACAAAGAAAGAAACAATGCGTGTGGAACAGGTGAGATACTTCGACAATTGTTCAATAAGTCGCGGTGTGGAGAGTGAAAATAGTGATGCAAAGACAAAGCCGAGAGAGCACATTGAGCATATGCATGAAGCTCACTGAGATCGAGATCAAGCCGCTGCGTGAACAACATACACATGATCTACGCGTTTGGAAGAACACATGACAAGAAAATTCAGCCTTCTCTCATGGCCGAGATGAAGCCGATTTCACAGAATCCAACGCTACTAGATTCGAATTCCGTCGTGCCGCATACAACGCAGCTGGACTTGAAGCGTAACTCAACCATCAAGACTCGACTTCATGCTTGCCAAAGATGTTCCTGGGGGTTCTCTATCCTTTGATGATGCCAAAAAGGGGGAAGAGGAATACCTTAAAGCAAACAAAATCAAATCGAAAAGAAAGGAGCAAAGCGGTAGTCGGGAAAATCAATCGAGGAAGTCTTGAAACAGAAGAAAGGAAAAAATGTTGAGGGGGAAGGATCGGCCAGATGTGACATTGATGATTGCACAAACCCCCAACAAGGTCTCACGGTGACATTATAAGCAAAGCAAACTCCCGGTGACTCGCCACTCCAACACTCTCTTTGTATCTATGGCCGAGAAGAGAAAATCAATTGAAGCGAGGGATGAAGGAAGTGGAAGGAAGAATGGATGCCAGGGTGATGAACATCTTGAAAGAACATGGAGGCATTCCGGTTGACAGAGACACCTATGCCATCTCGGATGTCGGGACGAGCCACGTTCGATCGATGAATTCAAAACGCTCGAGTCCGAGGGATACTTTGCAAATATGTCCATGGCTCAAGCTTGGGACTCATCTTGGGAAAAGGGTCTCACATTATGTGAAGAAGGCGACGAGCAGACAACCGAAATCACTCTTGGTCACTCCGCTGGGCACTCATTTGGAAAGAAAAAGACTCGACTGAGATACGCCCCGCAGGTAGAGGAAGAAGCGGTGAGTGGAGGAAGAAGCTTGGACCCAGGCCTCGCCCAAGAACATTGAATACGTAGATCCGGGGAAGAAAGGAGGGATCTACTGGCCGGGACTTGACCAAGTGGCAAATTTGCGAGTGGCTAAAACTAACGCCGAGTATGCAAAAAGAATAGAAGAAGAAAACAAGAGACAAACTCGGCTATGGCGGAGAGAGAGGGGAAAGAATAAGAATAGATGAAGTCAAAAGAAAAGCATATGAGAAGAAAAAGAAGGCGGTGATGACGAGAAGAAGAGAAGAAGAGAAGAAGATCTTGATCAAGATGAAAGAAGGAGACAAAGAAAGGAGATAAAGTGTTCTTTGTCCAACCCTTCGTGTATTTTATATGTAAATACATACAATGTAAGTCTTACGTAATAAAGCTATAAATTTTCTATTTTTTGTGAAGACAATTACATACTCGATACACCTTGTAAAAAATTGTGTTAAGTACAAGAATGATATGATCAATAAAAAGATTGATTCTCGCGCATACATTCTATGTCAATACACTATCGTATGTATCTTTGTTATTTGCATCTTTGTATGATTTAAGTTTTGGCATCATCAAAAAGGGGGAAATTGTTAGGAATTTTATTGTTTAGATTTTGATGAATGCCATGTAAAACTTAGAATAGAAAGTTGGCTCCCAATTCTTGTTGTAAATTGTATTGTAACAATTAGAGCCGCCAAGCCGAGTTAAGTCGCCTACGCCCTAACATGCAAGAAGACAATCAAGACTTGAAGGAAAACTCACGAGAGACAAAGTGAGTACGACAAAGAAGAGCAGACAGAACTCGATGAAGAAGCGGTGAGATGCAATCGAGTGGAACATCGGTCAAGTCAACTCAAGAGAAGCCAAGTCTCAAGTCGGAGTGTGAGAAGAGTCATCCATGATTGGAAGTCGACTCTAAGTCACCTGGGGGAAAGCAAGGAAATGCAGTCAAGTCGAGATAATCAGTAAAAGAACCGTTGTACGTAAATCAAGAGATTTACTTAAACAAGTAATATCTCCATACCACCTTTCTTGGAGTGCTCGGTCCCTCAAGCGTGCAAAAGAAATGAACCAATGGGAAGCACTACACCGTGTCGAACTCGAAAAGGTGATAAAACAATTCATACGAGGAAATGGCAATTCCAAGAAGCGCAAGCCAACGACGCAAAGTGACTTTCAAAAATGAGCCTATCTCTTCAACGGGCAAATTTTTGAAAGTTCACTATAAAAGGCCGAGGAGTTTGTTTGAGAAGGATGCATGAATGACACACACTTGAGATATACAAGCTTATTAGAAAAATCGAAACATTCTCAATCCTCAAGCCTACATTTCAAGTACATCAATCCAACACTTACCGTGAAGGAAAGAGAACTTCAATCGTTGAAGAGGAAAATATCGAAAACAAGGGGTCTACATTCCGGAAGGATTGTAGAAAGGTTCAAGGCTCGAACCAAGTCTTAAGCTTTTGGAGGGCTTCGTGATCAAATCCAAAGTGCTTGAGCAAGTGAGTCAGTAGTAGCAAGCAAACTTACGCCCGTGAAGAAGCCGAGTCGCACGAGAAGCCACGGTGAGTGATCAAGGCGTCTCGGATCGAGTCCCAAAGGATCAAATCATTTGTTGTGATCAAGACTTGTATCCGGACTGCTACCACTTTGTAAACCGATCATTACCTAGTGGATTCCTCCGGGAGTTGGAGAAGAGAGGAGTAGAAGAATTACCCCATCTTGAACCTCTATAAAAATTTTATTGTGTCATTTACATTTCAAAGATTTAAATTCCCGCACTTTTAATCGCTTATATCTCACGATAAATTTGTTATCCATTTGATAATTTATAAGTACTAAATCAAGTAAAAAACTTGCTTAATCAAACTTAAGGGTGTTAAGTCTTCCACTGAAAAAACAAAAACCACAGTTGAGTCAAATTATAGCCAACAAATGAGTTACTTCTATTACTACCAATTTGAGTCGCATTTGAGCGATTAACTCTACCGAGTGACTAAAAAGGACACATTTGTGTAGAACTCAGAGATTTAAAAGGACTAAATCGAAAATTTGGTAAGGTTTATTCAACCCCCCTTCTAAACCTTACACTTACACCCTTGGGACCTACACAAGATATGAAAGCCCCCATTTGGACTATTAAAAGACTCCCCAGCTGTGAGACCCCCACGTGATATCACATTGCCTGATGCAGGATCTGAGCCAAGATCCCTAGAGGAGTTTCAACATAAATCAAGCGATAGGAAACAGAGTTCGAGCAGTCAACCGACTAGCAAAACACCCATACAATACACTCCTAGAGGAGGAGCTGAGTCACAGCGAGGAAGAGGAAAGTTTGGAAATGGTGGAAGATGCAGAGGTACTCCACCGCAACCAAGACCAAAAGATGTTAGATATGTTGATCCGCAGAAAAAGGGAATCAAATACTGGGATATGTATGATACCCTTGCAAATATAGAAGCTGGAAGAAAGAATAAAGAGGCTAGGAGGAGGCAAGAAGCTGAAAATGAAAGGCTCACCCGCGAATGGGAAGAGAGGCAGAGAAGGGAGGACCCTGCTGCTAAACGAGCCTATTAAAAGAAGAAGAGGATGAAGAAGACAGAAAGAGGAGAAGAGCTCAAGAAGATAGGAGGAGAGCTGAGGATGAAGAAAGAAGAATGAAGCAGCCAAGGCGTTGAAGATGGTTGAACCCGTTCAGTGTATCTTACTTAGCTGTAAATACACAGTTGTAAGTATTTTTGCAATATTATATAGCTTTGATACCTATTGTAAAAAAAAAATTAGGTTATGATTTGTACAAGTTTTCATAGCTCTAATACATTTGTACATATTTGTATAGTTCTGATACAGTGTATAGGTTATACTTTGTAAAAGCTTTGTAAAATGCGTCTGTAAAGTACAAAAAATATATGTTCAAATAAAATTGACATATTCTACACATACATTCTTTATTACTACACTATGTACTTTGTTGTATTTATTTAAGTTTTGGCATCATCAAAAAGGGGGAAATTATTAGGAAAATTTATGCTTACATGTTGATGATACCAAGTAAAACTTAGATTAGGAAGTTGGCACCCCATTTTCTATGTAATTCAGCTAAATTGAAGATTACAAGACTCAACTGAAGATCGAAGAGGACACCCAGCTGTGTGAAGCCAAGTGAAGACTCAGTCAAGTGACGAAAAAGCTGTGTCAGTCAGCTGACTGACAGCTAAGTCATTCCAAAATGATTGGAATCGAATGTCAAAGGGGTATGCAGCAGACAATACTTGAAGAAAGCTGAAAGAGATCTGTTGTCAACACAAGTCAATGTTTTGCTGGATATAGGCATGTGTCAGACTGCCAACAATAAAGTTATTTTGCTGAAAGAGTGCAAAAACCAAGGAACCAATAAGATTTACCTGAAAACCTGCAAAGATTAAAGAAAGGCTGCAGAGCATTTAATTCATGGTACGATCCACATCAATGCTGCAAGACAAGACACACCAACAACCTACGAGTGTGCTTTGAAGTTTATGTCTATCTCTTCAACGAATGTAATTTCAAATCTACACTATAAAAGGTTGAGGAAGCAAGTGAGAGAAGGTTATGAGTTACGAATTTCATAAGACTATCTAGCATTCAAGCAAGCAATAACCTACAAATTCTCTCAAGCTTTTCAAAGAAATCCTCAAGCCTAATTTCGAAGGAATTCAATCCAACACGTTCAGTGAAGGAAACATTACTTTATCAGAGAAAAACCTGTTTAAAGAACAAAGGGGTCTACTCTCCAAGATTGAAGTAGAAGTAGTAAAGTTCAGGTTCGAATGTTAAGTTGGTTTTATACCAATGAATTGAGTATTCTAGACTAGGATTTTGTGTTGTTTTTGGGTGTTTTAGAGTCGTTTGAGTTCTTTTTATTTGATTAAGTGTCATTAGGGAGTCGATACAGGTTATTGTAAGTCCAAGTGGCTACGATAATCTAGAGAGGGGGTGAATAGATTATGCCCATTTTCTCGATTATGCCCTTTTTTCGAATGTAATAAGCAAAGACAAAAATGGAAGTGCGGGAAGTAAATAACACGCGTCGATATATAGAGGTTCAACCCACCTAGAGCCTAATTCTCTACCACCGCAGTATCTCCAGGATGGATTTCAAAAAGAAAAAAGAATTTTATAAATAGTTACCAAAACTATTACAACATCACCTTACAACACCTCTTTGAATATTACCACAATCTCCCTTGAAGATTACCACAATCTTCCTTCAAAGGTACCTTGTGAAGATTCCCACAATCTTCCGACTTGAAGAGCAGCAAACTCTCCAACACCTCGAAGAGCATCAAACTCTTCCACAAGAAGATTACCACAATCTTCTTTCACCTATGAAGAGCACCACACTCTTCAACACCTAAGATCACCCAAGTATATTCTTACCACAAGAATACTCACAAGGATATCTTGTGTTTGGATGATGAATTACAATCAAGATTACACTTTGAAAAATATTACAACTAAAAAGTGCAAGTGTAATCAAGAATCAAGCCTAGACCTCAAGATGTGAAAGTCAAAGACCTTAGGCTATTACAACAAGAATATTGAAAATGAAGAACACAATATATGCTTGAGTATGTCTCTTGTTGTATAGTAGTAATTGTTGTTCTTATTGCTCCAAAACTTCCTCTATTTATAGAAGATGATTGATCAAGGGCAGACTCCTCTTGGGGACTGATTTCTACAAAACATATGCAATTAAAATCAAGATTGTAGCTGTTAGAAATCAACCCCACAATTTGAGGAGAAGTTGTCTATTGTTCAATAGGGCGACCGGTCGAATAGAAAGAAGAGATTGAAAATAATCTCACGAAATAACCCAGGGCAACTGATCGACGTCCTCAAGGTTTCAATACAGAGAATTTTGAACAATTTCAATCAAACTCAGACACCGGTCGACCTACATGTTGACCCATCGACGCCACCGGTCGGCCTCCTCCTATTTTGTGTCTGTCCTATTTCTGTTTCTAAAATCAACTTCAGACACGGGATGTCCTATAGGGCGACCGGTCGAACACAAGACAAAAGTGTTGTCCAATTTTTGTCGAAAATAAACTTCAAGAAATACTCCAAAAAAATAGTAAAAACATTTTAAAACGATCGGGAGTATTTGGACAACTTTTAGAAATATTGTTTTGGTGTAAAAACACAGTTAAATAAAATCATCAAAATCATGATAAAAATATTTATCTAACAGTTATGGTAACCGAATGACGATGAAAAATGATGAAAAATGTGTTTGGGAGGAAGAAGTAGCACTTGAGGAAGAGAAAACGCAACAAAATGCTGAAAGTGCAGGAGCGATGAAGCACTCCAAATAGAGGGATGCAGCGCTAGGAGGGCGATGAAGCGCTCCAAATAGAGCGATGTAGTGCACCCCTTGAAAAATGGGCAAAAACGGAGATGTGCGATCGTTGCTTTCTCAGTTAAGTTAGAGCGCGCAAAGACGCGACGTCCGGCCAGACTTCAAAACTTGTTATTTTTAAGGTTTTGGACAGATTTTTGGGTATAAATACACCAAGGGGAAATACGAAAAAGGGGTTGGATATTATTTTGAGCAGAACGCAAGGCAAAAAACACGGAGTTAGGGTTTGGGACGATAATTGAAGGCATCTCTCATTTGGGCACAGAGAGGATTCCTTCTCTTCTCTTTTCAATTCCTTCTTTGTTTTCTTTGTCGATTTTTGAGATGTATAATTACTTCATCATGGGTTTTTGTACATCCTTCATGAGCTAAACCTATTTTTCTAGGGGATTTATGTAACTTACGTTTGAACCTATGTTTTGATTTTCAGTTTATGAGATTCGCATGTTATCAAATCTATTTGTGCTATTTGAATTGAATGCATCTGGATTATCTGATCAATAATTAAGATTGTTTGGCGTGTTTGATTTGACACTCATGAGATGTAATTGAATGCATGGCCATAGAATAGCATAACCTACGGTTTCATAGAACTGCGAAGTTTATGAATCTTTTGAAGCTTGTGATAGAATATTCATTGAGCGCATTAGAGTTTAATTTATGATTTTTATAGAGATATCGAAATTAGGATTGAAACCTAAGATCACTTGGCACTCGAGAGAGGAAGTGATAAACGATAGGAATATTGGGCTTATAGATTAATAACATGTGATACTGGTATTCTGTTTATGGTGGTTGGGTCGGCAGTAATAAACTGGATTGAGAACATAGGGGATAACTAGGTGAATCAACCATCTAGAATTCATATCTTAAGTGTTTGATAATTTGTCTGAACGAACTTGTTAGTTTAATTTTAGTTTTATTTTTTAGTTTACTCAAAATATAACTCTTTTCGGTTATCTAGATAGAATTAAGCTATTATAATTACAGTACTTAGTTTAAAATTTGATATCAATCCTTGTGGAGACAATAAGAATTTTCTCGAACAAGTTTTTGGCGCCATTGCCGGGGATTGTTTTATCCTATTTTACACAAGTACTGTTGTAGGTCCCAAGGGGTGTGACGTAAGGTTTAGAGGGGGGGGTTTGAATAAACCTTACCAACTTTTCACTTTTTAGTCCTTTTAAAATTTTCAATAGAGTTGACTCAAATCAGCTATGTCCTTGGGGGACAACTAGGTTGGCCTACTTCAGCAAAGTTACCCACTAAATAGACTCGACTGAGCTGTTGATAGTATAACTTAGTTGCGTCAGCTCACTTAACATTTTAGATGATTTGGTTTTATACAGCGGAAGACTTAACACCCTTGTAAATTTTAAGCATGTTTTTAACACTTGATTTTAGCAATGTTATTATCAGCTGGGTTAGCAATTTAACTTAACAACAAAGATAAAGGTATGCAAGAAAGTAAAGTGCTGAAAGTAAATGACACTGGTAAATTTTATTGTGGTTCGATGATGGGGTAATTTCTCTAATCCATTCTTCTCCAACTCCTGGAGGAATCCACTAAGTAACAGATTAGGTTACAAAGTAGTTCTTCAGTCTAGAGACAGCCTTGAACACACAGCTGGCTTCTCCTGCAACTCAGCTTCTTCACAAGACATTTGCCTTACTACTTCAGCTCCCTTCAAACCATTGGAATTGATCACACAACCTTCCAACGAGCTTGAAATCTCTGGTTCAACCTTGAACCTCACTACAACTCTTTCGAACTTGGAGAATAGACCCCTTTTTGTTCTTGCAACTTTCTCCTCTTCAACTGGTTGAAGTATTCTTTCCTTCACATCGGTGTTGGATAGAGTTCCTTCGAGTTTTAGGCTTGGGAAATTTCTTGATAAGCTTTTTTGAGAATGTTTGCAGGTTTTGCTTGCTTGATATTGCTTATTAGATCGGTTATCTTTTCTCAAATGCTTCCTCAGCCTTTTATAGTGTTCAATTGAAAATTTGCCCGTTGAAGATGTAGGTCCCAAGGGGTGTGAGTAATGTTTAGAAGGGGGGGTTGAATAAACCTTACCAACTTTTCAATTTTAATCCTTTTAAAAAATTACAGAGTTAAATACACAACTAAGTCCTTGAGGGACAGCTAAGTTAGTTAATCAACAGAGTTGATAGAATAACTCAACTGTTTAGACTAAACCTTAACTTGGCTATGATAAGTTTTTCAGCGGAAGACTTAACACCCTTCAATTTGATTTAACTTTATTTTAACACTTGGTTTTAGCACTTTGTTAATATCAGTTGGATAGCAAATTATCATCAGATATAAAGTATGTGTGCAGGAATGTAAATATGTTGAAATGTAAAGGACACAAGTAAAGTTTATAGAGGTTTTAAGATGGGGTAATTCTTCTACTCCTCTCTTCTCCAACTCCTGGAGGAATCCACTAAGTAATGATCAGAGTACAAAGTGGTTATCCTGCTCAGAGACAAGTCTTGATCACGCGGTGACTTGCTCCTTGGACTCGGTCCGGGAGATGCCTTAGTCACACGGTGGCTTCTCGTCCGAGGCTCTTCTTCATTGCATGGCCGCTTGCTACTTGACTTACTTTCTCAAGCTTCTTTGATTTGATCACGAAGCCCTCCAATAACTTGTGATTGGTTCGACCTTGAACCTTCCTACAATCCTCCTTGGAAAGTATACCCCTTTTGATTCTTCAAAAGTTTCCTCTTCAACAGTTTGAAGTTGTCTTTCCTTCACAGCTTAGTGTTGGACGATTTCCTTCGAGATTTAGGCTTTAGGATTTTGCTTGAATAACTTGAGAATATTTTGCAGGTTACAGTTTTAATGTTGCTTGTTATCTTAGATGTGCAAGGTAACCATTTCTCAAAGTGATTCCTCAACCTTTTATAGTGAACTTTAAAAAATCGGGTCGTTGAAGAGATAGGTTGATTTTCAAAAGTCACTTGTGTTCGTTGGCTTGTCTTGTTGCAGACCTTGATGTTGATATTTTCTCGTATTTAATGTCTTGCAAAGATTGCAACGTTTCGACGACACTCGTGCAAGTGCTTCCCATTGGTTTGTTCCTTTTGCACACAACTGGAACTAACACTTTATCTCTGACAACTTTAACAAGTTACTATTCTGAGTAACATTCTTGACTTTTATCAACGGATCTCATTCAGTTGTCTTGACTTGACCACAGTCTTTTATTCCCCAGGTGACTTCGAGTTAGCTTCCAATCAATGGATAACTCATCTGTCACTTCAACTTGAGACTTGGCTTCTTGAGTTGACTTGACTAACTCTTCATACAGATGTATCACAGCTGATACTCCTTCATTCGAGTCCTTGATCTTCTTTCTTAGCAATACTCAGCTGTTTCTCAGCAGAGTCTTCACTTCAGTCTTCAGTTGACTTCTTGTATTCCCAGGTATAGCTGACTTAACTCAACTTGATCAGCCCTATCTATTACAATACGAATTACAAGGAAAATGGGGTGCCAACTTTCTAGTGTAAGTTTTACATGGCATTCATCAAAATCTAAACAATAAAATTCCCAACAATTTCCCCCTGTTTGATGATGCCAAAACATAAAACATACAAACAAAATGCAAACAACAAAGATACATACAGACAATGCAGTAACAAAGAATGTATGCATAGAATCAATCTTTTTATTGATCATAACATTCTTATCCTTTACACAGTTGTTTACAATAAGTATCAGAGCAATCAGAGCATACTTATACCTACGCATATTACAGACGTCAATGCAAAGATGTATAAATTACAAATTTTTCATTGAATGTACAGAAGACTTACATTCATATGTATTTACAAAAGTAAAATATATGAAGGGGTTAGCAGCAACACTTCATCGCCTTCGTTGCCTCCTTATTTCTTCTTCAGCTCTATCTTCGTCAGCTCTCTTCCTCTTCTTTTCCTCTTCAGCTGCTTTCTTCTTTTTGTAAGCTCTCTTCGCAGCTTCATCTTTTCTTTTTATTTCTTGTCTTTCTTGCCACAACTGATCTTGCCTTTTGTTTTCCTCTTCAATCCTCTTCACATATTCAGCATTTTTCCTAGCCACTTCCAGATTGGCTACATCATCATACCAAGCCCAGCAGATCTTCCTTTCTATCCTGGATATACATATTCAATATTTTTGGGCAAAGGTCTAGATCGAAAACCTCTTCCTCCACCACTTCTTCCTTTTTCTCTGGGTGTATACTGCATGGGAGTCTTCTGTTTGGTGAATGGTTGGTAGTCCGCCGCCATCGCCTTCTTCACATATCTTGTGCCTTTCTCCCAAAGAGATGATCCCAGGCTTGTGCTAATGGCATGTCCTTGAAATAGCCTTCGGATTCAAGAGTTTGAAATTCTTCAACCGATCTTGGCTCGTTTCCGTCATCTGGGATGGCATCTTGGTCCTTTCCTGCCGGAATGCCACCATAAGCTTTCAAAACTTCTAGTACACGGGCATCCATCTTCCTATCAACCTCCTTCAACCCTGCTTCTACGATTTTTCTCTTCTCAGACATAGGTACAATAGAGTGTTGGAGCGGCAGAGTCACCGGAAGTTTGCTGATTATGCTAGCTGTGACATGACCTTGCTGAGGGGTTTCAACAAGGATTAAGGTCACATCCTTTGACCTTTCCCCCTCAACAACTTTTCCCTTCTCCTTCCTCTTCTCATCAGCTGTCTCTTTCTTCTTCTCAATAGCTGTCTCCTTCAACATCTTCATGGCATCATCAAAGGAGAGAGGAACCCCTGGAAACATCCCAGCAAACATGAAGTCCAGTTGGCTGATAGCTGAATTCTGCTTGGAGTCTACTGCGGCATGTGCTGTTCGAAATTTTGAGCGGGCGGCTTTGGACTCGGCTGCCACCAGTTTCATTTCAGCCATTAGAAAGCTGAATTTGGCATTCATATTCTCCTCAACGCGCAGAAGTTCTTTTCTGTGAAATTCACGCAGCAGCTCTATCTCTGTTGCATGAGAGACATGCATTATGTCAATATTTTCCTGCATTCTCCGCTTCAAGTCAGCATTATCAGCGCTCCAGGCCAGCATTTTGTTGTATAATGCTTTAAAGTATCTGACTTCTTCGTATCGCATTGTACTCTGTTGCTGACACCATTCCCTAATTTTGACCACTATCCCTCGCAAGTCTGCCGTGAGGTTGGCATCCATGTTGTCCAGTCGCATATCCAGTGAGGCCTGGTGCCGTTCAATCTTCTCAATCTCACCAAGGATTGTCTTGAAGACTTCACGTACCTCAGCTGTCACCTCGGTTTCAGCTGGCGGCCAAGCAACATCAAAGTCAAAATCTGCTGGAAAAATTGAATCGGAGGGAATAACTGGATCATCTCTTATGTTTAAGCGTCTCTGCTCACGAGCTGTTTCTTCTTCAAGATCGAGCAGCTCAATCGAGAAAGGGAAAGTTTCTTTGAATGCATCATCACGCACATATGGTATTGATTGATCAGTTGTTCGTGCCTGTGATGATACTGGTTGAGTCGAGCCTGCTGCAGCTTTGGGAGCCTGCGCAGATGACTCGGTCTCAGCTGGGCTTGGTGAGTGGGTTGGCCAGCTGACTGAGCCTCATCGGCCTCAATAGATTCTGCTAAATGAATTTAGTTGTCCTCAGCTGCACCATCAGCGTCATCGGAGGATGATGAAGTCTGAGGGCTTGGTTCATCATCAAAATTGAACGTTTAACGAGTAGCTTTGAATTCTGGCTTACTCGTACTTGGAAGAACATCCTCAGCTGAGTCCTTTGCAGCAACGGTTGACTCAGCTTCGTCTTCAGATCCCAAGAATGTTGTATCCGGATTATCCTGGGAATCATGAAGAGCGCTGATTTCCTCTTCTGAGTCAGCAATGAGGACTTGAGGAATGCTCTTTTCTCCTTGATTTTTACCCAGGGAAGTCTCAACCTCCATTGGTCCTTCATTACCTCCTGCAGTCTCAACTGCAGCGACGCCTTGTACATTCCCTTTGACAGACGCAACTGTCTTAGGGTCTTCTGCAGTGGCATCCACAGTGAGTCTCAACTCCTTGGATTGCACTTTCATTACCCAGAGTGTCAACTCCCGGGCATATCCATCCTGTTGTAAGTCCAAGCGGCTACGATAATCTAGAGGGGGGTGAATAGATTATCTCCATCTTTTCGATTATGCCCTCTTTTTCGAACAAAACAAGCCAAGACAATAATAAAGGTGCGGAATGTAAACAACACGCGTCGATTTATAGAGCTTCACCCCACCTAGGGACTACGTGCTCTACCACCCCAGTATATCCGGGATGGGTTTCGAAAAAGAAAAAGAATTTTATTAATTACAAAATTAATACAAATTCAACTTACAACACCTTGAAGAGCACCACACTCTTCTTCAACACCACCTTTGAGATTACCACAATCTCTCTTGAAGATTACCACAATCTCCAATGGCACCTTGTGAAGATTACCACAATCTTCAACCTTGAAGAATACCAAATTCTTCAACACCTCGACAAGAATATTACCACAATCTTCTTACACCTAACACCTAGATCACCCAAGTGTGTTCTTACCGCAAGAACACTCACAAGGATATCTTGTGTTGAATGATTACCAAAAAATTCAAGATTACAACTCGATAAAGAATTATACAATTGAGTGCAAGTGTAATCAAGAATAGCCTAGACCTCAAGAATGTGAAAGTGATAAGCTAGGCAAATTACAACAAGAATAATGACAATGTAAGACCAAATGTTTGCTTGAGTATTTCTTGTTGTGTTGTACTGTTCTCTCTTATTGTTGTGCTTCAAATCTTCCTCTATTTATAGGAGATGATTGATCCTTTATAGGCTCCACTTGGAATCTGATATCTACAAAAAAATTGCAATTAAAATCAAGATTATAGCTTTTAGAAATCAATCCCACAATTTAGGGAAAAACTGTCTGCTGCACAACGGTTAGAATTTTGCTGTCAAACATTAGGGCGACCGGTCGCACATAAATAGACGTTTGAAATAAGAACACAATTTTACACAGGGCGACCGGTCGACGGGGGGTCCAACCGGTCACCCTAGGGTCCAACCGGTTTCTCTCTTCAAAAAACCAATACAGAGAAGTTTGCAGACATGAAGTTTTCTGTAAACATGAAGTTTTCTGCAAACATGAAGTTTTCTATTTTGCACAACTTTCAGGTACGGGTTGCCCTATACGGCGACCGGTTGACCTCAAAACAGAGTAGTTGTCCAATTTGTGTTGAAAATAAACTTCAAGAAATTCTCCGAAAAAATAGTAAAAACATTTTAGACCAATCGGGAGTATTAGAACAACATTTAGAAACATAGTTTGGATGTAAAAACCCATTGATACAAAATCATTAAATGTGTTGTCCAATTTTTGTCGAAAATAAAACTTGAAGAAATACTCCGGAAAATATTAAAACCATTTTAAATCATTTAGGAGTATTTGGACAACCTTTAAAACCATTGTTTTGGTATAAAAAAAATCATCAAAATCATGATAAAACCATTTATCAAACACCTGTGCCTCGACTGCAACAGCAGCGTCCTCAGCCTGCAAAGCTTTTGATACTTCAGCTGGGACAGACTCAACTGTCCGAGCTTCTTTAGTGACAACTTGCTTTTGTTCTTTTTCTTTTTCTTTCTCCACTTCGCCTCATTCCTTTATTGTGGAGTCATCTGCAGCAACCTCCGACCTAGCTGCAGTGGAGTGAGTTTTCCCCTCAGCTGGCGCACCAGCTGAGTGACTGATGGTGGGGTCACTCTTCTCCAGACTCCCGGCTGCTTCCATTGAGTGCTCAGCTGTGAGGGCAGGTGATAAAACACCTTCATTAGGGGTTGGCTCAACTTGGGTGTCCAAGTTCCCAGTGTCATCGCCAAGTCCCTTGGATCCGTCCTCTGAGTGAACTGGGGATGTGGTTGCAAAGCAATAATCGCGGGCAACTCGATGTACCATTCCCATCGAATCAATTTCCAGGAGAGATTTGGAGGATTTTCCTGGTCCTTCCATCATCTGCTGCTCATGCATCAATTTGGATTCCCGCATGGCTTGCTGCATGTCCAACTTCTCCTTTGCAGCAACAAGATCCATGTCCTCATCACTTCCCAAGAGCATATCAATGTGAGGATGAGTATAGTCGCTGGTTGGAGTGAGAGGGCATATATTCGCCTTTAAACGAGCTTCGGCTTCTTCTACTAACCTTTCCTTTTCTTTCTCCTTGAAGATATGCAGGATGTCCAGGCAGTTATCTTCATCAAGTGCCTGAAGCACGGTGGTGAATCCGAGGAATTTCATCAATTCTTTCTCTTCCTCAATGAATTCAGGGCGTTCCAACTGTACCCTCGAGCAAATCAGCTTCCATTTCCTCCGCTCTCGAAGACGGTTCTGGATGTCTCGATACAATGAAGAATACATAATTACATCGTCATCTTCATCCTCTCTTTGTTGCCCTTCCTTTTCAGGAATAGAAGGTAGCATACTCTGCTACTCTTCTCCTTCAGCAGCATCTGTAGCAGGTGAAGACACTGTCCTTTCAGCAGGGGATTCTGTTGTCTCTGCCACTTCTTTATCCTCAGTTGTTCTGGCAACAGTTGGGTCTTCTAATTGCCTCTGCTGACTATCCTCAGCAGACTGGGCTGTTTCTTCAATCACTTCGAGATCGCACTTCTTGGCTATCTCGAGAGATTTTCTTCACCGAGTGGCGGAGACTCATTTGTCTTCTCAAGCTCCGAGAGCTTGGTGAGTCTATTCCTTCTCTTGGTCCTCACCAGTGGAATTTCTGGTTTGGAGACTTCTTCTTCAGATTCTTGGCGGCAGGGGCCGGAGCATCTTTCTTTGACTGAGGAGCTGCCTTTCTAGGCTTGGCAGTCCTCTTCTTTCTAATGGCCGGAGAAGGTATTTGGCCTTCCTTCTCCACCTCGGCTGTGTGGGCAGGCGACTCGACCGCAGGGGCAGGCGACTCGGCTAAGGGCAAAAGTGCGTCTTTCTTCTTTCTTTGCAGGCAACTTTCTTCTTTTGTTGCAAGGCGACTCTCTTCATTGGAGAGGAGGAAGCAATTTTGTATCAACAGGGTCAGCTAATTCCCCCTCACTGGTATCTGCACTCTTGGCATAGGCTCTCTTCTAGGCTCCAGACAGGTTGGCCCTAAACATCTTCTTGTTTACATGGAAAGGCTTTCCATGTCTAAGAGGGATTCCCTTTACCTCCATCAAATGGCCAATGACTAGGCCATAGCCAAGTGATCCTCCAAAGGATCCGTCCTCCTTGATGGATTTGTTGCCAACGTTCTGGCAGAGTCTGCTGTAAATGAATTCTGCCAAATTGATCTTCTTTTCTTCCATGATCGCAACCATGACGATCAGCTTGGTTTTGGACAGCTGATTGAAGCTGCCAAACTTCATGTCTACACTCTTAGCGACGATATCCATCAGTTTATGATAATCGTCCTTCATCAGCTTCTTGTTAGCTGTGTAGACCACTTTTGCAGCACACTCGGGTTTGGCCACTTCTTTCCATGCATCAACCAAGTTGACATCGACTTCATATATCTCTGACATGCCTTCTGACGACAGTAAACAGTGCTCCGCAAGGTCCTTAGCAGTGATTAATATGTCCTTGCGGTGGACGGAGGATTTAATCCCTTCGTCCTGCACCTCGGCGTTAACATAAAACTGGGCAACTTCTTCAACGTATGTCATTTGATATTCCATCGTGAGAAAAGGTTTGAGTCCTGATTTCTCGATTTTATCTGCTATTTTCTTCACTAAGTAATGATCAGAGTACAAAGTGGTTATCAGTCTAGAGACAAGTCTTGATCACGCAGCTGACTTGCTTCTTCGACTCAGTCTGGAGATGCCTTGGTCACACAGCTGGCTTCTCATCCGACTCAGCTTCTTCATAGGGCGAATGCCTTGCTACTTCAGCTTACTTTCTCAAGCTTCTTGGATTTGATCATGAAGCCCTCCAATAACTTGAGATTGGTTCGACCTTGAACCTTCCTACAATCCTCCTTGGAAAGTAGACCCCTTTCGATTCTTCAAAAGTTTCCTCTTCAACAGTTTGAAGTTGTCTTTCTTTCATAGCTTAGTGTTGGATCAATTTCCTTCGAGATTTAGGCTTGAGGATTTTGCTTGAATAACTTGAGAATATTTTGCAGGTTACAATTTGAATATTGCTTGTTATCTCAGGTGTGCAAGGTAACCATTTCTCAAAGTGATTCCTCAACCTTTTATAGTGAACTTTCAAAAATCTGCCCGTTGAAGAGATAGGCTGATTTTCAAAATTGTCATGTCTTGTTACAGTCCTTGATGTTGATATTTCCTCGTATTTAATGTCTTGCAGCATTGCAGCGTTTCTGACACTTGGTGCAGTGCTTCCCATTGGTTTGTTCCTTTTGCACACAATCGGAACTAACACTTTATCTCGACAACTTTAATGAGTTATTATTCGAGTAACATTCTTGACTTTTATCAACGGATCTCGTTGATTGTCTTGACTTGATCGCAGATCTTTTATTCCCATGTGACTTGAGTTAGCTTCCAATCAATGGATGACTCATCTGCCACTTCAACTTGAGACTTGGCTTCTTGAGTTGACTTGACTGACTCTTCATACAGTTGTATCACGGTGATACTCCTTGAGTCGAGTCCTTGATCTTCTTTCTTGGCCATACTTAGATGTTTCTCAGCGGAGTCTTGACTTCAGTCTTCAGTTGACTTCTTGTATTCCCAGGTATAGCTGACTTAACTCAGCTTGATCAGCCCTATCTATTACAATACGAATTACAAGGAAAATGAGGTGCCAACTTTCTAGTCTAAGTTTTACATGGCATTCATCAAAATCTAAACAATAAATTTCCCAACAGAAGAGATAGGCTATTTTCAAATGTCACTTTCTTGTTCGTTGGCTTGTCTTTTCTTGACTTGCAGCATTGTGATAGTGACCCTTCCTCGTATTAAATGACTCTGCATATTTTTAGGTCCTGACACAAGCTTCAGTGCTTCCCATTGGTTTATTCATTTTGCACGCTTTTGGGACTAGCACTTTAAGACATGGCAGTATGGATGTATTACTATTTTAAGTAATATCCTTGATTTCCGTGCAACATATTAATTTTAGTCGACTTGACTGGAGAACTACCTTTACCCCTTTGACTTGAGTCAGCTCCAATCATTTGGGAATGACTCAATTGTCAATTCAACCGGTAGACTCTGCTCCTGACTAACTTGATTGACACTTCTTCAACCTCTACTCAGTTGTTCCTCAGCTGGATCTCTTTTAGTCGAGTCTTTGCCTTCTATCTTGACCACACTCAGCTGACACACAGTTGAGTCTTCACTTTAGTCTTCAGTTGACTTCTTGCATTCTTCAACATAGCTGACTTCACTCAACTTATGCAGTCTTATCTATTACAAAATAGAAATACAAGGAAAATGGGTGCCATTAGGTATCATCAAAATCTAATAATAAATTTACTAACAACTGTTACCAAGTAGTCTTAATCCTAATCTAGATTAGTTTAGGTAATATTAGTTCGTGTTACTCATTGAGTTCTCTGTTTATGCAAAATCTTAAAGATATTAATTTATTTCCTTTTGATCCAGAGATTGAAAAGACATTTTGAGCAACCAGAGCAACAAAGCGAGCAGAGAATCAAGCAATGGCAGACGACAGGGAAAATGAGAACAACGGGAACCTGGTTTTTAATGTTCTACCATAGCCCGAGGCACATGAAAGGGAAATTTAGGATTGTTTTCGGCCGACTATGAACTAGAACTACTATGGAATTGTGCACCAGCCTATAAATGCAAATAATTTCGAATTGAAGTCGGGCCTCATAAGCATGGTTCAACATAATCAGTTTGGGGGAAGCCCAGTGGATGATCCGAATACCCATCTGGCTACATTCTTGGAGATTTGCGACACCATCAAGAGAATGGCGTGTCTGATGAGGATATTAGATTGAGGCTTTTCCCGTTCTTACTCCGGGATAAAGCCAGACAATGGTTGGAGACATTCGCCCCTAGGAGTATCACTAGCTGGGATGATCTAACGCAAAAACATTTCGCAAATTTTTTTCCTCCCAGCAATACGCTCCAACTGAAAAACGAGATAGCTCAATTCCAACAGATTAATTTTGAGTCATTATATGAAGCTTGGGAGTGATTTAAAGATTTGTTATGGAGGTGCCCATATCATGGTTATGCAGACTGGCAGAGGGTTCAATATTTT
Source organism: Rehmannia glutinosa (assembly GCA_016081115.2). Taxonomy (NCBI): domain Eukaryota; kingdom Viridiplantae; phylum Streptophyta; class Magnoliopsida; order Lamiales; family Orobanchaceae; genus Rehmannia; species Rehmannia glutinosa. The sequence continues at coordinate 22,329,177 of CM071930.1, forward strand.
TACAACAGGCTGAATGCACATACAAGGACGAAATTAGATGCGACAGCAGGAGGTACATTGATGGCTAAAACTCCGACTGTGGTATTACTTCTGCTTGAAAAAATGGCCACAAACAGTTATCAATGGCCCTCCGAGAGGTCAGCACCCAAGAAAGTTGTTGGTGTTCTTGAACTAGTTATAATGTCTGCTTTAGCAGCTCAAATCTCGAGCCTGACTAAGGAATTAGCGATCATGAATTCTAGTGGAACACCGCAACAAGATGAGATCCCACCCGTGGCTGTTCATGCAGCCACCACTCACGATGCCGAGCAAGTCAATTATGTGAATAACCGGGACTTTAATAATAGAGGTAATTCATTACCGACTCACTATCACCCGGGACTTTGCAATCATGAGAATATCTCTTATAGAAATAAAGGAATGTATTGAACCCACCTCTGGGTTATCCCAACCCATCTAGTTCCAATGCACCCTGAGGTGAAAAGAAGCAGTCGCTAGAAGAGATACTCGGCTCATTCATAGGAGAGAATAGGAATCGATTGAATAGAAGTGATGCACATATTGATAATCTAGGTAAAAAGATGAATACAATGGAGACACAAATTAGGTCAATCGAGACACAAATGGGTCAGTTGGTGACAACAGTAAATTCATTGCAAAGCAGAGGGATTTCCGAGTGATACAGAGGTTAATCCAAGAGAGAAATGCAATGTAATTTATGTAAAGAATGAGTCAGAAATTCAGCATGCACCCGAGCAGTTGTCCATATATGCGAAGAGAGTGGAATCAAAGAAAATGAAGTTGGAGAGGTTTGAGACTGTCTATGCCAGTGCGATAGTGCAGAGTAAATTACCTCAGAAAATGAAGGATCCATGGAGTTTTACTATTCCTTGTACTATTAGAGGAGTTCTCTTTGAAAAACCACTTTATGATCTTGGTTCCAACGTGAATCTTATATCCTTATCTTGTCACGAAGCTTGGGCTTGGGGATGTGAAACCATCCAATATCACATTGTAATTTGCAGATCGATCCATCACCTATCCTTGGGGAAATTCCCTGTGGATTTTGTAGTGTTGGACGTGAAGGAGGACCAAAATATACCTATAATCTTTGGTCGGCCATTTTTAGGTACAACAAGAGCATTGATTGATGTAGAAACAGGGGACTTGACTCTGCGGGCCAATAAGGAGGAAGTCGTGTTCACCATCCATCTAACCAAAAGGCTTAAATTTGAATCCAATGATGGTCATCAGATGGATGGGCATCGAGCTGAAGATATTGGTGGTTGGGAAGTATCTAAGGGAAAATGGACAATGTTCCCATTGGAGCTCCAACTCGATGATAATCTGACAAATTCCGGTAGAAGACTATAAGCTTACTGCTTCTTGGGAGGCAACCCAAGCCCCTTTTATTGCTTTAGTAGTTGTCAGTATAGTTTGGTAGTTACTTTCATCTTATTGCATCATAGTAGTAAATTTTGCATTATTAGGATTATTTGAGTTGTATCTTATCCCAACCCCTTTTATTGCATGTTCATGAAGCAATTTTGATGGAAAACTGGGCAGAAGAAGCCACATAGACTCTGCTGCAACGTGCATTAGAAAATTTAGCTGAAGCACTCCAGCGTTGTAGTGCCCAAATAGGCACGCCACAGTGCGACCCTCAAAATCCAAGTAGGGGGCATTTTAACCCAGCGCTGCACCGTGCGTCCGCGTCTCCATATTATAACAGCAGCAGCCTGGGTTTTCTTTTAAAAAAAAGCATAACATCACACCTCTTTTTGGTTCGAACTCGACGCCACACCCCTCCCCTACCAAAACTCACACAACTCCCACTCCATCTTCACAAGGAAGCATTCTCACACAACACACATCATCTTCATCTTCTCCACCATCATTTGGCAAGTTTGCTTCCCCTCAAATCCCTACCCATGGTTTTCACCCTATTTCTCTATTTAGGTTTGTGGTTTGTGGTGGTTTGGGATAATTGTTGTTGATTGTTGGATTGTGGATTGAATGTTCATGCTTGAATTAGGTTTTGGTGTTGGATTTTGGGATTAAATTGAGTTATCCATTGCATTTAGTTTCTTTTTCCATATTCATACATACTTGATAAGGATTAATATAGTGCGGGATAAGCTAATGGACTTTACCTATTAGGTCGAACTAATGGGCTTCGTGCATTGGGCCGACCTGTTAAGTCCCACGCATTGGGCCGACCTATTGAGTCCCATGCATTGGGTTGATCTATTAAGTCCCAAGCACTGCGTTGATCCGTTATGCCCCAAGCATTGGGCCGATCTGCTAAGCCTCCACGCATAGGCCGATCTGTTGAGCCTCATTTGTTGGGTTGTGCTATTCTCACTGGTTGGGATTTGTTACACCTTAATCATTGGGCCGAGTTGCTTCAGTTCCTTGAGTAAGGATAGACTGATCTATTAGGCCTTTATAGATGAGCATAAGCTAAAGATTGGTTAAAGTGTTGTCCTTTAACTTAGTCCAACGTGTTGGCGAGTCGCATAGAGGTGATCTTAGATCAGGGGGAGATTCATCAAGAATGGGCATGAAAGCTGTTGATTTTGTGACCCGAAGTGTAACAGATCAACTCGGGTCCGAAGTCCTTGGGAGACAAATTAGGTTTTTGAAGATTCGATCCTATTTTAATCATGATTCTGTTACTAAATCGTAATAGAATCCTGGATTTTACGGAAACCCTAATCCGGGCTAAGCTATAAAAGCCCAAGTCCGGGTTCATTCTTAACCTAATTACACTTTTTCATATCTCTAATATTTTCTCCTCTTTCTTTTTCTGCAAGTTTTTGACTTAAGCATCGGAGAGGTCACGCCGGAGCACCCCTCTGTCTCCCCTTTTTTGTGTAGGTTTACGGTGGAGCTCGTCGGAAGGCAAGTTTGCGAGAGAGGCACCGTCTATGGGAACTTTTAGAGCAAGGGCGTGAGCTTCGAAGAACAGTGGTTATGGAGGATTTACGGAGGAATGTGGCGGAAGACCTAAATTGCACACCATTGGGCGATACCCCGGGAGGAGTTGCGCGCGAAAACACTAATCCTCCGCCACCACCTCCGGTGGACAGCGAAGGGCAACGGATTCCGAGGGTTGGTATGGATGAGTAAACGCCAATGTCTGGAGGAGGTGTTGGTTTGGGCCCTATGTTTTTTGAACAATTAGGTGGTTTCATCACTAAGGCCGTCGAGCAGGCAGTAGAAAGGAGGTTGAGGGTTGTGCTTCTGCCACCACCCCCACCTGTGGTCCCTTCGGTGGGAGAGAATGCAGCTCGGACGCTGGAGGTCGGTGATAAAGGTCGCGGAATGTTACAGCGGACGAAGTACACTCATCAAGGATGACATAATACATGTCAACCAAGGATCAGGACTAGTCGGAGTGCATGGATGACCTCCATCGCGAAGTGCGGGATATCCGTAGGAGGGTCGCGGGAGCACCGGAAGGGGCGCCAGTTTGGGTTCGGAGGGAAACTCCCTTCTTGGATGAAGTGATAGCGAATGAGCTCTTGTCCTCCAATCGAGCTTGGAGTTTCAAATATGATGGTACCATGGACCCCTGGGATCATCTCTGTCATTTTGAAAATGCTGCTCTTCTACATAGATTCACGGATGGCGTGATGTGTAGAGTTTTTCCTACTACCTTGACGAAGTTAGCTCAGCAGTGGTTCAGTCAGCTTCCTCCAGGTTCCATAAAAAATTTTGATGACTTCAGTTCAGCGTTCCTTAATCAATTTACGAGCTATCGTAAATACCAAAAGGTGCCCTTAACTCTGTTCAGTATCAAGCAGAGGGAGGGAGAGGGGCTTTGGAGTTATATACAACGGTTCACAGTTGCAAAACTAGAGGCGCCTTTGGCTAGTCCGGAGATCTTAGCTAATGCCTTAGCTCAAGGGTTGAAGGATGGGGGATTTTTTGAATCCTTGGTCATAGAGCCAACTAAGACATTTGATGAGCTGTTAGCTCGGGCAAAGCGACACATTAACTTGGAGGAGGCATGAAAAATGAAGAGGGAAGAAGGATAGAAAAGGAGGGATAGGAAGGAAGATCGGGAGGATAAGGGGTCGCAAAAGAAGCCGAAGTCCGAGGTGATGGGTGGACGGTTGAGGTACGAGAAATACACGCCTTTGGCTTTGCCTTAGGGAAAGGGGCTGGTGGCTATTGAAAGGTACCCCGACCTAAGGTGGCCGGAGGCACATTCGGAGGCACCAGTTATGGTGAAGTGTAAGGAGTTTTGTAGGCTCCATAATGAGTATGGTCATACCACAGATCAGCGCACACACTTGAGGGATGAGATCAAGAGGCTTATTCAGGCCGGTGATGTCAAGGAGTTTGTGTATATTGATAGGAAGAAAGAAAAGGGCGAGTACATGCAAGACAATCATGGCTACAACCAGCCTTGGCGAGAGCCGGAGCGGAGGGGGGAGGAGATGAAGGAGTTGCCTCCATCTCCACCTCCATCTCGGTGGGCAGTGATCCAAATTATAGTAGGAGGACAGAGAGGAGACTCAAGGAGAGCTTGGAAAAGCTATGTGAGGGCAACAGCTCCAGGTTGGGTGCAGGAGCAATTTAAGGTGGAACAGTTTAGACCAGGGCCGAATATTCAGTTTGGGCCAAATGATAGCAAGGGTGTCGTGACACCTCAAAGCGATGCTCTTGTGATCACGGCCACGATCTCGAACTATGATGTGCAGTGGGTGTTTGTGGACACGGGAAGCTCGGCGGATATCTTGTTCTATGATTACTACAGAAAGATGGATCTCCAGGTCGGGTTGGAATCGGTGGACACGGCACTAGTCGGATTTGCGGGAGGAACCATCCAACCTATATGTATGATTACTTTACCTGTCTCTTTGGGTAAGGAGCCTAGTCGTAAAATTAGGATGATTTGATTCTTGATAGCAGATGCACCTTCTTCGTATAATGCTATGATGGGTAGACCGTCTTGAATGCTTTCTAGGTTGTAGTATCAGTGTGTCATTTAAAAATGAAGTTCCTCATAGGAGAGGAGGTCGGTGAGGTCGGAGGGGACCAGTACATGTCGAGGAAATTATATGTAGAGAGTATTCAAAAGCAGCAAGGAGAAATGTGTTTGATGATGATAAAAATAAAGATGATATAATTAAACTTGATGAACTTGTGGAACATGTACAACCTAATGAGGAGATGATGATAGTTGAGCTGGTGCCAGGGGACCCTGATAAGGTCACCAAGGTCGGGAAGGGATTGTCGGATGAGCTGAGAGAAAAGCTCGTGGAATTTTTGAGAAACAATATTGATGTGTTTGCTTGGTCAGCAAAGGATTTGGTGGGGATTGATCTGAGTATCGCTGAGCATAGGCTCAATGTGAATCCATCATATAGGCCGGTAAAACAAAAGAAGTGAAATTTTGGTCCTAAGAAAGATGCTATAATCCGAGCAAAGGTGCAAAAGTTATTGAATGTGGGGCATATCAAAGAGATTCAGTTTCCGGAGTGGTTGTCTAACGCAGTGCTAGTGCCAAAGACGGAGGATGATTGGAGGATGTGGGTGGATTTTCGTGATTTGAATAGGGCTTGCCCAAAGGACTATTATACATTGCCTTGAATCGATTAGCTGGTGGACTCGGCCGGGGGTGTGAGTTGCTGAGCATGATGGACGATCGCAGGTTACCATCGATCGTCAGTTAGCGAGAGGAGGACCAAAAAGAGAATGAGCTTCATCACCTCTTTTGGTACCTTTTGCTATGTGGTGATGCCATTTAGATTGTAGAATGCAGGAGCCACGTATTAGAGATTAGTGGATAAAATGTTTGAGGGACAACTCGGAGGAACATGGAGGTATATGTGGATGACATGGTAGTCAAGAGCATGGAAGCAGTGGATCATGTGAGGGACTTAGCTGAGACGTTTGATACTTTGAGAAAATACCGAATGAAGCTCAATCGTAAGAAATGTGATTTTGGCGTGAGGTTGGGAAAATTCTTAGGGTATATGGTGACGGAGAAGGGAATAGAGGCTAATCCGAAGAAGGTTAGAGACATTAGAGAAATGGCACCACCTCGGGATGCTAAAGAGGTGCAATGTCTGACAAGTCGGCTGACAGCCTTGAATAGATTTATTTCTCGCTTGGCGGAGAGGAGTTTGCCTTTTTTTAAGGTGTTAAGGAAGGGAAAAAAGTTTGTTTGGGATGAGGATTTCCAGAGAGCTTTCGATGATTTGAAAGAGTACTTAGCCAATTTGTCATTACTGATTAAACCGGTGCCGGGAGAACACTGTACTTATACATCTCGGTAGGAGAGCAAGGTGTTAGCACGGTCTTGATTAGGGAGGTGAGGTCGACCCAGAGGCCAGTGTACTACGCCAGTAAGGTGCTGAAGAATGCCGAGCTGCGGTACGCAAAGATTGAGAAGACGGGTTTAGCACTAGTGGTAACTGCAAGGAGGCTTCGGCCATATTTTCTCTCGCATAAGGTAATTATCCGAACTAACCTCCCATTAAAAAATGTGACGAGTAGGCCAGAGGTGGTGGGAAGATTGGTGAAATAGGCTATCGAATTGAGCGAATATTATATCGAGTTTGAGAACAGGTCGGCTATCAAGGCTCAGGCCTTGGCGGATTTTGTTCAAGAGTTGACAAGAGTCGTTAGCGAAGGAGGAGCATGGGTGATTTATGTGGACGGTTCGGTTGGGAGTTCATGTTGTGGTGCTGGTATTGTCTTAATCAGTCCACAAGGAATCGATAATGATTTTGTTGTAAGGTTGGAATTCATGTTGTCTAATAATGATGCGGAGTACGAAGCATTTATCAAAGGGATGCTCTTGTGATCACGGCCACGATCTCGAACTATGATGTGCAGTGGGTGTTTGTGGACACGGGAAGCTCGGCGGATATCTTGTTCTATGATTACTACAGAAAGATGGATCTCCAGGTCGGGTTGGAATCGGTGGACACGGCACTAGTCGGATTTGCGGGAGGAACCATCCAACTTATATGTATGATTACTTTACCTGTCTCTTTGGGTAAGGAGCCTAGTCGTAAAATTAGGATGATTTGATTCTTGATAGCAGATGCACCTTCTTCGTATAATGCTATGATGGGTAGACCGTCTTGAATGCTTTCTAGGTTGTAGTATCAGTGTGTCATTTAAAAATGAAGTTCCTCATAGGAGAGGAGGTCGGTGAGGTCGGAGGGGACCAGTACATGTCGAGGAAATTATATGTAGAGAGTATTCAAAAGCAGCAAGGAGAAATGTGTTTGATGATGATAAAAATAAAGAAGATATAATTAAACTTGATGAACTTGTGGAACATGTACAACCTAATGAGGAGATGATGATAGTTGAGCTGGTGCCAGGGGACCCTGATAAGGTCACCAAGGTCGGGAAGGGATTGTCGGATGAGCTGAGAGAAAAGCTCGTGGAATTTTTGAGAAACAATATTGATGTGTTTGCTTGGTCAGCAAAGGATTTGGTGGGGATTGATCCGAGTATCGCTGAGCATAGGCTCAATGTGAATCCATCATATAGGCCGGTAAAAAAAAAGAAGTGAAATTTTGGTCCTAAGAAATATGCTATAATCCGAGCAAAGGTGCAAAAGTTATTGAATGTGGGGCATATCAAAGAGATTCAGTTTCCGGAGTGGTTGTCTAACGCAGTGCTAGTGCCAAAGACGGAGGATGATTGGAGGATGTGGGTGGATTTTCGTGATTTGAATAGGGCTTGCCCAAAGGACTATTATACATTGCCTTGAATCGATTAGCTGGTGGACTCAGCTTCGGGGTGTGAGTTGCTGAGCATGATGGACGCATCGCAGGGTTACCATCAGATCAGATTAGCAGAGGAGGACCAAAAGAGAATGAGCTTCATCACCTCTTTTGGTACCTTTTGCTATGTGGTGATGCCATTTAGATTGTAGAATGCAGGAGCCACGTATTAGAGATTAGTGGATAAAATGTTTGAGGGACAACTCGGGAGGAACATGGAGGTATATGTGGATGACATGGTAGTCAAGAGCATGGAAGCAGTGGATCATGTGAGGGACTTAGCTGAGACGTTTGATACTTTGAGAAAATACCGAATGAAGCTCAATCGTAAGAAATGTGATTTTGGCGTGAGGTTGGGAAAATTCTTAGGGTATATGGTGACGGAGAAGGGAATAGAGGCTAATCCGAAGAAGGTTAGAGACATTAGAGAAATGGCACCACCTCGGGATGCTAAAGAGGTGCAATGTCTGACAAGTCGGCTGACAGCCTTGAATAGATTTATTTCTCGCTTGGCGGAGAGGAGTTTGCCTTTTTTTAAGGTGTTAAGGAAGGGAAAAAGTTTGTTTGGGATGAGGATTTCCAGAGAGCTTTCGATGATTTGAAAGTGTACTTGGCCAATTTGTCATTACTGATTAAACCGGTGCCGGGAGAACCCTTGTACTTATACATCTCGGTAGGAGAGCAAGGTGTTAGCACGGTCTTGATTAGGAGGTGAGGTCGACCCAGAGGCGGTGTACTACGCCGGTGTCAAGAATGCCGAGCTGCATGCACGCAAAGATTGAGAAGACGGGTTTAGCACTAGTGGTAATCGCAAGGAGGCTTCGGCCATATTTTTCTCGCATAAGGTAATTATCCGAACTAACCTCCCATTAAAAAATGTGACGAGTAGGCCGAGGTGGTGGGAAGATTGGTGAAATAGGCTATCGAATTGAGCGAATCTTATATCAAGTTTGAGAACAGGTCGGCTATCAAGGCTCAGGCCTTGGCGGATTTTGTGCAAGAGTTGACAAGAGTCGTTAGCGAAGGAGGAGCATGGGTGATTTATGTGGACGGTTCGGTTGGGAGTTCATGTTGTGGTCTTTGGTATTATTGTCTTAATCAGTCCACAGGGAATCGATAATGATTTTGTTGTAAGGTTGGAATTCATGTTGTCTAATAATGATGCGGAGTACGAAGCATTTATCAAAGGGATCCAAATGGCTGTCAAGATGGGTGCTGCTAGAATTATAATTTATATGGACTCATAGCTCGTTCATAAACAAATCATGGGAGAATTTGAAGTTAGGGAGGAGAGGATGAAGAGGTATGTTGAAGCGTACCGAACTCCAGAGGGAAAATTGAAAGAGGTCAAAATTTGTCCTGGTACCGAGAGCAGAGAATGGACAGGCGGATTTCTTGGCAAAAATGGCCAGCTCGACATTAGAGAAGCAGGCTAAGAAGATCACATTCCTAGTTGCAAAGGAAATCATGCTGAGTTTGGAGGTCGGGGAGATTGAAGAGAAGGAGGATTGGAGGTCGGCTGTTATGGCCTATTTCAAGGAAGGAATTTTGCCAGGGAATAGGAGCGAAGCAGCTCGGCTAAAAATTTGAGCTACTCATTTTTGCATAATCGGAGATAAGTTATACAAGAGAGGCTTCTCTATGCCTTTGTTGAGGTGTTTGAGTGGAGAAGAGGGCACCTATGTGTTGAAGGAGATGCATGAGGGGTGTTGTGGAAATCATATGGGAGCAAGAATCTTAGTAAAGAAAGTGTTAAGGGCAAGGTATTTTTTGACTTATTTGAAGGAAGAGGTAGAAAAGCTAGTAAGAGCATGCGAGAAGTGCCAGATTCACGCACCACTGATACATGGACTGGCGGAGGAGCTCAAGACTATGAGCTCGACATGTCCTTTTATGAAATGGGGTATTGACATAGTAGGGCCATTCCCTCCGGCTTCGGGTCAGAGGAAATTTTTGATGGTGGCAATCGATTATTTTAGCAAATGGGTTGAAGCCGAACCCTTAGCTAAAATAAATGAGGATGCAGTGATGAAGTTCATTTGGCAGAATATTGCTTGAAGGTATGTAACACCTCGGGTTCTCATATCGGACAATGGAATACAATTTGCGGGGGTAGGAATTCGGGCATGGTGTGAAGAGTTGAAGATAAAACAAAATTTTACATCAGTAGCTCATCCACAAGCCAATGGGCAAGTGGAGGTTACCAATAGGATTTTAGTCCAAGGACTCAAAGCTCGGCTGGAAAGAGCGGGAGATGCATGGGTTCAAGAACTCAGCTCAGTTTTATGGGCTTATCAAACTAACTCGAAGGAAGCAATGGGGGAAACTCCCTTCAGCTTGGTATATGGAATAGATATTGTCATATGAAATGATAGTTTAGGAAGCCTTAGACACTAATTTGAGAAAAGAGAGATGGCATTCTTACAGATGGAGAGGGCAAGGGGAAGGATCAAGGGAGCATACAACAAGAAGGTGATGAGGAGGTCCTTTCAGGTCGGAGATCTGGTGTTGAGGAGGTCCGATGCTAGTAAGAATAAGGGTAAATTGGATGCAAATTGGGAAGGGCCACTTCGGGTGACGAAGGTGTTCGCAAGAGGTGAATATGAGTTGGAAGAACTCAATGGGCGAAAGCTTCCGAGGGCATGGAATAGCAGCAATTTAAAGAAATATTATTTTTAAAGTTTAAAATATCTGATGTAAGGAATTACTTATAATTTGAATGAAATGACCTGCTTCCCTAAATTATGTGTTCGGAAATAAAAAATGGAGGAATTTGAAGAAATTGACAAGTATTTGGAGCTCAGCTCGAGCTCGACTTCAAATACTTGGGGCCACGAGGCCATGCAAGGAGCTCGGCTCGAGCCAGCTTTCTCTGAAGAAATTGACAAGTATTTGGAGCTGAGCACGAGCTAGACTCCAAATACTTGGGGCCAAGAGGCCATGTAAGGGGCTCGGCTCGAGCCAACTTCCTTTGAAAAAATTGACAAGTATTTGGGGCTCAGCTCGAGCTAGACTCCAAATGCTTGGGGCCACGAGGCCATGTAAGGAGCTCGGCTCGAGCCAGCTTTCTTTGAAGAAATTGACAAGTATTTGGAGCTCACTCGAGCTAGACTCCAAATACTTGGGGCCATGAGGAGCACATTACACCAATTTCTTTGAAAAAAAAAGAGAAAAGATTACTTGTAACCAAAAGTAAGAGAAGGAGGTCAGCAAATAGGAAATATGAATAAGATCTTTCATTATCATGCAAAATGATTACAAGTACAGAATTGAAAGTACAATATTAAAAGAGAAATACATAAAGCCCCTATGTAGTAGGGGAATATCTTCTGTTGTAAGGTCGTATATAGATATGGTCACGCCGTCCACGAGAGCAATTTCAGGGTCCTCCTCTTGATTACCTCAGCCTAGAAGGGATAGGGCCGCCTCGACGAGCTTTGGAGCTTGCTGATCTCCAGAGGGATGAGAAGAAACACCCCCCAAGCTCGAAGCATGATGGAGGACAAACGGAGCTGACAGTGATTCAAGAAAAGCTTCAATAGCAGCTCGATTGAGACGATCTGTCTCAGTAGAAAATACAAAACCCTTGGGATCGGGAAGTATCTTCTTGGGGCCTTTCCTGTCTAAATGCTCAGTAACCCCCTTTTCCCTGAGCTGAGCTTCAACCTGGTCAAAGGCGAAGATGTAGTACTCCATGTCACTTACGGATAGGACTTTGATGAATTCTCTGGAGCTCAGGAAAGCCTGCTTCACCCTATCCTAAACTGCTTGGATAATGGAAGAACCTTCAGGAGAGATAAGGAAACTCTAACGACCGACCTTGATGCCTTCGGCCCGAGCTTGGTCCACATTGGTCGTACACTGGATCTGGAGGTCGCTCATTTCAGCCTTGAGGTCGGAATTATCCTTCTCAAGAGCCTTTAGTTTGATCTCGTAAGAGTCCACGGTGACCTTGTGGACCTTAGCGTGCTCCCTCAATCGGCGGACTTCATCAAGGAGTTTGGTCTCATGGGACTTCAGATGCTGGCATTCTTTCTTGACGGTATTAAGCTCGGATACTACAGCTGGGTCAGTGAAGCCCACGCGAGCTCGGGCAATCAGAGCGACGAGTTTTACCTCGGCCTTCGAATGATCCATACAAAATGAGCATACCAGCTCAGCATCACTGATCTTATCTAGAGCAGTTCGGTCTGGGCTGGGGCAGTTCCCTTGGACATATTGGATGGTGAGGGTCCCATCAGTGTTCTTCAAGATCGAGTTGCCCATGAAGAACGTCTGGTTAGGAGTGTGGATAGGATTGCAGACGAAAGAAAGGGGGGGGCTGCAGTGGCCGTGGCAGTTGGTTTGGCCTTCTTGGCACCGCTAACGCCAGTACCAGCAGTTGGCCTCTTAGCTGGAGGCTTGATGATCGGGCGAGCTCCCGGGCTGGTGAGGTCGGCGAGGACTACAACGGTGGAGTCAGGTCGTGTAGTTCAGGAGGAGCGACTCCCCTGAGCTGTGGGGCCAGAAGAGGGAGGGGCAGAGTCCGAGGTAGAAAACCTCCTCTTTTCTTCCTCTTACTCGACAACCATCTGAGCCATCAACATGTCTGCAAAAAAAAAATAATTAGGAAACATGCCAGGAAATAAGAAACATTCAATAGTTGAAGTATAATTACCGATGTCACCCTCAAGAGGGGCGGAAATGGGACTCAGCTCGAAGTAATATAATAGAGAAGGATTAATGAGGCGAGAGAAGTCATATTTGACTAAGGTAAGTTTATTGATTAGAGCTTGGAGCTCGAGAGATCGGTCTCGGAGATTATGTTTGCGCTGGAGGGGAAGACTCCAGGTCCATGTAGTAGGAAAACCCCAGGGCTGAGGTGAGGAGATAAAGAAATATTTGTCTTTCCAAAATTTACTTGAAGAGCAATATTTGCTCAATAACTGAGCATCACCTCAGGAGATGATATAAAATAGACCCTTAGTGGTGGAATTATTTACTTTAAATAAGGCCAAGAATAGCTCAGTAGAGAGATCTATTTCTAAATAGCTAGTTAATATCAGGAAACCAGTTATGATCCGAAATGAATTTGGGCCTAGATGGTTAATGGGGATACGATAAAGGTTGGACACCTTAGCCATAAAGGCAAGGAAGGAAAATCAGAGCCCCCCTCTATTTGGCCTACGAAGAAAGCTAGAGCATTCGGTGGAGATCGGTTAGGTCTATCCGAGCTGTTGGGTAAAGCTAACTGAAAGGAGAAAGGTATCTTTGCGTTCATCTTGATATTTTGAAGTGTGTGGGTAGTTACGGTGGTTTCTCGGACATCCTGAGGATACTCAACTAAGGGATCTGAGCTTGGAGCTCAGATTTCTATAATTCCCGAGTCCGTATCTGAATCGGAGCTTGATTCAGTAGCATCAGGGTCTGAAGGGGGAATTGTAGTAATAGGTTGAGGTTGTGAGACTGAACCCGTTTCAGGGGACCACCGTTCCAACACCGCGATGTACGAGTTAGGGGAGTTGAAGGAGAAGAAGAAGAAGCCACGAATAAGAAAGAAATAGCAGAAAGGGAAAGAAATAAGTACCTACTGGGTGGAAGGGGATTACAAAGAAGAGAACGGAGAAATCCTGGATCGCTTGAGGCTGACGGAATCTAAAGAGAGTCGCCGGAGTAATTAGCTCAAAATGCTAAAGTATTTTCTGAGGCAAATAAAGGAAAATGAGAAATGGAGGAAGTGGTTTTCTTTTTATAAGAGGAGGAGAGAGAAAGGGATTTGAAACGGTGGCATATGGACCGTTGATTAGAGCTTAATCCAAGGGAGATGGATTGGCATGGGGATTCGTAAGGACATCTTGTCAGCCACCTTTATGATGACATTTGAAAAGTCAGGACAGTGAAGAGGCGGGAATTTGAAACGAAAGAGGAACCCTAGAGTAGTTCATTTTGGCACCAAGGAACTATAGCTGAAGTGCCTTCTCACCATAGTTGGGGGGGAGCAATTGATAAGGATTAATATAGTGTGGGCTGAGCTAATGGACTTTACTCATAAGGCCGAACTAATGGGCTTCGTGCATTGGGCTACATGTTAAGTCCCACGCATTGGGCCAACCTGTTGAGTCCCAGGCATTAGGTTGATATGTTAAGTCCCAAGCATTGGGTTGATCTGTTAAACCCCAAGCATTGGGCCGATCTGCTAAGCCCCCACGCATGGGCCGATCTGTTGAGCCTCATTTGTTGGGTTATGTTATTCTCACTGGTTGGGCTTTGTTACACCTTACTCATTGGGCCGATTTGCTTCAGTTCCTTGAGTGAGGATAGACTGATCTATTAGGCCTTTATAGATGAGAATAGGCTAAAGGTTGGTTAAAGTGTTGTCTTTTAACTTAGTCCGACGTGTTGACGAGTCGCATAGAGGTGATCTTAGATCAGGGGGAGATTCATCATGAATGGGCATGAAAGTTATTGATTTGGTGACCCGAAGTGTAACAGATCAGCTCAGGCCCGAAGTCCTTGGGAAAAAATTAGGGTTTTGAAGATCCGATCCTATTTTAATCATGATTCTGTTACTAAATCGTAACAGAATCCCGTATTTTACGGAAACCCTAATATGGGCTAAGCTACAAAAGCCCAAGTCCAGGTTCATTCTTAACCTAATCACACTTTTTCATATCTCTTATATTTTCGCTAGTATCTTCTTCCGCAAGTTTCTGACTTAAGCATCGGAGAGGGCACGCTGGAGCACCCCTATGGCCCTCCTTTTTGTGTAGGTATACGACAAAGCTCGGTCAGAAGGCAAGTTCGCGGGAGAGGAGCACTTTAGGAGAAACTATTGCATTTAGTTTCTTCTCTCATATTCATGCATACTAGGTGTTTGATCAAATGCCCCAATGACATTTTCACATTGCTGGGTGCTAACTTGCATATCTATGCTTGTCTTCTTGACATGACGCTACATCTTCCATTTGGGTGCGTTGTGTACATACTTTGATTGTCGATTTCTCACCCATAATTGAATTTTGTGGTTCCACGAGTTTTGTTTTCTTGTTTATCTTTCTCGGTTACAAAGACGCGAAACCAAAACGGGCACGGGCCAAGGAAAAGGGAGAGAAAAGGCCACCACTACCTTGGAGGAATACAACACCCACAGGTTTGTGCGCAAGGAAGAGCAAGTGCGCTTATATGAGATGCTTCGAACACGTAGTATTACCACATGATTCCCATGAGGAGCCTTAGCTCCTTGGCTACCAGGAAAGTCATTTTCTCACCTCTCCATTGAGGACAATGTCCTTATAAGTTTGGGGGGTATAATTATAATTATTCATTGAGTCTAGTCTTGAGTCAAAAAAGAGAGTCTTGAGTCGAATCGAGTTGTTTGTGTAACTGTAAAACTGCATGACTAAGTGAATTTATTGAATATGAGTTGAATGGTCAAAAGAGTATGTGTCTGAGTTGTGATCTATTTTTCTTCCATTTATTTCATCTATGTGCTTAACTCTGTTGATTTATTTGGAGACAATTTATGTGGTTGAGTGTTTACTGAATGATCCCACCGTATTCTAGAACTTGTCTAAACACTAGTCGAGGCGAAATCCTAGGTGAAGTAACATTAAGGAAGTGATTTAGGCCATCTTGGAACAGCTAGAACCAAAAATTCCTACCTTTAATTATATATTATCCCTAGTGTCCCCCTTTGAGCCTTGTAAACCTGTTTCTTTAGCAGCCAATCTGATACCCAGAGCCTACATGTGAAAATCCCAATTACCCTTCACTCATGCACACGAGTTATAGAATGATATTGAAAGTTGAGGATGATATGATGAACAGGTTATATGTTTAATTGCGTGAAGTTGCCCGAGAAGTGAAAATATTAAACCCCAAGTGTAAAGTATGCAAAAGATTAAGTTTGGGGGTTTCGAAAAAAATAAAAAGAGAAAATATACAGCGAGACTGAAGTTTCATGAAGTGAGAACAAAGGGAAGGTCAAAAAGTGGAGATTGTATATTAATTAGTGATTTAAAAGAGTTGATAATTGTGTGTTTGGGTGATTTGAGCTACATAATCCCATATTTTCCTACCTAACCCAAAGCCCACATTACAAGCTTTGAAAGTCCTATTGATCCTTGTGTTACATTAGCCTACATTAGTGGAGATTAGTGTGAAAGACAAGCCTATGGAGTCCGGTAAGCATCTCGACTTTATATTCAGAAAGTGGATCATTTTGAAAAACACTTGATTACGTGAATTTATCCAGATAATGAAAATGGAGTTGGCATTAACATTCCACACTCATGATCACATTGTTAAAACGCATGCTTGATTGATCGTGAAATAAATTTTGAGACCAATGAGCTTAGTTGTGAAGTTTTGCAGTTGGTCTGTTCGAGTCAGTTGTTGATATTTCTATTTTCGTTGTGTCTTTTGTTTTTCAAGAGTCTGTAATTGCTTGAGGACAAGCAAAAGTCTAAATATGGGGGTATTTGTTAAGTTGTTTTATACCAATAAATTGAGTATTCTAGACTAGGTTTATGCGTTGTTTTTGGGTGTTTTAGAGTTGTTTGAGTACTTTTTAATTTAGTAGGCACTGTTAGGGAGTTGATACAGGTTATGGTAGCCAAAAGACAATAAAAATGATGAAAAATATGTTTGGGAGGATGAAGTCGCACTTGAGGAAGAGAAAACACAATAAAACGATGAAAGTGCAGAAGTGATGCAGTGCTCCAAATAGAGCGATGCAGCGCACCCATTGAAAAATCCGCAGAAATGGAGATGTGCAGCGCGCGACGTTCGGCCAGACTTCAAAACTTTTTATTTTTAGGGTTTTTGACGGATTTATGGGTATAAATACACCAAGGGGATGTAAGAAAAAATGGTTGGACATTATTTTCAGAAGAACGCAAGGCAAGAAACACGGAGCTAGGGTTCGGGACGATAATTGAAGGCATCTCTCATCTGGACACAAGAGGATTCCTTCTCTTGTCTTTTCAATTCCTTCTTTGTATTCTTTGTCAATTTTTGAAATGTATAATTACTTCTTCATGGGTTTTTGTACATCCATCATGAGCTAAACCTATTTTAATAGGGGATTGATGTAACTTACGTTTGAAATGTTTTGATTTCAAGTTTATGAGATTCACATGTTATCTAATTTATTTGTGCTATTTGAATTGAATGCATCTTGAATATCTGATCAATAATTTAGATTGCTTCGCGTATTTTATTTGACACTCGAGAGAGGTAATTGAACATCTAGCCATATAATAGCATAACCTAGGGTTTCATAGAACTGCGAAGTTTATGAATCTTATGAAGCATGTGATAGAATATTCATTGAGCACATTAGGGTTTAATTTATGATTTTTATGGAGATATCGAAATCAGAATTGAAACCTAAGATCACTTGGCACTCGAAAGAGGAAGCGATAAATGATAGGAATATTAGGCTTATAGATTAATAAGGTGTGATTAATAAACTGGATTGAGAACATAGGGGATAACTAGGTGAATCAACCCTCTAGAATTCATATCTTAAGTGTTTGATAATTTGTTTGAACGAACTTGTTAGTTTAATTTTAGTTTTATTTTTTAGTTTACTCAAAATCTCTCTTTAATCATATCTTAAGTGTTTGATAATTTGATAATTTTTTAGTTTTATTCATATCTTAAGTGTTTGATAATTTGATAATTTTTTAGTTTAATTTTTAGTTTTATTCTATCATAATTTGTTTGATAGAATTTAGCTATTATAATTACAATACTTAGTTTAAAATTTGATATCAATCCCTGTGGAGATGATATCCTACTCTTTAATCTATACTAAAGCTTGACACCGTACGCTTGCGGTAAGAATTTCTCGAACATTGAACCAGAGGTTTTAGACTCGTTGGAGGGCTGTGTGAACAAATCCAAGAGTGTAAAGGAGCTGAAGTACAAAGACAATTGTTTTGTGAAGAAGCTGAGTCCCATGAGCCTGGCTGTGTGATCGGAGCTGACGCGGACTGTTGACCGCTTTGTAACTAAGATCTTGTTACTTAGTGGATTCCTCCAGGAGTTGAAGAAGAGTGGATTAGAGGAATTACCCCATCCTCGAACTACTATAAAAAGTGTTTGTGTCTTATTTACTTTACAGCACATTTAATTCTTGCATTTATTTTATATGTACTGCTAAGTTAAAATTGCTGAACTCTACTGATAATAACTATTGCTCAAACAAGTGTTGTAAAACAAGTGTAAAATCATAACGGTGAAAAGTCTTCCACTGAACAAAAACCAAATCAACGGTTATTCTAAGTGTTAGTTGTAAGCAGCTAAGTTATACTATCAACAGCTCAGTCGAGTCTGTTGAGTAGGTAACTTCGATGTGTAAGCCAACCTAGCTATCCCTCAAGGACTAAGCTGATTTGAGTTTAACTCTGAAAAATACTTTAAAAAAGACTAAATCAAAAAGTTGGTAAGGTTTATTCAACCCCCTTCTAAACCTTACACGTCACCCCTCGGGACCTACATAACCAATGCTTCAAAACAGATTCTTTTCAGTGCAACGGATTCTTTTCAGTTAACTCCTCTTTGCAGCTGCCTTTTCCCCAGGTGACTTGAGTGTGCTCCAATGATTGAAAGACTCATCTGTCACTTCAACTTGTGACTTGGCTTCTTGGGTTGACTAAACTGACTCTTCACACAGTTGTCCCTCAGCTATTACATCTTCAGTCGAGTCCTTGATCTTCTATCTTGGCCATACTCAGTTGTTCCTCAGCGGAGTCTTCACTTCACTTATTCAGTTGACTTCTTGTATTCCCAGGCATAGCTGACTTGACTCAAGTCATTCAGCTATATCTATTACAATAAGAATTACAAGGAAAATGGGGTGCCAACTTTCTAGTTTAAGTTTTACATGGCATTCATCAAAATCTAAAAATAAATTTCCAAACAATTTCCCCCTTTTTGATGATGCTAAAACTTAAAAAGATTAAGTGAAATGTAAACATCACAGATACATATAGACAATGCAGAAACAAAGAATGTATGTGTTGAATAGATCATTTTATTGATCATATCATTCTTGTTCTTTACATAGCTGTTTACAAGGTGTATCAGAGCATACTCATATCTTGCAAATTTCACACATCTATGCTAGGATACAGATACAAAGTGAGATGATTCAAAAACACTTTATAGAGTGTATAAATGACTTACAAAAATGTATTTACAAAAGTAAAATACATGAAGGGCTCACAGCAACACTTCATCGCCTTCGCTGCCTCCTTCTTTTCTCTTCAGCTCTGTCATCATCAGCTCTCTTTCTTTTCTTTTCTTCTTCAGCTGCTTTCTTCTTTTCATAAGCTCTCTTCGCAACTTCATCTTTTCTTTTCCTTTCTTGCCTTTCTTGCCATATCCGGTCTTGTCTTTTGTTTTCCTCTTCAATTCTCTTCACATATTCAACATTCTTTCTTGCCACTTCCCGATTGGCTAATGCATCATACCTAGCCCTGTAGATCCTTCCCTTCTTGCCTGGATCTACATATTCAATGTTTTTAGGTAGAGGTCTAGGTTGAAAACCTCTTCCTCCACCACTTCTTCCTCCTCCTCTGGGCGTATATTGTCATCGAGTCTTCTTCTTACCAAATTTGAATGGTCGATGGTAGTCGCCGCTTATCGCCTTCTTCACACGACTTGAGACCTTCTCCCAAAGACAAATCCCAGGCTTGGGCTAACGACATATTCTTGAAATAGCCTTCGGATTTTAGAGTTTGAAATTCTTCAACTGATCTTGGCTCGTTTTTGTCATCTGGAATGGCATCTTGATCCTTTCCTGCCAGAATTCCACCAAATTGATTCAACACTTCTTCAATGCGGGCATTCGTTCTCTTGTCGAACTCCTCCATCCCTGCTTCTATAATTTTTCTTTTCTCGGACATGGGCACAGCAGAGTGTTGGAGCAGCAGAGTCATGGGAAGTTTGCTGATTATCGATGCTATGACATGACCTTACTAAGGGGCTTCAGCAAGCATTAAGGTCACATCTTTTGACTTTTCCCCCTCAACAGCTTTTCCCTTCTCCTTCTCAACATTTGTTACATCCTTTTGCTTCTCAGCTGTTTCTTCCTTCAATTTCCTCAGGTATTCCTCTTCCCCCTTTTTGGCATCATCGAAGGAGAGAGGAACCCCACGGAACATTCCTGCGAGCATAAAATCCAGTCGGCTGGAGCTGAGTTCTGCTTAGAGTTTGCTGCGGCATAAGCTGTGCGGAATTCTGAGCGAGTGGCCTTCGATTCAGCTGCCACCAATTTCATTTCAGCCATGAGAAGGTTGAACTTTGAATTCATGGTCTCTTCAACACGTAGAATTTCTTTTCGATGAAATTCACGCAGCAATTCCATTTCAGTTGTATGAGAGGCATGCAATCTCTCCATATAGGCCTGCATCCTCTGCTTCATGTCAGCATTGTCAGCACTCCAAACCATCATTCTGTTGTATAGTGCCTTCAAGTAGCGAACTTGCTCAAGACGCATGGCACTCTGCTGTTGAGACCATTCCCTTATCCTGACCACCACTCATCTCAAGTCTGCTGTGAGAGTGGCATCTCTATTGTCCGGGCGCATGTCGAGAGGCTTGGTGCCGTTCAATCTTCTCAATCTCTTCACAGATCTTCTTGAAGATTTCACGATCTCGGTTGTCGACTTGAGTCACCGCCGCCACTCTGATCGAAGTTGAAATCACCGCACAATTGAGTCAAGAGGGAATTATGGGATCTTCGGACAAGCAGTGTAGTGCTTGTTCTCTTGCGATCTCTTCTTCTAAAGACCGCAACTCGAGAGAAAAGGGAAGTACATCCTCAAATGCATCATCTCGCACGTGAGATATCGTGTGCGAGGTGGTCACCGCTGCAGCTCGGTAGCCTCGCGCAGATTGAAGTTATTGTACCGGGGCAATTGATTGTTTTTGCTCACCGATCGAGCCTCAACTGTCTTAATGCCTTCCTCGGCCTCAAGAGGTTTTTCCATTTGAGTAGATTGGTCCTCGGCTGTATCATCAGCGTCATCGGATGATGATGAAACCTCGGGGATCATCAAATTTGAATGTTTGACGAGCAGCTTTGAAACTTGACTGACTCGTCTGTGGACGAACATCCTCAGCTGGGTCCTTGTGATGTGCAATAGGGGTGGACTCAGCTTCATCTTCAGATCCCAGAAATGATATATTAGGGTTGTCTTGGGAATCATGAAGTTCACTAATCTCCTTCTCAGATTCTTCAATGTGAATAGGAGGGATGTTCTGCATTTCTTTCTCTTTACCCAGGGAAGTTTCAACCTCCCTCGGGCCATCAATACCTTTAGCAGTCTCAACTGCAGAAAGGCCTTCTATATTCCCTTCGACAGACGCAGCTGTCTTAGGGTCTTGGACCATGGCATCCGAAGAAATCTCAACCCCTTGGATTGCACTTTCAGTGCCCAGAGTGTTAACTCCCGGACTATTTCCAATGTGTGCCTCGACTTCACCAGTAGCGTCCTCAACTCCGCAGCGCTTTGCACTTCATTTGAGAGACAGACTTAATCGTCCGAGCCACGATGTCGATCTGCTATGGTTCTTTTTCTTTTTCAACTTCACCTCCTTTCTGCAATGTGGAGTCGTCTGCAGCATTCTCTAACCCTGCTGCAGTGGAGTGAGTTTCCCCCTCAGCTGGCACACCAGCTGAATGACTCACGGTGGGGTCACTCTTCTCCAAACTCCCAGCTGCTACCATTGAGTGCTCAGCAGTGGGGGCAGGTGGTAACACACCTTCAATAGGGGTTGGCTCAACTTGGGTGCCCAAATTCCCAGTCTCTAATTGCCAAGTCCCTTGGACCCATCTTCTGAGTGTACTGGGGATGTGGTCGCAGCGATAACTGTGGCAATCTGCTGCACCACTCCCAACGGGTCTATCTCCAGGAGAGATTTTGAGGACTCTCCTGGTCTTTCCATCAATTGCTGCTCGTTCATCAGCCTGGATTCCCTTAGAGCTTGCTGCATTTCTGACTCTTCTGGTGCAGTAGCAGGATCCATGTCTTCATCACTTTCGGAGAACACATCAAAATGAGGGTGAGTGTGTTCTAGAGTTCAAGTGAAAGGACATATGTTTGCCTTCTCCAGTGCACATGATTGCTATTCATCTTTGTATTTCTCGTCCGCCTTTATGATACGGAGGATCTCCATGCAATTCTCTTCATCGAGAGCCTGTCGTGCAGTGGTAATTCCTAGGAATTGCATTAATTCCTCTTCCTCTTCTATAAACTCAGGGCGTTCGAAATGCACCCTGGAGTTGCTTAGCTTCCATGCCCTCCATTCACGCAGACGGCGCTGAATGTCTGGATATACGGGTGAGTACATGATGAGATCATCATCCTCATTTTCTTCTTCCTGACCTTCCTTTTCTGGAATGGAAGGTAGCATACTCTGCTGCGCTTCGCCTTCAAAGAAGATCGTGGCAGTGGAGACACGATCCTTTCAAGCAGAGATTCATTGTCTCACCGCTTCTTCCTCCTCGGTTGTCCCGACTACACTGGTCTTCTCGGGCCTCTCTTTGATCGCCTTGCCAGACTTGGTCTGTTTCATCAACAACTTCTGGAGACTGCACTTCTTCAGAAGTCTCAGGAGTTTTCTCCAGCTGAGTTGCAGACTCAACTGTCTTCTCAAGCTCTAAAAGCTTGGAGATTCTCTTCCTTCTCTTTGTCCTCACCAGAGGAATTTCTCCGGTTCGGATTCCTCTTTTCAGTACCTTGGCGGCAGGGGCGAGCATCTTTCTTAGATGGAGTCTGCCTTTCTAGGCTTGGCGATCCTCTTCTTTCTTATGGCCGGAGAAGGTATTTGGGATTCCTTCTCCCACCTCTGTGGGCGGGAGACACGTATGCTCGGGCGGGTGACTTGGTCGCAGGCGGGCGTCCATTGACTTTGTTGCAGGGGCAACCTTCTTGTTTACAGTTTTCTTCTTGGGAGGAGAGGAAACAGTTGTGTCCTCGTCGTGGTGATTCCCCCTCACTTGTATCCGCCCTTTTCGTATGGGCTCTCTTCCTCGGGCTCCGAAAGGTTAGCCACGAACATCTTCTTGTTTACATGGAAGGGCTTTCCATGTTGAAGGGAATGCCCTTCGCTTCCATCAAATGCCCAATAACTAGGCCATAGCCAAGTGATCCTCCAAAGGATCCATGTTGAAGGATTTGTTTACAACGTTCGCGAGTCCGCATACCGAACTCGGCCAGTTAACTTTCTTCCCTTGAATGATCGCAGCCATGACGACAACTTAGTCTTTGATAGCTGGTTGAAGCTTCCGAACTTCATGTCCACACATTTTGAGACGACATCCATCAGCTTGTGATAGTCGTCCTTCAGCAACTTCTTCTCAGCTGTGTAGACTACTTTCGCAGGACACTCCAGTTTGGCTACTTCTTTCCATGCAGCAGCCAAGTCCACATCAGCTTCGTTGATTTCCGGCATACCCTCAGACGACAGCAAACAGTGCTTCTCAAGGTCCTTAGCAGTGATCATGATGTCCTTGCGGTGGACGGAGGACTTGATATCTTCGTCCTGCACCTCAGCATTTACATAGAACTGCGCCACCTCTTCAAGATAGGTGTACGAGTACTCCAAAGTAAGAAAATGTCTTAGACTGGCCTTTTCTAGCATATCAGCTATCTTCTTTACTAGGGTTTCATCGGAACCCCGCTTCACCATTCCTTCAAAATCCACAGTCGAACCAGAGTGGATTTTCTTCGATAACTTGACGAAATCAAGCTTTGGTGCCATTTTTGGAAGTTTCTACCGATTAAATCTTGATGAACTTGCTTTAAAACTTGTAGGGTTTCGAGATAAAAGGACTTGCTTTCGAATGTTTGAAGATGAACAGTTTTAAGTGTGAGAGAGAAAACTGAAAGAATGAGTATATAAGGGTTATGAAAGGACGTGTTTTCGGTTTTTGAATTTTGATCGAGATCAACGGCTCAGATTTAGCACACTGGTCAGCATTTAATTGCCTGCATTTCATGTGGCGGCATTTATATCCAATCATATGCTTCTTTGTGCGACTTTTGGTTTGACACGTCATTATTATTACCGACGCGTCATCCTTAAAAACATTCCCGCTCATTAAAAACGACTGCGTTTTTGCCATTTAGCTATTTAATGACTCAGCTTATGTCAAAAGTGACTTAACTTAGTTTCTCTCCTTTCATTAAGTGACTCAGCTGTCAGCTAACTCGATATAGCTGACTTTCCGATAAGGCTGATTCACTTGGCTGATGAGAAAATCTTGTTCATTTCTCACTTTCTATCTTCCATATCTTCTGATTGAGTCTTCTGAATATTAACTCACTCAATTAACCCTAGCTCATGCTTAAGCTCTTCAAATCTTGATTCACATAAGGGCTTGGTGAAAATGTACTAATTGTTTATCGTTGAGATGTATTCCAAAATGATATCTTTCTTTTCAACATGATCTCTTATAAAATGATATCTGGCATCAACGTGCTTTGTTCTTGAATGCAACACCGGATTTTGAGTGATTGCAATAGCACTTGTGTTATCACACATAATTGGAATCTCTTTTTCTTCAATTTCATAATCTCTCAGTTGTTGTCTCATCCATAAGACTTGGGCACAATAGTCGCCTCACGCCTATGTACTCTGCTTGATTGTGGATGTGGCTATTGAGTTTTGCTTCTTGCTAAACCAGGAAACCAATCTGTTTCCAAGCATTTGACATGTACCTGAAGTACTCTTCCTGTCAACTCTACATCCAGCATAGTCTGAGTCTGATTAACCAATAAGCTTGAATCCAACTTCCTTTGGATACCATAAGCCAACTTCCTGGCATCCTTTCAAATATCTTAGGGTTCTCTTAGCTGCAGTCACGTGGCTTTCCTTTGGTGCAGATTGAAATCTTGCGCATACACCTACTACAAAGGTGATGTCTGGCCTGCTTGCTGTTAAGTAGATGAACCAATAAGTGCTCTGTATCTTGTTTGATCTATAGCCTTACCATCTGCATCCATGTCCATCTTGACTGATGTATTCATTGGTATTTTAACAGAAGACTTCTCTTCCATACCAAACTTCTTCATTAAATCTCTGGTGTATTTTGTTTGACTTATGAAGGTTCCATCCTTCAGTTGCTTAACTTGAAGTCCTAGGAAGAAGGTTAGCTCTCCCATCATGCTCATTTCAAATTTACCTTGCATGAGGTTTGAGAACTTATCACACAGCTTTTTGTTTGTGGATCCAAAAATGATATCATCCACATATATTTGAACAAGCAGTATACTCTCTCCATTTTGAATTCTGAAGAGTGTTCTGTCCACTTTGCCTTTGGTGAATCCATTGTCAGTCGGAAATTGAGACAATGTATCATACCATGCACTTGGTGCTTGCTTCAGTCCATATAGAGCTTTCTTGAGCTTGTACATCTTATCTCCAAGAGTCATCTGCTCAAAGCCTGGAGGTTGCTCAACATACACTTCTTCTTCCAATCCATTTAAAAATTCACTTTTCACATCCATTTAATATACAATGAAGTTCTTGTGTGCAGCATAGGCAAGAAACATCCTTATTGCTTCTAGTCTTGCAACATGA
This sequence comes from Rehmannia glutinosa, assembly GCA_016081115.2. NCBI lineage: Eukaryota > Viridiplantae > Streptophyta > Magnoliopsida > Lamiales > Orobanchaceae > Rehmannia > Rehmannia glutinosa. Next base: position 22,354,513 of record CM071930.1, read on the forward strand.
GCAAATGTTTCATCAAAATATATTCTGTTGGGAAATTTATTGTTTAGATTTTGATGAATGCCATGTAAAACTTAGAATAGGAAGTTGGCACCCCAATTTTTGTTGTAAACTGCATTGTAATAAATAGGGCTGGTCAAGCTGAGTTAAGTCGGCTATGCCCAAACATGCAAGAAGACAACCGGAGACCGGAAGGAAGACTCATTGCAAGACAACTAAGTATGGCAAAGAAGAGAAGACGGAACTCTATCAAGGAGCCGAGATGCGGTGAGTGGAGTATCGGTCAAGTCAACTCAAGAAAAGCCAAGTCTCAAGTTGAAGTGACGGAAGAGTCATCCAATGATTGGAAGTCGACTCTAAGTCACCTGGGGAAAGCAAGGAAATGCAACAAGACGAGATAATCGAAAAAGATCCATTGCACAGAAATCAAGAGAATTACTTAAACAAGTAATATCTCCATGATACCTTTCTCGAAGTGCTCAGTCCCAGAAACGTGCAAAAGGAATAAACCAATGGGAAGCACTACACCGTGTCGAACTTTGAAAAGGTGAAGAACAATTCATACGAGGAAATGGCAATTCCAAGGATCGCAACAAGACAAGCCAACGACCACAAGTGACTTTCAAAAATAAGCCTATCTCTTCAACGGGATTTTTGAAAGATCACTATAAAAGGCTGAGGAATGATTCTGAGAGAAAGTGACAGTAACCACAAACATTCAAGCAATTATTAGAACTATAACCTGAAATATTCTCAAGTCATTAAACGCTCAATCATCAAGCCTACACTACGAAGAACATCAATCCAACACTAACCTGTGAAGGAAAGATAACTTCAATCAGTTGAAGAGGAAATTATGAAGAATCAAGGGGTCTACATTCCACGAAGGATTGTAGGAAGGTTCAAGGTCGAACCAAGTCTTGAGCTTTTGGAGGCTTCGTGATCAAATCCAAAGAGCTTGAGCAAGTGGAACAGTAGCAAGGTTTGCCTGCGTGAAGAAAGTTCGAGTCGCACGAGAAGCTTGGTGAGTGATCAAGGCGTCTCAGATCGAGTCCCAAAGGATCAAGTCATTTGTGTGATCAAGACTTGTATATCCGGGATCATTACCACTTTGTATCTTGATCAATACCTAGTGGATTCCTCCGGGAGTTGGAGAAGAGAGGAGTAGAAGAATTACCCCATCTTCGAACCTCTATAAAAATCTTATTGTGTCATTTACATTTCAAAGACTTTAATTCTTGCATCATATTTGTTTAATTTCACGACATATTTGCTATCCATTAGATAACCTCTAAGTACTAAATCAAGCTTTAAGTCTCTCTTAACCAAACTTAAGGGTGTTAAGTCTTCCAAATGAAAACAAACCACGATTGAGTTAATTTAGACTTAATAATTTGAGTTATTCCATCAACGGCTCGATTAAGTCTGTTGAGAGACTAACTCTTGATTAACTAAATTAGTGTCCACCAGGGGACACACGGTGTGTAATATCAACTCGAATTTTTAAAAAGGACTAAATCAAAAATTTGGTAAGGTTTATTCAACCCCCTTCTAAACCTTACACTTACACCCCTTGGGACCTACAAGTGGTATCGGAGCGGTTGGTTCATTGAGCCCTCCGCACCGGTTCTTGAACTAGATCTCCAAACTTTTCAAAGTCCGCTTTAGTACTTAAAATTTCAAAACTCTTTTTTATCATGGAAGCAAATTTGACACGCATCCCTATGTTCACTATTGAAGAATTTGATGATTGGAAAATTCGTATGCAGGCTCATCTATCAAAGCATTACATGATGAGATGTGGATAGTGATAGAGGATGGGCCACCGCAAATCTTAAAGGTGAACACATTTGTAAGAAGAGTGCATTGAAGGTGAGGAGGATGTTGCTCCCGGACCGGCCATGGTTGAAAAACCAAGAACCGAATGGACAAATGATGACGAGAAAAAGATACAACCTGGACAATGTAGCCAAGGACATCCTTTACAAGACCTTGGACAAAGCCATGTTCAATAAAGTCAAATCATGCAAAACGGCTAAAGAAATCGGGGACAAGCTAACATTGATTTGTGAAGGCTCGAGCAAATCAAAGAAAACAAATTATCGGTGGTGTCATGTAAATTTGAGAACTTCAAAATGATCTCGGAGAAAACCTGGATCAACCGGATGCTCGGTTCACGTAAATCACCAACGAGCTATCCGCACTTGGAAAGGAATATACACGAAGGAAATGTGTATGAAGATCCTAAAAAGTCTTCCAATTGAATGGGAAATGAAAGTCATGGCACTAAGACATTCCATGGACCTATCAAAGACATCCAACCATGAACTATTCTCGGACCTCAAAGCCTACGAGTTTGAGCCGAGAAGAAAAGACCGAGGGAAGGAAGAGAAAGTGTACCCAAAACAAGTGCTCTAATTGTTAAAGATGGGAAGAGAGTCGAAGTCAAAGAAGTCATTGACCCGGAAGAAATAGCCCTACTAGTAAAAAGGTTCAAGAAGTTCTTCAATAAGAACTACAAGAGAGGCAAGGGCGAATCCTCCGGAAGACACTCAACTCCCTCCAAATCAAGGGAAGATAGGCCAACCAAGAGAACATATCATCAAAAAGTCAATATCAAAGGGTCGACAATCCAAGAATGGAAAGAGTGATCAAAAGGTTGAATATCTATCTTTGGAACTGTAGGCAACCAGGTCACTATGCCATTGATCGCCCCCATATCCTCGTAGTCAACAAATACAGGAATGAAGAAGAAAGAAAGGTCTTGAGAGAAAGAAGACAAGGAAAGAAAAAGGCAATGTTGGCTGCAGAAAATGCGATTCAAAAGACATGGTGATTCGAGAGCAGCGTGAAGCCGACTACTCAAGTGACTACGAAGAAGAAGACGTCTGTTTGATGGCCAAGGAACAAGATCAACCCGACCAAGAAGATGAGGTAAACTCCAACTCATCAAACTCGATTCTAGTGATAGTGATCGTGACACACACACTTCATCACCCACTGATCTTTATGACTCATTAGGCAAAATGATGAAAGATTTTGAACACATTAAATCCTCACACACACTACTAAATGAGGAAAACAGCCTACTCAAGAGCAAAACTCACGGTGACTAAGGAGCCGAGTACTCTAAGTCAAATAGCCGATGAGAATGAAAGTTTAAAAGGTGAAAAAGCCAAGCTAATAAGCGAGAAATTGCGCCATAGAAAAGAGGGAGAATGACCTCAAAAATGTTATTGCCTCATTCACTAAGGCATCTAAATCATTAGATAATCTTATTATGAGTCAAAGAGAATGTGGAGACAAGACAGGCTTAGATTTAACTCTCTCGTGATATGTCATACTTCGAGAGTAATTTTGGAAAAAGGATCTTCAAGCAATGAAGAGTCTAAAAATCCAAAACTCTAAATGTTGCACACATATTCACTCCAAAGCACAATTACAAGCAAACTGGCCTTGGTTATAAAGGAAAAGGAAAAAAACCGAGTTGAGTGCGCTGAAAGAAACAGTGAGAAGAGATTCAACGAGTTCCTCAAAGCAAACTCCAAACAGAAAATACTGTAAGTAAAGAAGAAGCGAGCTACCAAAACCCCAATAAATCTATAAAAGAAATACATATGATGGGAATGGTAGAAAATATCCAAGCCAAGTGATTGGAATAATGTGAACTATCAAGATAGACTTATGGAATATAAGCCCAAATGGCAAAGGCCTAGAACTCAAAGCAAAGGCCATTCCAAAAGTATAAGAGCTTTCATCAAACACACATATGCACCTAGGCACTACATTCAAAGACACCACAATTACCCAAAGAAGGCGATTGCCAAAACACATATGCAGCATACTGAGACAAAAGAGACAATTTGTATGAACCTAGAATCCCCAAGCAATTTGCCAAGATTAATTATGATTATGGCATCGATAGATGGCAACCCCTTAGAGTCAAATCATTTGGCTATAAGTTGGTTGGATCATCTTACAATTCTAACCCCTCGGGACCTGGACAAGTATGGGTACCTAAAACTTAATTTCCTTGATTGCGGGTTCAAGGAACAAGCGAGTGCCAAGGAACCTGGTATATGGATAGTGGTCATTCCCGGACATATGACAGAAATAAGAAAAATCTGTCAAAATTCAAGGAAGTTAAAGGAGCAAAAGTCATATTTGGAGGAAATGAAGCTCAGGTGAAATAAGAGGCATTGGATCCATCAAGAGGAATGGATTAGAAATCACAGATGTTTCATATGTTGAAAGACTCAACTTCAACTTGCTAAGCATCACCAACTCGTGACAAGGGCTATAATGTTGGATTTAACATGGGTATATGCCAAATCAAGGAGGTCAATCGAATGAAGTTGTGCTACAAGGATGCGAGACAAAAGAACATGTATGTAGTAGATTGGTCAACCGCTACACCCAAAGACTGTCTACTAGCAAAAAGCACAAATTGAATCAAGTTGGGCCGTGGCACAAAAAGCCGAGTCACCCGAATTTCAAAACGATTAACAAGCTTGCGTAGTAGTCTTGTGGAAGGACTTCCAGACTCAGTATACAGAAAGGAGAGTATATGTGACGCATGTCAGAAGGGAAAACAAATCAAATCATCATTCAAAGAAAAGACATGCCCATCTTCAACAAGAATATTGCATCTGCTACATATGGATCTATTTGGCCCAGTGGAACCAGCTAGCATAAGTGGAAAGAAATACACCTTGGTGGTAGTAGATGACTACTCAAGATATACATGGACAATATTCATGTGTAAGAAGAAAGAAACTCTACAGAAACTACCACAATCGATGAAGATCAAAATGAGAAGAGCCAAACCATTATCAAAATAAGATCGACAGAGGAGGAACCGAGTTTGTCAATGGAATAATAACTCAAGTATTGTATTGAAAATGGTATTGGTCATGAACTATCTGCGGCAAGGACTCCACATGAGAATGGAGTTGCGAAAGAAGGAATAGAACTCTCAAAGAAGCAGCAAGGACCATGTTAGTCAACGGGGCTACCAAAAAGATTTTGGTGAAGCAATCAACACAAACTTGCTACACTCAAAACAGATGTATGATAAAAGACGGTGACAAAGACTCCCTATGAGATTTGGGTGGAAGAAAACCAAATGTTGCGTATTTTAGAATATTTGGATGTAAATGCTTCATCCACAACAATGGCAAAGATAATCTAAAGGCCTTCGATGCTAAAGCGATGAAGGTATCTTCTTAGATACTCTTTGAAAGCAAAGCCTACAGAGTACTCAACAAAAGGACTATGGTTGCGAAGAATCCATTCATGTGGTATTCGATGTGCCAAATGTAAATGGAGAAGACATTGAAGAGTCGGTGATAAATTTGAATCATCCAACCATACTGAGAAGAGTCCCTATCAAGCTAAAGCTGGAATTATAAACTCGAGAAGAAGATGAGATATTTGAATCTCAAAAACAATTTGGAAAATTTGCAGCTAAGTGACTACGAGAGAGCGATCAAAGCAACACGTTTGCTAGACGATTGAATCCACCAACTTACTTCAACTGATGTAAGATGGCCGAGAGACCATCCACGTAACTTGTCATTGGAGATATAAGAGAAGGTGTCAAAACAAGATCCTGAACTCAACAAGAAGCTATGTTCACATGCTTTATCTCGCAAATAGAGCCAGATGTGTTACAAGCATTGGATGACACACATTGGATTCAAGCTATGCAAGAAGAGTGAATCAGTTTGAAAGAAATAAAGTATGGGAATTAGTTCAAAGACCCATCCATCAAAACGTTATTGGTACTAAATGGGTGTTGAAACAAGATGAACGAGGAAGGTTACGTGGTAAGAAACAAAGCAAGACTAGTAGCCAAAGGATATTGCCAAGAAAAAGGAATAGATTTTGATGAAACATTTGCTCTGTAGCAAGATTGGAAGCTATAAGGATGTTTCTTGCCTATGCGACTCACAAGAATTTTCTTGTATATCGATGGATGTAAAAAGCGCATTCCTAAATGGTTTATTGGACGAAGAAGTGTATGTTGAACAACCTCTAGGATTTGAGCAGAAGACTCTTGGAGATAAGGTATACAAACTCAAGAAAGCTCGTATGGATTGAAACAGGCACCCAGAGCATGGTATGACACGTTGTCACAATTCCTAAGCGAGAATGGATTCACAAAAGGAAAAGTAGATAGAACACTTTTTAATTCAATACAAAAAGAGTATCTTGCTTGTTCAAATATATGTGGATGACATCATTTTTGGATCCACAAACAGAGAGCTATATGAAAAATTTTCAAACCTCATGCAAAGTAAATTTGAAATGAGCATGATGGGAGAGCCGACATTCTTCCTTGGACTCCAAGTGAAACAATGAAGGATGGAACCTTCATAAGTCAAACAAAATACACCGAGAGATTTAATGAAGAAATTTGGTATGGAGGAGAAGTCTTCGTGAAAATACCAATGAATACATCATCAAAATGGACATGGATGCGGATGGCAAGCCTCGTAGATCAAACAAGATACATAACACTTATTGGATCATTGCTCTATCTTACAAAGCGGGCCGACATCACCTTTCTTTGTAGGTGTATGTGCAAGATTTCAATCGCTCAAAAAGAGAGTCATATGACAAAGAATGACTAAGAGAATATTGAGATACTTGAAAGGAAGCCAAGAAGTTGGCTTATGGTATCCAAAGGAAGGTGGATTCAAGCTAATTGGCTATTGATTCCCGACTATCTTTGGATGCGAGTTGATGTGAAGAGCACACGAGCACATGTCAAATCTTTGGGAAACAGTGATTTTCTGGTTTAGCAAGAAGCAAAATTCAATAGCCACATCTCTGGTGAAACGAGAATACATAGTGCTGGCAAATTTTGTGCCCAAATCCTATGGATGAGGAGGTGAGAGACTATGAAGTTGAGGAAAAAGAAATTCCAATCATGTGTGATAACACAAGTGCAATTGCAATCACTCAAAATCTTGTGTTGCACTCAAGAACAAAGCATATCGATGTCGGATATCACTTCAAAAGAGATCATGTTGAAAAGAAGGACATCATCTTGGAATATATCTCAACCGATAAACAATTGGCTGACATCTTCACAAAACCATTATGTGAGTCAAGATTTGAAGAACTCAAGCATGAGTTAGGGTTAATTGAGTGAGTGACACTTAGAAGAATCAAAGAAAAGAAATGGAACACAAGTTTGAACTCACAAAAATCGCCTAAATCACCAGATCGGAAAGACACTATACCAAGTCGGTGACAATTTGAGTCACAAAAAGAATCGTGAGAAGAAGAGTTAAACCACTAAGGGTAAAAGTGAGTCATTTATGAGCCAAGTGACAAAAATGCAGTCGTTTTGACTAAGCGGGATTGTTTTTTAAGATTTACGTCAAGATAATTATGACGCGTGTACAGGCAAAAGCCGCACACCAAGCTTATGATTGGATATAAATCTTTGCCGCATTAAATACGAGACATTAAATGCTAAATCGGCGTGCAAAATCTAAGCCGTTGATTCCGATCACATTTCAAAACCACCCGCACGTCCTTTCATAAACCATACTTAAGCTTTCCTTCTTCTCTCTCATATTACCAAAACCGTTCATTTCTTTGGAAGCAAAAGCAAAACTCTCTCAAAACCCTATCTATCTTCAAATCAACCTCTAAGTTTTCTTCGGTGAAATCAAAAAAAAAATGGCACCAACCTATGATTTTGTCAAGTTAGGAAAGAAAATCCACACCAGGTCTCTTGTGGATTTCGACGGCATGGTGAAACAGGGTAAAACGACACCTTAGTGAAGAAAATTGCTGAGAAATTGGAAACGTCTGGCTGAAATCGTTTCGACGATGGAATATCCGATGACCTATGTGGAGGAGGTCGCCCGATTCTCACGTGAACGCCGAGACTCACGATGAAGGGATAAAGTCATATGTTCACGGAAAGAAGTTCACCATCTCGCCAAGGATTTGGTGAACACGCTCACTACCGAGCGGATGGAGCATCGAAATCAACGATCTTTGATGTAAACCTGGTTCGCCGCTTGGAAGGAAATAGCCAAGCCCGACTATCTTTGATAAAATAGTTTACACAAGAAACAAGAGGTCTTTGAAGGAAGATTACCACAAATCGTTGGACATAGTTGCCAAATGCATAGACATCAAATTTGGCGGCTTTGATCAATCAGCTGTCAAAAGCAAAATTGATCGTAATGGCTGCGATCATTGAAGAAAAGAAAATAAAAACCGGGCTGAGTTTGTCACAGAGACTCGCGAGAATGTAGGGAACAAATCCTTCAAGGAAGATGGTGCATTTGGAGGATCCCTAGGATATGGCCAGTGATTGGCCGGCTAATGGAGGTGAAAGGAGTTCCTCTTAGACATGGAAAGGCGTTCCATGTAAACAAGAGGATGTTCGAGATCAAACCTCTCGGCGCACTGAAGAGAGCCCACGCCAAAAGAGCGACACGAGTGAGGGGAATCGGTGACCCGAGGATCTGTTGTTTCCTCTCCACCAAAGAAGAAAGCGCCCTGCGGTGCTAAGAAAGATCTTTGCTCATGCAAAGAAAGAAAAACAAAACTCGCTCCCGCCCTGCCAGTCAGTCGCGCCCCGCAGCCGTGTCTCTCCCGGCCGGCGGCCGGTCGAGAAGGACTCTCAAATACCTTCTCCGATCGTCAAAAAGAGGAGAAGCGATAAGCCAAGATGGCCGGCTCCTCGAAGAAAACACAAGACGGCCCCCGCCGCCAAGACTCGGAAGAAACTCTCTCGAACCAGAAATTCCTCACGGTACAAACTAGGAGACGAAGAAGAATCATCAAGCACTCCGAGCTTGAGAAACGGGCCGAGTCGACCACTGTTGGAGCAGATCACGGAGATCGCTGGAGAAGTAGAGTCCCGGATATAATTGATGAATCAGCTAAATCTGCCTTTGAAGGCGATCAGAGGCAAATCGAAAAACACTGATTGTAGTCCGCGGTGAGACACAAGAAGAAGCGATAGAGCGATAGTGATGTGATGATCCTATCCCCACTTTACCCGGACATCCAAAATCGTCTGCGAGAGTGGAGGAAGTGGAAGTTGAGTCGATCAAGGGAGCAGTTCCAACGGCTTTGAATTTATAGAAGAGGAAGAGGAATGTTGAACTTCCTTGGAGTGACCCTTTGTGGTCCAAGATCGGATGAATAAAAGCGCACGGATATCTTGCAGATCTTCAAGGACAAGGAGAAGGAAAAGACAGGAAGGAAGCGAGGCACGTGAGAAGGCCAAAGATCGCCTATCACCGGCACCCAGAAACACACACATCATCTCCTTGATGTCTTATCGCTTGATGATGAGGATCCAGGACTCTGCTGCCGCCACGAAGAAAAGTTGCAAATGCAGCAAGCATTGCACGAATCGAGAATCCTTCACGAGAAAAAGATTGATGGAGGGACCAGGAGAGTCCTCCAAAAACACAGTGAAATTGATCCAATGGGAGTGGTTAAACAAATCGCCACCGTTGTTCGCCACCACTTCCCTGACTCACTCGGAAGAAGGAATTAAAGGCTGGCGATGGCGGGTTAGTGGGGACCCCGGTTGAGCCAACCCCTAATGAAGGTGTCTTACCACCGCCCCAACGGTGAACACTTAGTAGAAACAGCCAGGAGTTTGGAGACGAGTGACCCCATTCCCGATCACTCTCGGTGGTGCGCCGGTGAGGGGGAAACTCCCTCCACTGCGGCAAGGTCGGAGAATCTGCAGATGACTCCACGACGAATCTAGGAGGTGAAGTGGAGAAGGAACAATCACAAAGTACACAGCAAGTTGTCATCAACGAAGCTCGGCGATTGAGATTGTTTGGTGAGGTGCCAATCGCTGACGAAGGCTAATGACGCCGCTGCGATGCGATCGAGGCGCGAGGAAGAACGAACAGGAGTTAACACTGGGCGATGAAAGTGCAATCCATGGGGTTGAGACTCAATGGATGCCACCATAGAAGACCCTAAGACGCTCACACCGCCGAGATAAAGCTGCTGCGTGAGCAAAATAAGAGTGATCTACAGCGTATGGAAGAAGACAACATGAATAGAAAATTCAGCCTTCTCATGGTGAGATGAAGCTAATTTCAGCGAGAGTCCAATGCTACTCGCTCGAATTTCGTGCCGCATACACCGCAGCGGACTCGAGGCGAACTCGGCTATCGCCAGGCTCGACTTCCCGCTTGCCAAGATATGTTTCAGTGTTCCTCTCTCCTTTGATGATGCCAAAAAAGGGGAAGAGGAATACTTTAAAACGCAAAAGAGATCGAAGTGAAAAGGAGGAAGCAATCTGTAAAGGGAAAAGACAATTTGAGGAAGTGTCAAAACAAAAGAAATGAAAGTCCGTTGAGGGGGAAGGATCGAAAGATGTGACCTTGATGATTGCACAAACCCCCAACAAGGTCTTGTCACGGTGACATTATTAGCAAAGCAAACTCCCGGTGACTCTGCCACTCCAACACACTGCTATATCTATGGCCGAAAAGAGAAAAACAATTGAAGCGAGGGGATGGAGGAAGTGGAAGGAAGAATGGATGCCCGAGTTATGAACATCTTGAAACAACATGGAGGCATTCCAAAGAGAGAGACACTTATGCCATCTCGATGTCGGGACCGAGCCACGATCAGTTGATGAATTTAAAACACTCGCATCTCGAAGGATACTTTGCAAAAATGTCTATGGCTCAAGCTTGGGACTTGTATCTTGGGAAAAGGGTCTCACGTTATGTGAAGAAGGCGACAGCAACAGGACTACGGGTGATCACTCTCTTTGGTCACTCGCGTGGTCACTCATTTGGAAGAAGCGATGGTGAAGGAAAAGGTTTGGACTAGGCCTCGCCCAAAAACATTGAGTACGTAGATCCGGCAAGAAAGGAGGGATCTCTTGGGCTGGTCTTGACCAAGTAGCCAATTTGCAAGTGGGTAAAAGTAATCTTGAGTATGCGAAAAGAATAGAAGAAGAAAATAAGAGACAAACTCAGCTATGGGAGGAAAGACAAGAGAGATTAAGAAGAGATGAAGCTGCCTGGAAGGCATATGAAAAAAGAAGAAGAAGGCGGTGACGATGAGAAAAAGAGAAGAAGAAGCGAGAAGATCTTTGAACAAGATGAAAAGGAGAGCAAATGAAGGAGATGAAGTGTTGTTGTCCACCCCTTCATGTATTTTACTATGTAAATACATACTATGTAAGTCTTCTGCAATAAAGCTAAATTTTTTTTAGACAAATGTTTGCTCTGATACACCTTGTAAACAGTTGTGTAAAAGAACAAGAATGTTATGATCAATAAAAGGATTGATTCTACGCATACATTCTATGTGAAGACACTATCTGTATGTATCTTTGCTATTCACATTTTTGAATGTTTTAAGTTTTGGCATCATCAAAAAGGGGGAAATTGTTGGGAAATTTATTGTTTAGATTTTGATGAATGCCATGTAAAACTTAGAATAGGAAGTTGGCACCCCAATTTTGTTGTAAACTGCATTGTAATAAATAGGGCTGGTCAGCCGAGTTAAGTCGCCTATGCCCAAACATGCAAGAAGACAACCGGAGACGAGGAAGGAAGACTCCGCTACAAGACAGTGAGTATGGCAAAGAAGAGAAGACGGAACTCTCTTGAAGGAGCGGTGAGATGCGGTGAGTGGAGTATCATCAAGTCAACTCAAGAAAAGCCAAGTCTCAAGTTGAAGTGGAAGAGTCATCCAATGATTGGAAGTCGACTCTAAGTCACCTGGGGAAAGCAAAGAAATGCGGTCAAGACGAGATAATCGAAAAAGATCCGTTTGCGAGAAATCAAGAGAATTACTTAAACAAGTAATATCTCCATGATACCTTTCTCGAAGTGCTCGGTCCCGAAGCGTGCAAAAGGAATAAACCAATGGGAAGCACTACACCGTGTCAGAACTTTGAAAAGGTGAAGAACAATTCATACGAGAAAATGGCAATTCCAAGGACTGCAACAAGACAAGCCAACGACCACAAGTGACTTTCAAAAATAAGCCTATCTCTTCAACGGGCGATTTTTGAAAGATCACTATAAAAGGCTGAGGAATGATTCTGAGAGAAAGTGACCGAGAACCACAAACATTCAAGCAATTATTAGAATCAGAACCTGAAATATTCTCAAGTCATTAAACGCTCAATCATCAAGCCTACACTACGAAGAACATCAATCCAACACTCACTGTGAAGGAAAGATAACTTCAATCGAGTTGAAGAGGAAATTATCAAGAATCAAGGGGTCTACATTCCACGAAGGATTGTAGGAAGGTTCAAGGTCGAACCAAGTCTTGAGCTTTTGGGGGCTTCGTGATCAAATCCAAAGAGCTTGAGCAAGTGGGCGTAGTAGCAATGCAGTTGCCTGTGAAGAAGAAGCCGAGTCGCACGAGAAGCCAGGTGAGTGATCAAGGCGTCTCGGCATGAGTCCCAAAGGATCAAGTCAGTTGTGTGATCAAGACTTGTATATGGACTATTACCACTTTGTATCTTGATCAATACCTAGTGGATTCCTCCAGGAGTTGGAGAAGAGAGGAGTAGAAGAATTACCCCATCTTCGAACCTCTATAAAAATCTTATTGTGTCATTTACATTTCAGCACTTTAATTCTTGCATCATATTTGTTTAATTCTGCTGACATATTTGCTATCCATTAGATAATCTCTAAGTACTAAATCAAGCTTTAAGTCTCTCTTAACCAAACTTAAGGGTGTTAAGTCTTCCGCTGAAAACAAACCACGAGTTGAGTTAATTTAGACTTAACGGTGAGTTATTCCATCAACGGCTCGATTAAGTCTTTGAGAGACTAACTCTTGATTAACTAAATTGGTGTCCACGAGGACACGGTGTGTAATATCAACTCGAATTTTTAAAAAGGACTAAATCGAAAATTTGGTAAGGTTTATTCAACCCCCCCCCCCCCTTCTAAACCTTACACTTACACCCCTTGGGACCTACATATTCCCTCTTCTTGGCAATACCCTTTGGCTACCAATCTTGCTTTGTTCCTTACCACGAATTCCCATACCTTGTTTCTTTCAAATTGATTCAGTTCTTCTTGCATGGCTTGAATCCAATGTGTGTCATCCAATGCCTGGGACACATCTTTTGGCTCTATTTGGGAAATAAAACAATTGAAATTACTTCTTACTGAGCTCTGGATCTGGTTCTCACACCATCTCTCACATCTCCAATGACTAGCTCTGGTGGATGGTCTCTGAGCCATCTCTCATCAGGTTGAAGCAAATCAGTTGGGTTCAACTGTCTCGCAGCTGTGTTGTCTTGAGCAGCTCTTTCATTATCATTCAACTGCAGATTTTCCAGCTGTCTTTGAGATTCAGCTATCTCATCTTCATCTTGGTTGATAACTCTTTATTCAGCTTCAACATAAGGACTTTTCTGCATAGTTGGCTGATTTAGCTTATCAGCTAACTCTTCAATATCTTCTCCATTTACATTAGGTTCATCAAAAACCACATGAATAGACTCTTCTGTGACCATAGTCCTCTTGTTCAGCACTCTATAGGCTTTATTTTCGGCTTAGTATCCCAAAACGATACCTTCATCGGCTTTAGCATCAAAAGCCTTTAGATTGTCCTTGCCATTGTTGTGGTTGAAACTTTTACATCCAAATATTCTAAAGTACCCAACATTTGGCTTTCTTCTTGTCCAAATTTCATAGGGAGTCTTTGTCAGCTGTCTATTTATCATGCATCTATTTTGAGTATAGCATGCAGTGTTAATGGCTTCAGCCTAAAATCTTTTAGCAGTCCAGCTTCAGCTAACATGGTCCTTGGAGCTTCCTTGAGAGTTCTATTCCTTCTTTCAGCCACTCCATTCTGCTGTGGAGTTCTTGTTACAGATAACTCATAAGCAATACCATTTTCAAAACAGTACTGAGTTATTATCCCATTGACAAACTTAATTCCTCTAATAGATCTTATCTTTATAATGGTTTGGCTCTTTTCATTTTGAACTCTTTTCATCAGCTGAGGTAGTTTCTGCAAGGTTTCCTTCTTTTTGCACATGAAGATTGTCATGTATATCTTGAATAATCATCCACCACCACTAAGGTGTATTTCTTTCCACTTATGCTGGCTGGTTCAACAGGACCAAATAAATCCATATGCAACAGATGCAATATTCTTGTTGAAGAAGGACTAGGCTTCTCTTTGAATGATGATTTGATCTGCTTTCCCATCTGGCATGCATCACAAACACTTTCCTTCTTGTACACTGAGTCTGGCAATCCTTCTACAAGATGACTCCTTGCAAGCTTGTTGATTGTCTTGAAATTTAGATGACTCACCTTCTTGTGCCAGAGCCAACTTGATTCGGCTGTGCTCTTCGCCAACAGACAGGTGCTTGGTGTGGTAGTCGACCACTCTGCCACATACATGTTCTTTTGTCTGGATCCTTGCAGCACTATTTCATTTGATTCAGTATCATTAATTTGGCACACTACGATATTGAATCCAACATTATAGCCCTTGTCACAGAGTTGGTTGATGCTTAACAGGTTGAAGTTTAGGCCTTCAACATATGCAACATCTGTGATTTCTAATCCATTTTTCTTGATGGATACAGTGCCTCTTATTTCCCCTGGAGCTTCATTTCCTCAAAATATGACTTTTGCGCCTCTCCTTAAATTTTGACAGATTTTTCTTGTTTCTTGTCATGTTCTGGAACAGCCACTATTCAGGTACCAGGTTCCTTGGCACTCAGCTGTTCCTTGAACCTGCAATCAAGGAAATTCTTTTTTAGGTACCCATGCTTATCTGGGTCCTGAGGGGTTAGTGCTATAAGATGATTCAACCAACCTAAAGCCAAATGACTTGACTCTAATAGGTTGCATCTATCTGTGCCATAATCATAACTCACTTTGGCAAATTGCTTGGGGGATTTAGGTTCATACAGCTGTCTCTTTTGTCTGTATGTCTGTGTGTTTGTTTTAGCAATTGCCTTCTTTGGGTAGTTGTGATATTTATGAGTATAGATCCTGGGTGAATATGTGTGCTGATGATAGCTCTTTTTCCATTGGAATGACCTTTGCTGAGTTCTAGGTCTTTGCCATTTGGGCTTGTATTCCATTGGTCTTTTTGCTAATATGTCACATTATTCCAATCAGCTTGACTCGGGTAATTTCTACCATTCCCATCATATGTGTTTCTTTGGAAAAACTTCTTGGGTTTTTGGTAGCTCTGTTTATTCTTCACTGAGTACTTCCTGTTTGGAGTTTGCTGAGGAACTCTGCTGGTGTTGACGTGCGTTTTGGTCAACAAGCAAAAATATGTAAAAGATTTAACACGTGGAAATATAAACATGCGTAACGTATATTTATTTTTGGCTAATTCTGTCTTTTTTGCATAATGCCGAGCCGAATTATTGGGGTCGGTCTTTCTTGCAATTTTTTCTCTCTTCTTAAGTTTTCCCTCTATCGACTTTTTATACCCCTTCGAGTAAGTGGGTTTACAATAGTCATCTTTGCACTAACTATTCATTAATTAGTAAAATAAATAAATAAAGACACATGTCCCTCTCTAACTGTGCATGTCAGTCAAAACTTGCCACTTGTCGACTTCTCTTCATAATTTTCTGACATGTGGCAGTTTCTGATACCAATAAAGCGTTAAGCATGGGCGTGTGATTATTTTTATGAGGCTGTCGCGCATGCGTTTCCTGTCGGAATTTGGGCTCGGGGCTCGGGGCTCGGCGGCCGTGTTGTGGTTGGGCTCGGTAATGGGCGAGCTTAATTCGTGACGTGTCTTCGCGCACCATTGCTGACGTCACCCGCAGGTCGCCTACTCGGATGTGTGTTGGACTGATGACTTGGACTAATTTCTTCCAGCTCGGCTCGGGTGTCATCAAAGGCACCCAAGTTTGATTCCGAGAGAAGAATTTCTGAAGTCGGAGTTAAACTTTAATGCTAATGATGAAAATTTAATGGGGAAACGGATTTCTCAAAGGTTTTGTTCTTTCCTGGCATCTGTCGCGTAGTAATTAATGCCTGAAACGGCGCATTAATTGGGTTGCCATAATGACAGACACGTGGCATCTTGTGGTTGGACCAATCTTGCGCAGAAACCGAAAAGGTACGTCAGTTCTGTCAGCGGGCATGGGGACGCGAGGTTTTTTGACATGTTTGACGGCTTTTGAGTTTTTAAAAGGTACGTCTTTTCGAATAAACATCTCGTTTATCGAGGAACCCTATCTATAAATACCTTTGTTTCCCTCCATTATTCACTTTCGCAACCATTAACCTTTGAGCTAAAGTAACTAAAACCGAGCAGAAATTTCGGGTCGGCTTCTCAAGTTCAGAGACTTCGAACTTAGGTATTTTTTCGAAATACTCTCCCTTTACCTATATATGTCTTCTTTTGAGGATAGTAGGAGTCGTAGTTATAGTGTAGAGGTTGAAATTGAGGATCCTCCTCTCGAACCTTCGTTTATTTCTCACCAAAGACGGCGATCTCCGTCTCTCACGGCCGAGCATTATTCAGATATATCTTCTTGATTCTTCACGAGGTGGAACGCCCTGGAGCGGACGATACTATCTTTGACCCGACGCCGAGAATCGTCTTTAGAGAAGGAACGGTGTATCAGCCCGGACTGGTACAAGAGAGTTCCGGTGAAGAATCGCCAAGTGTTGATTCTAGACAATACCAGCCAGAAGAAGAAAATATGGACCCATCGGAGCCGGAGCGTGATAATGTGGAGCGGGTAAACGAACCCTATGGGTCATCGTAATGGCGGCGACCGGCAAGGAGGAGGCCTCGCCCGTGTTGACTCTCGGTGGACGCCGAGCGATATAAACGATATCCCAAGCATGATGATGATCCGGAGATGGGAGAGCTCGGCGAAGGTATCGTATTCCAAATGGTATCCATTTCGGTACAGGATGGCATCGAGGTCCCCAAAGACTGCCCGTGGGTTGCGTGGGTATTCATATCGCCAACCTTCTATTCGGACTGCGGTTCCATTGCCGGTTTTTCTCACGCGGTGGCTCTGCAAGTGGGGTATGCATCCGACCCAAGTGCATCCCATTACGTGGGGTAGGATTATTGGCCTCTTGGTGATGTTCCACCTGGAGAAGTACCCTCGCCCTAAGTTCAAAGAGATGAATGAACTTTTTGTGGGCGAGCAACTCCTTCATCAAAAGGTCACCGTCGGGTGGTATTATGTCTCTGACCCGATTGGGGTATCCGGATGGTTTAGTAGAAGGTCTTCCTTCATCGTTGTAGGACTGGAAAGAAAAATGGCTCTGGGTGAGCGGCGAGTGGCAAGCTCGTGTGGAGGACGAAGGAAGGGAGACTGTCCTTTATCCTTCTTGATTTTGTTTTTGGTTATAGTAAGTCTATATCCTTTCTCCCTTCTCTTTTTTGCTATTTATCGTTTCTTTTTGTGATTGACTTTTGTCTTTTTACCTTTATAGAGAACCACGCATCAAAAGGGCCTCTGTCGACCACCTTCATCCGCAGCTAGAAAATATCCAGGCGGAGGTGCGAGAGATAGGCGGGTGAGAGGCGCCACCGAGGCCAATTTGGTCGCGGTGGCTTGAGGCCTCGCTCGCCCGACCCGAGACCGAGGGGCGGCTCGGGATGAGGAGGTGGAGGTTGAGAGAGAGCCTCAGCAGATCCTCCGGTAATGAACAAGTCGATGACCCATTCTCCGTGGGAGAAGCGGGGCGAAAACAGAGCGAGCTACGCCGTCCCTCGCGACGGCTAGCCCCGTGGGCAGATCATCCGCGCCCGTAGGGCAAACGTAGACTCGAGCGCCAGTGCGGCCGATTCGAGGTAAACATTGTATTTTTCACACTTCCTTTTGGAATGTCATTTTGCTTTCTTTTAATCTTCTAACGTGGTTGCTTTGTGTAGGGCGCGGCTTGGATTTGCGTGCACGTCTTCGTAGCGTGAGGAACACGGCCGCGCGGCGAACTCGGGCGGCTGCCGATCAACCTGTGGATGTGGAGGCGGCTCGGAGAGAAGATATCCGGGCCGGTAAACGTCCTGCTGATGGAGTGCGAGGCGGTGCGGCCTCCTCTTCAAAGGAGAAGAGGAGGAATTGTGATAGAGGAGCCGATCGATCAAGGGGTTGGTCGAACGGCACCGAACATCCCGAATGACCCTTAAGAAGAGAGAGGTCCGTGAACTTTCTCGGATGACCTCGGCAGGGAAGGTCACTTCATTCCTCCAAGTCAAGTGAGGGATGAATATTGTGAGGGGATGATTGGACTACGCCCTCGATGGTTTGTGGAATTCGTTCGATGTGCCACGCCGACAGAGGAGCAAACGAGAGTCTTACCGGAGGCGGTCGGGCGGCGATGAGTGTCCGGCTCGTTCTGGACAAAAGGCATCGAGCAATTCTGCTCGGAGACTGGCTTCGAAGAACAAATTCAGTATGCCATGGCAATGTCTGGGCGGATGATTGGGCTCTTATGGCATGCGGTTGGGGGAACTCGCGAGCTAGAGAAAAAATATGCCGACCTGGAAAGGCGGCACGGGAATCTGCAGGAGGCCCATGCTACCCTCCAAGGGGTACAAGAATCGTTCAAGACTCAAGCGGATGAGGCTACGGCTCGGCCAACTCTGAGAGAGAAACTGCTGCGAGGGCCGAGGCAGAGCGAGATCAGGCCCGCAGGGCTGAAGAAGAGCTTAGGGCTAAGGTCGCCGAGCTGGAACGTGCGGCCACTGCCCGGTCCGAGGAAATGGAGAGGCGTCTAGCCGATGTGCGCAGGGAGGCTGAAGAAACTGCCCATCGGGAAACTGAGGAAGTTCGTAGAGAGGCCGTTGAAGCTTACAAAGACTCGAGGAGTATGCATTCATGTTAACTCGCGCCACGTGACGGCCTTCGAGAAATTCTTGATTTAGTTAAGGGCGGGCGTACTGTTGCTCAGCTTGAGGAAGATTTGGCCCTCCTGGAGGCTGATCTCGATACCCTTCGGCCGAACTTTGCCGAGGCTCCTAATGCGCAGGGCTCTCCTCCTCCGGACGTGGAAGAAGTCGCCTCTAGCGGTGCCGTCGAAATTCCGCCCCCTGCTCAGTCTTGATGCTTTCATATGTACCCATAGGTAGGTAATTTGGCTTCGTGCCTCAAGATGTAATGGGCTCCGGCCTCCCTTATGTAAATACTTTTGAAGTAGAAATGAATTGTTATTTTCCTCACCTGTGTATGTGTTTCAAGCTTTTTGTAGATGCTCGGCTCTTTTCCTTTTTGTAAGATTGTTGCCTGTTTTCTTTTTCCTTTTATATTCCCAAGTACGGGGCTCGGTTCCCAGTGCTTCTGAATAAGGGACTTTACTTGCTTTAATTGATTCTCATACTAGGTATATGAACCTGCTCTTTATTTTGTTTTTTGGTACTTGGTGTATAAACCAAGTTTTCATTTTGTGCCTGGTGTGCACATCGAATCTTTGATTTGCGCTTGGTGCGTAACCAAATCTTTGATCTGTGCTCGGTGCGTAACCAAGTCTTGGTATTATGTTCGGTGTGTAACCGAGTCTTTATTGCGCTTGGTGCGTAACCGAGTCTTTATTGCACTCGGTGCGTAACCGAGTCTTTATTTAGTGCTCAGTGCGTAACCGAGTCTTGGTATTGTGCTCGGTGCGTAACCAAGTCTTTATTTTGTGCTTGGTACGTGGCCAAGTCTTTATTTTGGTGCTCGGTGCGTAACCAAGTCTTGATTTTGGTGCTCGGTGCGTAACCAAGTCTTGATTTCGGTGCTCGGTGCGTAACCAAGTCTTGATTTTGGTGCTTGGTGCGTAACCAAGTCTTGATTTCGGTGCTCGGTGCGTAACCAAGTCTTGATTTTGTGCTTGGTGCGTAACCAAGTCTTGATTTCGGTGCTCGGTGCGTAACCAAGTCTTGATTTCGGTGCTCGGTGCGTAACCAAGTCTTGATTTTGTGCTCGGTGCGTAACCAAGTCTTTATTTTGTGCTCGGTGCGTAACCAAGTCTTGATTTCGGTGCTCGGTGCGTAACCAAGTCTTGATTTCGATGCTCTGCGTAACCAAGTCTTGATTTTGGTGCTTGGTGCGTAACCAAGTCTTGATTTCGGTGCTCGGTGCGTAACCAAGTCTTGATTTTGTGCTTGGTGCGTAACTAAGTCTTGATTTCGGTGCTCGGTGCGTAACCAAGTCTTGATTTCGGTGCTCGGTGTGTAACCAAGTCTTGATTTTGTGCTCGGTGCGTAACCAAGTCTTTATTTTGTGCTCGGTGCGTAACCAAGTCTTGATTTTGGTGCTCGGTGCGTAACCAAGTCTTGATTTCGGTGCTCGGTGCGTAACCAAGTCTTTATTTTGTGACGTACCTGAGGTGACGTTTCGCCCTTCAGCTTAAGCCGAGGCGATTTTTTGCTGTCCTCGGCACATAGCTGAGGTGAGTAAAAACTTCGTTTCCCTTTAGAGAGCTCACGAAATACCAGATGAAAGGATAATTCTTTGGAATCCTATCTGGATCATAGACCGAGATCTTTATTGATAGTACCGTTTCAGGTATGCTACATTCCATGGATGCATAAATTTTTCTCCACTCAAATATTCTAGCTGGTCGCCCACGGATAAGACGTGGTGACCGAAATGGGCCCCCTGTGTTGGCTTCAATGGGTGGGTTGAATGCCCGTTATCTTTTTCAATACAAGATCGCCGACCGAAATCTTCTTTCCTTTACTTTCGAATTGTAGTACCTTTCACTCCTTTGTTTATACACTGCATTTTTCATCAAGATCGCACCTTTTTTTCTTCGAAAGGTGTCTAGCTCGGCTCGGAGAGAGCCTCATTATAGTCTTCTTCAAAATTTGCATTCAAGGTAGGGCTCCAATCACAACAGCAGGAATCACCGCCTCGGCTCCATAAGCTAAAGAAAAAGGTGTTTCTCCGGTGGCCGCTCGATGTGTCGTTCAGTATGACCATAGTACACCGGGTAGTTCCTCCGCCAATTACCTTTAGACTCCTCCAATCTCGCCTTCAAGGTATACTTGAGTATTTTATTAACGGCCTCAACTTGTCCGTTCGATTCGGGGTGGTATGGAGTTGAGAAATAGTTTTTATGCGGAAACCTTCACAAAATTTGAAACCTTCGGTTATATCGATTATTTCCCATTGTCTCGTAACAATCGAATGTGGTATCCCGAATCTACTGAGATAATGGTTCTCCATACAAAGCTCACAATCTTTTCTTCA
Source organism: Rehmannia glutinosa (assembly GCA_016081115.2). Classification (NCBI taxonomy): domain Eukaryota; kingdom Viridiplantae; phylum Streptophyta; class Magnoliopsida; order Lamiales; family Orobanchaceae; genus Rehmannia; species Rehmannia glutinosa. The sequence goes on from CM071930.1 coordinate 22,375,697, forward strand.
TCTATTTTTGCGAGGCTCCGCCTCGGCCCATTTTGTGAAATAATCCACCGCCACAATGGCATACTTGACGCCCCTTTGCCAGTGGGGAGTGGTCCGATGAGGTCCATTCCCCATTTGGCGAACGGCCATGGGCTAAATACGGAGGTAAGTTGTTCAGGATGATATCTGACCTGCGGTGCAAATCTTTGGCACTTCTCGCATCTTTTGACGAGGTCGGTTGCGTCCTTTCTTAGGGATGGCCAGTAGTATCCTTGCCGTATTAATTTATAGGCCAACGTTTGGCCCCCAGCGTGGTTGCCGCATATTCCCTCATGAACCTCTCGAAGTGCATAATCGGCATCTGTCTCGGAAAGGCAGCGTAGGAGTGGGACGGAGTATCCTCGTTTGTATAGAATGCCATCGACTAGTGTAAACCGAGCCGCTTGAGTTCGTAGTGTTCTGGCTTCAGCTTTGTTTTCGGGTTGAATTCCTTTCTCTAAATACTGAACGATTGGAGTCATCCGTGTGCATTCGGCGGTTTATTGTATATATCTTCTTTGCGCCAAGTGATGGGGCAGGTTGTGTGTGATGACATCCGCAATGGCATCCGTCCCTCGGGCTGGAACCCTAGCCGAGCTAATGCATCCGCCGCATGTTTTCGGCTCGGGGCACATGTAAGACTTTTGTCTTAAAGTGTGATAATCTCTTCTTGACCAAATCCAAATATTGCGCGATTTTTGCTCTTTTGCCTCGTACTCACCATTGATTTGATGAACGACCGGTGAGAATCTTTGTGTACCAATAGTTGTTTTAGGCCCATAGATCTTTGCCATATCTAAGCCCGCAAGGAGTGCCTCATATTCGGCCGTTGTTCGTTGCGGGAATCAAATCGTACGGCCGAGCAAAGAGCATTTTTCATTTGGATCGATTATCACAATTCCCGCCGCCTCGGCTGCGGTGGAAGAGCCGTCAACGAATAATTTCCATTCTTGGTCTTCCATAACTTCTAATCGTATGGAAGGTGTGAATTCGGCCACAAAGTCGGCTAAAGCCTGCCCTTTTATTGCGGTGCGTGGTTCGTATATAATGTCAAATTGATTGAGTTGGACGGCCCACTTAATCATCCGACCGAAAGTATCGGTCGGTGTAATACTTGTTTCATGGGTAGTTCGTCAATACTATAATCTTGTGTTCTAGGAAATATGGACGGAGTTTCGCGCGCGATGATTAATGAATAAGCCAACTTTTCCATTGGTGGGTATCGGAGCTCGGCGTCATGTAACGCTTGATTGGTGTAATAAATGGATGTTGAATAGAGCCATCTAGCTTTGATTAACACCGAAGCCGATGGCGATTCGGATACCGCCAAGTACAAATACAAGTCCTCCTTGGGTTGGTTTTTGCAATATAGGGATTGAAGAAAGGTGTTGTTTGAGGGATTCAAAGGCAATGTGGCTTGCTCGGTCCACTCGAAATTTTTGCTTTTCTTTATAATTTCAAAGAAAGGCTTGCACTTGTCGTGGATCGTGAAACAAATCGGTTAAGGGGCGCGCCAATCGGCTGTTAGGCTTTGTACCTTTTTACGAGTTCGGGGGTTCTAGATCAATGATGGCTTTTATTTTATCTGGGTTGGCTTCTATTCCCCTTTGGCTGACCATATACCCCAAAAATTTACCTGAGCCGACCCCAAACTTACACTTTCTTGGGTTTAACATCATCTTGTACTCTCTCACAACAGCAAACATTTTATTAAGGTCGTTTAGATGATCGGAAATGTACAATGATTTTACCAACATGTCATCTACATAGACTTCCATAGTGTGACCTATCATTTTTTCAAACATCTTATTTACTAACCTTTGATAGGTCGCACCAGCATTCTTCAATCCGAAGGGCATCATCTTGTAACAGTAAATTCCCCGAGCAGAGAAGAATGATGTATTTTCTTCATCTTCTGGGTGCATCCGTATTTGGTTGTAACCCAAGTATGCATCTATGAAGCTCATCAGTTCGTGTCCCGCCGTGGCATCTACCATATAATCAATATTTGGCAATGGATAACTGTCCTTAGGGCATGCTTTGTTGAGGTCGGTAAAATCCACGCACAGGCGCCACTGGCCATTGCTTTTCTTTACCAAAACAGGATTGGCGACCCATCGGGGATAGAGGACTTCCCGGATGAATTGATTGTCTATCAACTTGTTAACCTCGGCTTCAAGTGCAGCTTGTCTGTCAGGGCCGAGCTTACGCCTTTTCTGGATAACTGGGCGGAACGTTAAATCAATATTGAGGCGGTGGCACGCATATTTAGGGTCAATTCCGGGCATGTCTGCATGAGTCCATGCGAAGACGTCAAGATTATTTCCCAAAAACTCGATCAGCTCGGTTCGATATGGTTCTGGGAGATCATGACCAATACGCAGTTGGCGCCCCTCGCTTGGCCTTCCGACATTGATTATGTCAACCTGTTCTACTGGTTCCGCCCGTTTTCTTTTCTTTCTTTGCCCCTCTTTGATCCTTAAGGGCAATTCGTCTTCAGTGGCTGGCTCGTTCTCGACTGTCGGTTCGCCTTCTTCCATCATTGGTTCCTTCCCGGGTCGACGAGCTGGATTATCCTCCTGAACGACCACCACTTTTCGCTCGGACTCCTCCTTGGGCAGGGGATCGTCCTGTGTGGTTCCACTAGTTTGTCCTTGTTCTGCCACGTTAATCTCTACCGGTCGGAGTTTAAGAGAGCATTCTCGTGACTCCTTTGATTCCCTTTATGTATAGCTTCGCCATCGGATGTTGGGAATTTTATACAAAAATGATATATTGAAACGGCTTTTATATGATAAAGCAATGGCCTCCCAATGATAGCATTGTACTCGAATCGGCATTGATTATTTTGAATGTTGTCATGACGGTCCGTTTATGCAAACCTTGTCCCATTTGGATGGGCAAATCAACTTCCCCGAGCGGGACTATCCTTCCTCCTCCAAACCCCAGAATGTTGTCATTGCATGGACGGATATAACTATCGTCCACGTTCAATCTTCGAAATGCTCGGACATAAATGACTGACGAATAACTTCCGGTGTCGATCAAAATTCTGTGAACTGGAATACCCAAAATCGGTGCAGTAATGACCAGAGGGTCAGAATGAGGATGGACCACCTGGTCGGCATCCGCATCCGAGAACACAAAGTGACCGGTGGGTTGGCCTTCCTTGATTTCCACCACCCGAACTTGTCTTTCGGCATTGGTTGCCTGTCTAACATCGGCTTTTCTTTTCTTGTTGGAGCGTCTATCCTCTACTGTGTTAGTATTGATTCGACTGACACTTGACATCATGAGGATCTCCCTCCCCTGGTTTTCGGCCGGGGCGGCAGGAGAGTTGGATTGATTACGCGCTCCGGATTGACACCTTGAGCCAGTGCCGGTGGGGACGGAAGCTCATGAAAGTACCTTTTGAGACCGCCCTACCGAACAACACGCATAATTTCCCTAATTAGATCTCGGCACTCATCCGTATCGTGACCTATCGATTTATGATAGGCACAGTATCGACGCGAATCTAATTTTGCCGACTCAATTTTCAGAGGCCGAGCCGGAGGCAACAAATTCAGACCCTGTACTTCATTCCATATGGCTGATGGAGTGTGGGTCAAAGTACTCCTCAGCGCTGCGACTTCGGCCCTCGCCTCTTGGCGAGCCCTAAATCCAGTGGTCGGGTTTTCCGAGAACGGCCGGAATCCCATCCTCGGCCCAACTATTGGTTCTTTCCTTCCGTCCTTTCTTACGCCCCCTGGCCGGTGCTCGGGGCGGTTACTTGCCATGGCTTCTTCTGCACAAATATGGCGTTCCGCGCGGACCAGAAATTCTTGGTACGAGGTCGCCCACGATTCGTGGATGGAGTAATTAAACCAAGTCTCGGGGGCCAGTCCAGCCATGGCTGCGATCAAAATGGCGTCATCCGACACCGGTTCCATCTCTCGAACTTGTTTATTGAACCGAGAAATATAGCTTTTCAGGGGCTCGTCCTTCCCTCGTTTGATGTTTACGAGGGAGTCCTTAGGTGCGGCTCGGACTTTGGACGTTAAGAAATGCATCGTAAAGCGGAGGCCGATCCCCATGCCTCGAATGGATCCCCGTGGTAGGGTCCTAAACCAACGGTGGGCTCGGCCGCCCAAAGTTAGGGGAAGGCCCCGCAGAGGATGGCATCACTTGACTGCAGTTCCATCCATGCTAAGTACTTGTGAACGTGAGTGGTCGGGTCGGTTTCCCATTGTAGAGACCGACCGGGGATTTTCAACTTTGGCGGTAATGGGGTCGCGAGAATTCAGGGAAAATGGACAGAGCAGCCTGGTGGTTCATTACTTGGGGTGGTCTACGAGGCGTTCGCCATCCGGACCACCTTCCAATTCGTTTAGACGACGATGCGGCGGTGTATTTCTACATCCGTTCTGCCGCCATAAGCTAGGGCCTTGGACTGTTTGACCCGGAAGCCGCTCCCGCTCATCAGGAAACCCGAGCCGGAACTTATCGTCGAGCCGGGCGAAAAGGATCAACTCGGTCGTCCGGCGAACACTGAGTGGGCATGACGATGTCGCGTTGGCTCCGGTAGTGACTCTGCTATACGACTTTGCTCCTCCTCATCTTCTTGCGGCCGCCTTCTGTCACGACGGACATGTTGTTCATTACCTGAACTGGCTTCTTGGGCTTCGTGATGAGGAAGCCCGGGAATTTGAGGATTAATGTTAACATTTAGTTGTGGGTTGAGTGGGTTAGTATTTGCAAGGAGTGGAGGAGGTGCTTGAGAATTTGTGGTAGCGAGAGTTTGTGATATGAGTTGGTTCATTTGTTGTACAAAAGTTGGGTTGGCAATTAGCTGAGCAAAAGGAAATAAAGTAGTGCTCCCCGCTTCTGTTTGGAGCATATTTTGGCCATTCGTAGTCTGGCCAGTTTGGTTGTTCAAATGTTGCTCTTCAGTCAAACGGGCATTTCTCGACAATTGACTCGTTTTTGTCTATTATGAAAAGGTTAAGCGTTAAACTTTACCTGGTTTTTACTTAACTTGCTTTTGACTGGAACTCTGACCGGACCAATACGGGCCCCCGCCCTCCTTCTAGCGCCAATTTGTAGACGTGTGTTTTGGTCAACAAGCAAAAATATGTAAAAGATTTAACACGTGGAAATATAAACGTGCGTAACGTATATTTATTTTTGGCTAATTCTGTCTTTTTTGCATAATGTCGAGCCGAATTATTGGGGTCGGTCTTTCTTGCAATTTTTTCTCTCTTCTTAAGTTTTCCCTCTATCAGACTTTTTATACCCCTTCGAGTAAGTGGGTTTACAATAGTCATCTTTGCACTAACTATTCATTAATTAGTAAAATAATTAAAGAAAGACACATGTCCCTCTCTAACTATGCATGTCAGTCAAAACTTGCCACTTGTCGACTTCTCTTCATAATTTTCTGACATGTGGCAGTTTCTGATACCAATAAAGCGTTAAGCATGGGCGTGTGATTATTTTTATGAGGCTGTCACGCATGCGTTTCCTGTCGGAATTTGGGCTCGGGGATCGGGGCTCGGCGGACGTGTTGCGGTTGGGCTCGGTAATGGGCGAGCTTAATTCGTGACGTGTCTTCGCGCACCATTGTTGACGTCACCCGTAGGTCGCCTACTCGGATGTGTGTTGGACTGATGACTTGGACTAATTACTTCCAGCTCGGCTCGGGTGTCATCAGCTGGATTTCTCAGTTCTCCTCTCAGTATACTCAACTGGCTGTTTTCTTTTTCCTTTATATCCAAGGCCAGTTTGTTTGTGATTGTACTTTGGAGTGAGTGTGGGTGCAACATTCGGTGTTTTCGATTTTTGAGATGCTTCATTACTTGAAGATCCTTATTTCAAAATCACTCTGGAGCTTGACTGTGCACAAAGGAATTGAATCATATGCCTGTCTTATCTCCACACTCTTTTTGGCTCATAATAAGGTCATCCAATGATTTAGATGCCTTTGTAAATGATACAATCACATTTTTGAGACCATTTTCCCTCTTTTCTATAGCAGCTATCTCTGCTATTAGTTTATCATTCTCAGCCTTCAGATCTTTATTCTCATCAGCTATGTGACTCAGAGTACTCAGCTCCTTAGTCGGCTGTGAGTTTTGGCTTTTGAGCTGGCTGTTTTCCTCATTTAATAGTGTGTGTGAGGATTTAATGTTCTCAAAGTTTTTCATCATTTTGCCTAATGAATCATAAAGATCAGTGGGTGATAAAGTGTGTGTGTCACAATCACTATCACTAGAATCTGAGTGAGATGAGATAGAGTGTACCTCATCTTCTTGGTCTGGTTGATCTTATTCTTTAGCCATTAGACATATCATTGCTTCTTCTTCAGAATCACTTGAGTAGTCAGCTTCACTACTTTTTGAGTCTTTTGTTTCTTTAGACTTAGTTGTCTCAAAGCAGTCTCAGCAGCCAACAATACCTTTTTCTTTTCCTGTCTTCTTTCTCTGAAGATTCTTCTTTCTTCTTCATTCCTGTATTTATTGACTACTGGATATGGACAGTCAATAGCAAAGTGTCCTGGTTGTCTGCAGTTCCAACACAGGTTCTCAGCTCTTTGATCAGCTCTTTCCGTTCTTGGGTTGTCAGCTCTCTGATATTCAACCTTTTGATGCTCAGCTCTCTTGGGTGGCTTATCTTCCCTTGACTTGGAAGGGGCTGAATGTCTCCTGTAAGATTCTCCCTTGTTTCTTTTATAGTTCTTGTTGAAGAACTTGTTGAATCTTTTAACCATTAGGGCAATCTCCTCCTGGTCAATGGCTTCCTTGACCTCAGCTATCTTCCCATCCTTGACTATAAGTGCAGCTGTTTTGGGTTCATCTGTCTCCTCTTGATCTTTTTTTCTTAGCTCAAACTCATAGGCTTTGAGGTCTGAGAATAGCTCATGATTGGATGTTGTTGTGAGGTTCATTGAATGTCTTAGGGCCATGACTTTCATTTCCCATTTAGCTGGGAGGCTTCTCAGAATCTTCATACACATTTCCTTCTGTGTATATTCTTTCCCAAGTGCTGATAGTTCATTTGTGATTTCAGTGAATCTAGCATCCAGCTGATCCAAGGTTTTCACCGCAAGCATTTTAAAATTTTCAAATTTACGTAAAGAATTGAGACATTTTGTTTTTCTTTAATTTGCTCAGATCCTTCACAAATTAAAGTTAATTTATCCCGCATTTTGTTTTGCGGTTTGGCAAGATTTGACTTTGTTGAACATTGCTTTGTCCAAGGTCTTGTAAAGTATGTCCTTGGCTACATTGTCCAAGTTGTATCTTTTCTTTGTCCTCGTTTGTCCACTCGATCCTTGGTTTCTCAACTAGGGTGGTCTTGCCTCAAGAAGAACTTCTTCTCCTTCACCAGAGTCGCTCTCTCCGTCTGTTGTGTTCACTTTCAATATTTGCAAGTGGCCCATCCTCTATCACTATCCACATTTCATCATGTAAAGCTAGATAGATGAGCCTACATACGAATTTTCCAGTCATCAAATTCCTCAATAGTGAACATGGGAATGCGTGTGAAATTTGCTTCCATGATAATAACTTTGCTGAATAAAATTATGTTTTGAAAGAGTAAGTGTTAAATGTTTCTTTGAAAGATTGGAGATTTAGTTCAGTAACCAGTGCGGAAGGCTCAATGAACCAACCGCTCTGATACCACTTGTAGGTCCCAAGGGGTGTAAGTAAGGTTTAGAAGGGGGGCTTGAATAAACCTTACCAATTTTTCGATTTTAGTCCTTTTAAAATATAACATAGTTAATACACAGCTAAGTCCTTGAGGGACAGCTAAGTCAGTTAATCAGCAGAGTTAGCCACTCAACAGACTCGATAGAGCTGTTGATAGAATAACTCAGATGTTTAGTCTAAACCTTAACTTGGTTGTGATGAGTTTTTCAGCAGAAGACTTAACACCCTTGAATTTGATTTAACTATGTTTTAACACTTGACTTTTGCACTTAGTAATTTATCAGTTGGATAGCAAATGTTGGGAAATTTATTGTTTAGATTTTGATGAATGTCATGTAAAACTTAGACTAGAAAGTTGGCACCCCATTTTTCTTGTAATTTGTATTGTATAGATAGGGTTGTATAAGCTGAGTCAAGTCAGCTATGCCTAGGAATACAAGAGGTCAACTGAAGACTAAAATGAAGACTCCGCTGTGAAATAGCTGAGTATGGCAAGGAGGAGAAGTCAAGAACTCGATTGAAGGAGTATCAGCTGGGATACAGCTGTGTGAAGTGTCAGTCAAGTCAACTCAAGAAGCCAAGTGTCTAATTGAGGTGACAGATGAGTCATCCATTGATTGGAAACTAACTCGAAGTCACTTGGGGAAGTTAAAGAACTGCAGTCAAGTCAAGACAACTGAAAAAAATCCGTTGCACAAAAGTCAAGAAGTTTACTTAAATAAGTAATACTTCCATGCTGCCATGTCTTAAAGTGTTCGATCCCGAGCGTGCAAAAGGAATAAACCAATGGGAAGATCGCACTCGTGGTCGACTCAAAATCAACATTCATTTAATATGAGAAAATGTCAATATCAAGGACTGCAACAAGACAAGCCAACGAACACAAGTGACTTTTGAAAATCAGCCTATCTCTTCAACGGGCAGATTTTTGAAAGTTCACTATAAAAGGCTGAGGAATCACTTTGAGAAAAGGTTACCTTGATAACCTTACATACCTGAACAACGAACATTCAAGCAATCATTCAAACTGTAACCTGCAATATATTCTCAAGTTATTGAAGAAAAATCCTCAGGTCTAAATCTCGAAGGAAATCAATCCAACACTAACATGTGAAGGAAAGACAACTTCAAACTGTTGAAGAGGAAACTTTAGTAGAATCAAAAGGGGTCTACTTTCCAAGGAGGATTGTAGGAAGGTTCAAGGTCGAACCAGTCTCAAGTTATTGGAGGGCTTCGTGATCAAATCCAAGAAGCTTGAGCAAGTGAGCTGAAGTAGCAAGGCAGCCGCCCTGTGAAGTAGCTGAGTCGGACGAGAAGCCAGTTGTGTGATCAAGGCATCTCTAGACTGAGTCCCAAAGGAGCAAGTCAGCTGCGTGATCAAGACTTGTATCTGGACTGTTAACCACTTTGTACTCTGATCAATTCTTAGTGGATTCCTCCAGGAGTTGGAGAAGAGAGGAGTAGAAGAATTACCTCATCTTCGAACCTCTATAAAAATTATTGTGTCATTTACATTTCAGCATTTTATTTCTGCACATCATTTTATATCTGCTGATAATTTGCTATCCAACTGATAATTAACAAAGTGCTAAAACCAAGTGTTAAAACAAAAGCTAAACCAAATTTAAGGGTGTTAAGTCTTCCACTGAAAATCTCATCATAGCCAAGTTAAGTATTAGACTAAGCAGCTGAGTTATTCTTTCAACAGCTCAATCGAGTCTGTTGAGTGGCTAACTCTGATGGTTAACTAACTTAGATGTCCCTCAAGGACATAGCTGTAAAATTAACTGTATTATTTTAAAAGGACTAAAATCGAAAAGTTGGTAAGGTTTATTCAACCCCCCTTCTAAACCTTACTCACACCCCTTAGGACCTACAAGTGGTATCACAGCAGTTGGTTCAATGAGCCTTCCGCACTGGTTACTGAACTAGATCTCCAATCTTTCAAAGAAACTTTTAACAATTGCTCTTTCAAAAGCTATTTTTATTCAGCAAAGTTATTATCATGGAAGTAAATTTGACATGCATCCCTAAGTTCATTATTGAGGAGTTTGATGACTGGAAAATTCGTATGCAGGCTCATCTATCAACTTTACATGATGAAATGTGGATAGTGATAGAGGATGGACCACTACAAATACTGAAGGTGAACACAGCTGTACAAAGAGCAGCCGCAGCTGAAAGAGAAGAAGTTGCTGCTGAAGAAAGACCAATCCTGGTTGAGAAACCAAGGACTGAATGGACAAACGAGGACAGAAAAAGATACAACTTGGACAATGTGGCCAAGGACATACTTTACAAGACCTTGGACAAAGCAATGTTTAACAAAGTCAAATCCTGTCAAACTGCAAAACAAATCTGGGATAAATTAACTTTAATTTGTGAAGGATCTGAGCAAATTAAAGAAAACAAATTGTCCGTTGATGTACAAAAATTTGAAAATTTTAAAATGCTTGCAGGTGAAACCTTGGATCAGCTGGATGCTGGATTCACTGAAATTACCAATGAACTATCAGTACTTGGGAAAGAATATACACAGAAGGAGATGTGTATGAAGATTCTGAGAAGCCTCCCAGCTGAATGGGAAATGAAGGTCATGGCCCTGAGACATTCAATGAACCTCAAAACAACATCAAATCAAGAGGAGACAATTGTACCCAAAACAACTGCACTTATAGTCAAGGATGGGAAGAGAGCTGAGGCCAAAGAATTCATTGACCAGGAGGAGATTACCCTGATGGTTAAAAGATTCAACAAGTTCTTCAACAAGAACTACAAAAAAAACAAAGGCGAATCCTCTAGAAGACATTCAGCTCCCTCCAAGTCAAGGGAAGATAGGCCACCCAAGAGAGCTGAGCATCAAAAGGTTGAATACCAGAGAGCTGATAATCCAAGAACGAAAAGAGCTGATCAAAGAGCTGAAAACCTGTGTTGGAACTGTAGACAACCAGGACACTTTGTTGTTGACTGTCAATATCATGTAGTCAGTAAATATAGGAATGAAGAAGAAAGAAGAGTCTTCAGAGAAAGAAGACGGGAAAATAAAAAGGCAATGTTGGTTGCTGAGACTGCTGAGACAGCTAAGTCAAAAGAAGCAGCAGACTCAGAGAGTAGTGAAGCTGACTACTCAAGTGATACTGAAGAAGAAGCAACGATATGTCTAATGGCTAAAGAACAAGATCAACCAGACCAGGAAGATGAGGTACACTCTAACTCATCTCACTCAGATTCTAGTGATAGTGATTGTGACACACACACTTCATCACCCACTGATCTTTATGATTCATTAGGCAAAATGATGAAAAATTTTGAGCACATTAAATCCTCACACACACTATTAAATGAGGAAAAATGGCCCAGCCACCAAGAGCAAAACTCACAGCTGACTAAGGACCTGAGTACTCTAAGTCATATAGTTGATGAGAACAAAGAGTTGAAGGCTGAGAATGCTAAACTAATAGCAGAGATAGCTGCTATAGAAAAGAGGGAAAATGATCTCAAAAATGTGATTGCTTCATTCACTAAGGCATCTAAATCATTGGATGACCTTATTATGAGCCAAAAAGAGTGTGGAGACAAGACAGACATAGGATTTAATTCCTTTGTGCACAGTCAAACTCCCAGAGTAATCTTGGAAAAAAGGATCTTCAAGTAATAAAGCATCTCAAAAACCCAAGACACCAAATGTTGCACCCACATTCACTCCAAAACACAATCACAAACAAACTGGCCTTGGATATAAAGGAAAAGGAAAATAGCCAGTCGAGTATGCTGAGAGGACAGCTGAGAAGAAATCCAGCAGAGTTCCTCAAAGCAAACTCCAAACAGAAAGTACTCTGGGAAGAAGAAACAGAGCTACCAAAAACCCCAGAAGTTTTATCAAAGAAACACATATGATGGGAATGGTAGAAATTACCCAAGCCAAGCTGATTGAAATAATGTGAAATATCAGCAAAGACCTATGGAACATAAGCCTAAATGGCAAAGGCCTAGAACTCAGCAAAAGCCATTCCAAAGGCAAAAGAGCTATCATCAGCACACATATGCACCCAGGCACTACACTCAGAGGTATCACAACTACCCAAAGAAGGCAATTGCAAAAACACACACAAAGGCATACAGACAAAAGAGACAGATGTATGAACCTAAAGCCCCCAAGCAATTTGCCAAAGTGAGTTATGATTATGGCACAGATAGATGGCAACCTCTTTGAGTCAAATCATTTGGCTATAGGTTGGTTGGATCATCTTACAACACTAACCCCTCAGGACCCAAACAAGCATGGGTACCTAAAAACTAATTTCCTTGATTGCAGGTTCAAGGAACAGCTGAGTGCCAAGGAACCTGGTACATGGATAGTGGTTGTTCCAGACATATGACAGGAAACAAGAAAAACCTATCAAAATTCAAAGAGATTAGAGGCGCAAAAGTCATATTTGGAGGAAATGAAGCTCCAGGGGAAATAAGAGGCACTGGATCCATCAAGCAAAATGGTTTAGAAATCACAGATGTTGCATACGTTGAAGGCCTCAACTTCAACCTGCTAAGCATCAGCCAACTCTGTGACAAGGGCTACAATGTTGGATTCAATATGGGAGTATGCCAGATCAACGACACTGAATCAAATGAAATAGTGCTGCAAGGATCTAGACAGAAGAATATGTATGTGGTAGATTGGTCAACTGCCACACCAAGCAGTTGTCTGTTAGCAAAAAGTACATTCGAATCAAGTTGGCTGTGGCACAAGAAGCTGAGTCACCTGAATTTAATGACAATTAACAAGCTTGCAAGGAGTCATCTCGTAGAAGGACTGCTAGACTCAGTATACAAGAAGGAAAGTGTTTGTGATGCATGCCAGATGGGAAAGAAGATCAAATCATCATTCAAAGAGAAATCTAGTCCATCTTCAACAAGAATATTGCATCTGTTGCATATGGATTTATTTGGTCCAGTTGAGCCAGCCAGCATAAGTGGAAAGACATACACCTTAGTGGTGGTGGATGATTATTCAAGATATACATGGACAATCTTCATGTGCAAAAAGAAGGAAACCTTGCAGAAGTTACCTCAGCTGATGAGAAGAGTTCAAAATGAGAAGAGCCAAACCATTATAAAGATAAGATCTGATAGAGGAACTGAGTTTGTCAATGGGATAATAACTCAGTATTGCATTGAAAATGGTATTGCTCATGAGTTATCTGCAGCAAGGACTCCATAGCAGAATGGAGTAGCTGAAAGAAGAAACAGAACCCTCAAAGAAGCTGCAAGGACAATGTTAGCTGAAGCTGGATTGCCTAAAAGATTTTGGGCTGAAGCCATAAACACTGCATGCTATACTCAAAATAGATGCATGATTAATAGACAGCTGACAAAAACTCCCTATGAAATATGGACAGGGAGGAAGCCAAATGTTGCATACTTTAGAATATTTGGATGTAAATGCTTCATCCACAACAATGGAAAAGACAATCTAAAGGCTTTTGATGCTAAAGCGATGAAGGTATCTTCTTGGGATACTCAGTTGAAAGCAAAGCCTACAGAGTGCTAAACAAGAGGACTATGGTCACAAAAGAGTCTATCCATGTGTTTATTGATGAACCTAATGTAAATGGAGAAGACTTTGAAGAGTTAGCTGATAAGCTAAATTAGCCAACTATGCAGAAGAGTCCCTATGTTGAAGATGAAGCTGGAGCAATCAATCAAGATGAAGATGAGATAGCTGAATCTCAAAGACTGCTGGAAAATCTGCAGGTAAGTCATGATGAGAGAGCTGCTCAAGACAACACAGCTGCAAGACGCCTGAATCCAGATAACTTACTCCAACCTGATGTGAGATGGCTGAGAGACCATCCACCAGAGCTAGTCATTGGAGATGTAAGAGATGGTGTAAGAACCAGATCCAGAGCTCAACAAGAAGCAATGTTCACTTGTTTTATTTCCCAAATAGAGCCAAAGGATGTGTCACAAGCATTGGATGACAAACATTGGATTCAAGCCATGCAAGAACAACTAAATCAATTTGAAAGGAACAAAGTATGGGAACTGGTGCAGAGACCAACCCATCAAAATGTTATTGGCACAAAATGGGTTTTCAGAAACAAGATGAATGAAGAAGGTTCTGTGGTAAGAAACAAAGCAAAATTGGTAGCCAAATGGTATTGCCAAGAAGAAGGAATAGATTTTGATGAAACATTTGCTCCTGTTATAAGACTAGAAGCAATAAGGATGTTTCTTGCCTATGATGCACACAAGAACTTCATTGTATATCAAATGGATGTGAAAAGTGCATTCTTAAATGGATTGTTGGAAGAAGAAGTCTATGTTGAACAACCTCCAGGATTTGAGCAGAAGACTCTTGGAGACAAGGTGTACAAGCTCAAGAAAGCTCTATATGGTTTGAAACAAGCACCAAGAGCATGGTATGATACATTATCCCAATTTCTGACAGATAATGGATTCACCAAAGGCAAAGTGGACAGAACACTCTTCAGAATTCAAGATGGGGAGAGTATACTGCTTGTTCAAATATGTGTGGATGATATCATATTTGGATCCACAAACAAAGAGTTGTGTGATAAGTTCTCAAACCTCATGCAAGGCAAATTTGAAATGAGCATGATGGGAGAGCTGACATTCTTTCTAGGACTTCAAGTTAAATAGCTGAAAGATGGAACCTTCATAAGTCAAACAAAGTACACCAGGGATTTAATGAAGAAATTTGGTATGGAAGAGAATTCTTCTGTGAAAATACCAATGAACACATCAGTCAAGATGGACATGGATGCAGAATGCAAGGCTGTGGATCAAACAAGATATTGAGCACTCATTGGATCTTTGCTCTATCTAACAGCAAGCAGGCCAGACATCACCTTTGCGAGAGGTGTATGTGCAAGATTCCAATCGCTCCAAAAGAAAGCCACATGACTGCAGCTAAGAGAATCCTAAGATACTTGAAGGGATGCCAAGAAGTTGGCTTATGGTATCCAAAGGAAGGTGGATTCAAGCTAATTGGTTACTCAGACTCTGACTATGTTGGATGCAGTGTTGACAGGAAGAGTACTTCAGGTACATGTCAAATGCTTGGAAACAGATTGATTTCCTGGTTTAGCAAAAAGCAAAACTCAATAGCCACATCCATAGTCAAGCAGTACATATACTGCGGGCAAATTGTTGTGCCCAAGCCCTTATGGATGAGACAAAGAAATGAGAGATTATGATGTTGAAGAAAAAGAGATTCCAATTATGTGTGATAACACAAGTGCTATTGCAATCACTCAGAATCCTGTGTTGCATTCGAGAACGAAGCAAATTGATGTCAGATATCATTTTATAAGAGATCATGTTGAAAAGAAAGACATCACTTTGAATACATCTCAACTGATAAATAGTTAGATGACATACTCACAAAGCCATTATGTGAATCAAGATTTGAAGAACTTAAGCATGAGCTAGGGTTAATTGACCTGAGTTGACACTCAGAAGACTCAAGGAGAAGAGATGGAACTTGAAAAAATGAAAATAGAGCAGATCTCATGAATCAGCCAAGTGAACCAGCCGTATCGGAAAGTCAGCTATATCAAGTTAACTGACAGCTGAGTCACTATACAAATAGAGAGAAGAAGAGTTGAGTCATTTGTATAGATAGCTGAGTCATTTATGAGCTAAGTGACAAAAATGCAGTCATTTTTAATAAGCGGGAATATTTTTAAAGATGACGTCGCCAACAGTAATAATGACAATGCATCAAAAGTCGCACTACAAACATATGATTGGATATAAATGTTGGTGCATTAAATGCGAGAAATTAAATGCAATGAGACGTGCTAAATCTGAGTCGTTGATCTCAAAATTTCAAAAACCAAAAACACGTCCTTTCATAACCCTTATATACTCTTTTGTTCAGTTTTTCTCTCTCACTTAAACCGTTCATCTTTCCAAAGCAAAGAAAGCATCTTTTCTCTCAAAACCCTACCAGTTCTCAAAGAAAGTTGGTCGAGTCTTAATCGGTAAAAACTCACAAAAATGGCATCAACTTATGATTTCACTAAGCTCGGTAAGCAAATCCACACTGGTTCAACGGTGGATTTCGAAGGATGATTAAACAGGTTCGATGAAACCCTTGTGAAGAAGATTCGATAAAATCGAAACCGGATGAAACCCTTCCTCACGATGGAGTTTCAGATGACATATGTTGAAGAAGTAGCACAGTTCTACGTGAACGCTGGAGTTCATGATGAGGGCATCAAGTCCTCTGTTCACGGGAAGGATCTTATAATCACTGCTGAAGATCTGGTGGAGCATTGTTTGCTACCGTCGGAAGGTGTGTCGGAGATATTTGAGGCTGATGTAAATTTGGCTGCTGCATGGAAGGAAGTGGCCAAACCGGAATGTGCTGCGAAAGTGGTCTATAAATCTCACAAGAAGCTGCTGAAGGACGATTATCACAAATTAATGGATATCGTCGCAAAGTGTGTGGACATGAAGTTTGGAAGCTTCAATCAGCTGTCCAAAACCAAACTGATCGTCATGGTGCGATCATGGAAGAGAAGAAGATCAATCAATTTGAATTCATTTACGCAGACTTTGCCAGAACATTGGCAACAGGTCATTCAAGGAGGATGGATCCTTTGGAGGATCACTCGGCTATGGCCTAGTCATCGGTCATCTAATGGAGGTGAAGGGTGTTCCCCTTCGACATGGAAAGTCATTACATGTTAACAAAAAGATGTTTCGAGCCAACTTATCTGGAGCCCAGAAGAGAGCATACGCCAAGCGGGCGGACACCAGTGAGGGGGAATCGTTGACCCGAGGAAAACAAAGTTGTCTCCCCTCCGAAGAAGAAATTTCGCCCTGCACTGCGAAGAAAGACACTTGCCCCCCAAGAAGAAAGAAGAAAACCGCACTGCCCTCGCGCCTCGAGTCACATGCCCCTGCAGCCATGTCTCCCGCCCACGCAGCCGAAGTGGAGAAGGAACCACAAATACCTTTCTCGACCATCAAAAAGAGAGGATCGCAAGTCAAGAAAGGCATCTCCTCAGTCAAAGAAAGATGCATCGGCCCCCGCTGCCAAGGAATCTGAGGAAGAAGTATCCGAACCAGAAATTCCTCTGGTAAGGACAAAAAGAAGAAGAAAAATCACCAAGCTCTCAGAGCTTGATAAGACGGCTGAGTCTGCCACTTAGCTAGAGAAAATCACTGAGACTGCGAAAGAAGTGCAGTCTCCAGCAGTTGATGATGAAATCGCCAAGTCTGCTAAGGCCGATCAGCAGAGGCAAATTGAAGACCTAGTTGTGGGCGAGCAGTTGAGAATAAGCGGAGACAAAGCGAGAATCCCCTGGCCGACAGATCGTGTCTCCATCTGCGGCGATGTCTTCTTCTTGAGGGTGTACTCTCTTCTGTATCCAGATATTCAAAATCATCTGCGAGAATGGAGGAAATGGAAGCTGAGTCGCTCGAGGGAATAGTTCGAATGACCTAAATTCATTGAGGAAGAGGAAGAATTGATGAAGTTCCTCGGGTTGGCCACAGTGGTTCAGGCACTTGATGAAGATAACTGCCTGGATATCTTGCATATCTTCAAGGAAAAAAAAATAAGAGACTAGCAGAGGAAGCTGAAGCTCGTGAGAGAGCCATCATTTGTCCTCTCACTGGAACCAGCGATCACACTCATCCTCACAACGATGCTCTTTCAGAAAGTGATGAGGACATGGATCAGGTTGCTGCAAAGGAGAAATTGGATATGCAACAAGCCATGCTGGAATCCAAAATGATGCATGAGCAACAGCTGATGGAAGGACCAGGAGAGTCTTCCAAATCCCAGCTGGAGATTGATCCGTTGGGAGTGGTACAGCAGATCGCCACAGTCACTGTTGCAACCACATCCCAAGTTCACTCAGAAAATGGATCCAAGGGACTTGGTGATGAAACTGGGAATTTGGGCACCCAAGTCGAGCCAACCCCTGTTGAAGGTGTCTTACCACTTGGCCCCACAGCTGAACACTCAAAGGAAATAGCCGGGAGTATGGAGCAGAGTGACCCCAACATAAGTCACTCAGCTGGTGCGCCAGCTGAGGGGGAAACTCATTCCACTGCAGCTAGGTCGGAGGATGCTGCAGATGACTCCACCCTGAATCTAGGAGGTGAAGTGGAGAAGGAAAAAGAAATAGAACAATAGCAAGTTGTCACTGATGAAGCTCGGACAGTTAAGTCTATCTCAGCTGAAGTGCCAACGGCTCTGCAGGCTTAGGGCGCTGCTGATACAGTCGAGGCACATGATGGATCTGTCCCGGGAGTTAACACTCTGGGCAATGAAAGTGCAATCCACGGAGTTCAGACTCCTGTGGATGCCACAGCAGAAGACCCTAAGACAGTTGCGCCTGTCGAAGGGATTGTACAAGGCGCCGATGTAGTTGAGACTGCAGGAGGTAATGAAGGCCTAAGGGAGGTTGAGACTTCCCTAGGTAAAAATGAAGGAGATAAGAGCATTCCTCAGACCATTATTGCTGATTCAGAGGAGGAAATCAGCGCTCTTCATGACTCCCAGGGTGATCCTGATACAACATTCTTGGGATCTGCATATGAGGTTGAGTCAACCCCTGCCAGAACGGACTCAATTGAGGATGTTCTTCCAAGTACGAGCAAGCCATATCTCAAGGCTGCTCGTCAAACGTTCAATTTTGATGATGAGCCAAGCCTTCAAGACTCGTCATCTTCCGATGACGCTGATAGTGCAGCCGAGGACCCAAAAATTCATTTAGCAGAAACAACTGAGGCCGAAGAAGCTGTTAAGACAGCTGAGGCTCAGTCAGCTGGCCAACCCCCACACCAAGGCCCAGCAGAAACCGAGTCGTCTGCGCAGGCTCCCAAAGCTGCAGAAGAGTCAACTCAACCAGGCACATCACAGGCTCGAACGACTGTACATTTCATACCTTACGTCCGTGATGATGCTTTTGAATAAACTTTTCCTTTTGCAATTGAGGTGCATGACCTTGTAGAAGAAACAGCCCGTGACCGGAAACGATACCACAAACCTGATCCAGTGATTCCCACTTACTCTATTGTCCCAGCAGAGTTCGATTTTGATGCTGCTTGGCCACCAGCTGAGACTGAGGTAACAACTGAGGTGCATGAAGTCCTTAAGACTATCCTTGGAGAGATTGAGACAATTGAAAGGCACCAGGCCTCGCTGGATATGCGGCTGGACAATAGGGATGCCACTCTCACAGCCGACTTGAGAGGGATTGTGCTGCGGATCAGAGAATGGTGTCAACAGCAGAGTACAATGCGATTCAAACAAGTCAGATACTTCAAGGCATTGTACAACAAAATGTTGATCTGGAGCGCTGATAATGCTGACATGAAGAGGAGGATGCAAGAGAATATTGACAGAATGCATGCCTCCCATACCACTGAAATGGAACTGCTGCGAGAATTTCACAAGAAAGAACTTATGCGCGTAGAGGAAAGTATGAATGACAAGTTCAGCCTTCTTATGGCTGAGATAAAACTGGTGGCAGCTGAATCCAAAGCCACCCACTCAGAATTTCGAACAGCATACTCCGCAGCAGACTCCAAGTAGAACTCAGCTATCAGCCGCTTAGATTTTATGCTCGCAGGGATGCTTCCAGGGGTTTCTCTCTCCTTTGATGATGCCAAAAAGGGGGAAGAGGAATACCTGAAGATGCTGAAAGGGTCAGCGGATGAGAGAAAGAAGGACGCAGTTGCTGAGGAGAAGAAGGAAATAGCTGAAGAACAGAAGAAGGAGAAGGGAAAAGCAGTTGAGGGGGAAGGTTCAAAAGACATGACCCTGATGTTTGCTGAAACCCCTTAACAAGGCCATGTCACAGCTAACATAATCAGCAAACTTCTGGTGACTCTGCCGCTCCAACACTCTGTTGTGCCTATGTCTGAGAAGAGAAAAATTGTATAAGTATTGAAATAATATGGAGGCATTCCGGCAGGAAAGGACACAGATGCCATTCCAGATGACGGAGACGAGCCACGATCAGTGGAAGAATTTAAATGCTCGAATCCGAGGGATACTTCAAAAATATGTCCATAGCCTAAGCCTGGGACTTGTACTGGGAGAAAGGTCTGAAGCTGTGCGAAGAAGCTGACAGGCAGCAGACTACTAGCAGTCATTTTCCTGGTCACTCTGCTGGAAAGAAGAAGACTCCAGTACAATACACGCCCAGAGGAGGAGGAAGAAGTGGTGGAGGTAGAGGCTTTAAACCTAAACCTCTACCCAAAAATATTGAATATGTAGATCCGGGCAAGAAGGGAAGGATCTACTGGGCTGGGTATGATGAAATAGCCAATCGGAAGTGGCTAGCTAAGAATAATGTTGAATATGCAAAAAGAATTGAAGAAGAGAACAAAAGACAAGATCAGTTGTGGCAAGAAAGATAGGAAAGAAAAAGAAGAGATGAAGCTGCGAATAGAGCTTACGAGAAGAAGAAAGTAGCTGAAGATGAAAAAAAAAGAAAGAAAGCAGAGGATGACAGAGTTGAAGAAGAAAGAAGGAGGCAGCGAAGGCGATGAAGTGTTGCTGTCCACCCCTTCATGTATTTTATTGTTGTAAATGCATATGTATGTAAGTCTTCTGTACATTGAATAAGAAATTTGTAATTTCTATATTTGCGTAGTTATAGTCTGCTATGTTTGCTCTGATACACATTATAAACAGCTGTGTAAAGGACAAGAATTTTATGATCAATAAAAGATTGATTCTACGCATACATTCTTTGTTACTGCATTGCCTGAATGTATCTTTGATCATTACATTTTGATTGTATGTTTTAAGTTTTGGCATCATCAAAACGGGGGAAATTGTTGGGAAATTTATTGTTTAGATTTTGATGAATGCCATGTAAAACTTAGACTAGAAAGTTGGCACCCCATTTTCCTTGTAATTTGTATTGTAATAGATAGGGTTGTATAAGCTGAGTCAAGTCAGCTATGCCTGGGAATACAAGAAGTCAACTGAAGGCTGAAATGAAGACTCATTGCATTGAAACAATTTGAGTATGGCAAGGAAGCAAGTCAAGAACTCGATCAAGGAGTATCGGTGGGATACGATTGTGTGAAGTGTCGGTCAAGTCAACTCAAGAAGCCAAGTGTCTAGTTGAAGTGACAGATGAGTCATCCATTGATTGGAAGCTAACTCGAAGTCACCTGGGGAAGTTAAAGAAGCTATGATCAAGTCAAGACAACTGAAAAGAATCCATTGCACTGAAGTCAAGAAGTTTACTTAAATAAGTAATACTTCCATGCTGCCATGTCTTAAAGTGTTCAATCCCAGAAGCGTGCAAAAGGAATAAACCAATGGGAAGCACTGCACCTCGTGTCAGACTCTGAAAAGCTGAACATTCATTTAATACGAGGAAATGTCAATATCAAGGACTGCAACAAGACAAGCCAACGAACACAAATGACTTTTGAAAATCAGCTCTCTTCAACGGGCAGATTTTTGAAAGTTCACTATAAAAGGCTGAGGAATCACTTTGAGAAAAGGTTACCTTGATAACCTTGCATACCTGAACAACGAACATTCAAGCCATTATTCAAACTGTAACCTACAATATATTCTCAAGTTATTCAAGAAAAATCCTCAAGCCTAAATCTCGAAGGAAATCGATCCAAGACTAACCTGTGAAGGAAAGACAACTTCCAACTGTTGAAGAGGAAACTTTTGTAGAATCAAAAGGGGTCTACTTTCCAAGGAGGATTGTAGAAAGGTTCAAGGTCGAACCAGTCTCAAGTTATTGGAGGGCTTCGTGATCAAATCCAAGAAGCTTGAGCAAGTGAGCTGAAGTAGCAAGGCATCCGCCCTGTGAAGTAGCTGAGTCGGACGAGAAGCCAGCTGTGTGATCAAGGCATCTCTAGACTGAGTCCCAAAGGAACAAGTCATTTGTATGATCAAGACTTGTATCTACGGGATTAACCACTTTGTACTCGATCAATACTTATTGGATTCCTCCAAGAGTTGGAGAAGAGAGGAATAGAAGAATTACCCCATCTTCGAACCTCTATAAAAATCATTGTGTCATTTACATTTCAGCATTTTATTTCTGCACATCATTTTATATCTGCTGATAATTTGCTATCCAACTGATAATTAACAAAGTGCTAAAACCAAGTGTTAAAACAAAGCTAAACCAAATTTAAGGGTGTTAAGTCTTCCACTGAAAATCTCATCACAGCCAAGTTAAGTAATAGACTAAGCAGTTGAGTTATTCTATCAACAGCTCAATCGAGTCTGTTGATTGGCTAACTCTACTGGTTAACTAACTTAGTTGTCCCTTAAGGACATAGCTGTGAAATTAACTCTGTATTATTTTAAAACTACCAAAATCGAAAAGTTGGTAAGGTTTATTCAACCCCCCTTCTAAACCTTACTCACACCCCTTGGGACCTACAGCAAATTATCAGCAAATATAAAATATGTGTGCAGGAATGTAAATATGTTGAAATGTAAATGACACAAGTAAATTTTATAGAGGTTCGAAGAAGGGGTAATTCTTCTACTCCTCTCTTCTCCAACTCCTGGAGGAATCCACTAAGTAATGATCAGTTTACGGAGTGGTTATCAGTCTAGAGACAAGTCTTGATCACGCAGTTGACTTGCTCCTTGGACTCAGTCTGGAGATGCCTTGGTCACACAGTTGGCTTCTGTCCGACTCAGCTTCTTCACAGGGCAGTTGCCTTGCTACTTCAGCTCACTTTCTCAAGCTTCTTGGATTTGACCACGAAGCTCTCCAATAACTTGAGATTGGTTCGACCTTGAACCTTCCTACAATCCTCCTTGGAAAGTAGACCCTTTTTTATTCTTCAAAAGTTTCCTCTTCAATTGTTTGAAGTTGTCTTTCCTTCACAGCTTAGTGTTGGATCGATTTCCTTCAAGATTTAGGCTTGAGGATTTGGCTTGAATAACTTGAGAATATTTGCAGGTTACAGTTTTTGAATATTTCTTGCCCGTTCGTTGTTCAGGTATTCAAGGTAACCAAGGTTTTTTTCTTCAATGAAATTCCTCAGACTTTTATAGTGAACTTTCAAAAATCTGCCCGTTTAAGAGATAGGCTGATTTTCAAAAGTCACTTGTGTTCGTTGGCTTGTCTTTTCTTGCTCTTCAGTCTTGAGTTGTAGACCTTTCCTCGTATTAAATGAATGTCCAGCTTTTTAGGTTCTGACACGAGGTGCAGTGCTTCCCATTGGTTTATTCCTTTTGCACACTTCTAGGACTGAGCACTTTAAGACATGGCAACATGGAAGTATTACTTATTTAAGTAAACTTCTTAACTTATGTGCAACAGATTCTTTTCAGTTAACTCCTCTTTGCAGCTGCCTTTTCCCCAGGTGACTTGAGTCAAACTTGATACTTGGTTTGACCTTGAACCTTTCTACTATCCTTCAACTTGGAAAGTAGACCCATCTTTGTTGTTCAAAAGTTTTCCTCTTCAACTGATTGAAGTTGTCTCTCTTTCACAGCTTGTGTTGGATCAGGTTTCTTCGAGTTTTTGGCTTGAGGAATGTCTTGATATGCTTTGAGAAGTTGCAGGTTAATTGCTTAAATATTGCTTAAAAGTTTTTGGCTTCCTCAGCCTTTTATAGTGCACATTTGAAATTTCCCGTTGAAGAGATAGGCTAGTTTCAAATGTCACTTTGTGTTTGTTGGCTTGTCTTGTCTTGGTCTGCTGCCCTTGTGATGTAGACATTTCCTCGTATTAAATGGCATTTCAGCTTTGCAGGTTCTGACACAAGGTGTTGTGTTTCTCATTGGCTCATTCATTTTGCATAATTCTGGGCCAAACACTTTAAGACCTGGCAGCTTGACATGTTACTATATCGAGTAATATTCTTGACTTTATTCCAATGGATCTAAGTCAGTTTTCTTGACCTTAATTGACGACCGCCGGGAAGGAAGTGTTGCATTTACCCCAGGTGACTTGAGTCTGCTCCAATCATAAGATTGACTCAACTATCACTTCAACTGATAGACTTGGCTCTATAAGTTGACTTGACTGACACTTCTCACAGTTGTTCCTCAGTTGACTCTCCTTCAGTCAAGTCATTGACTTCTTCTAGGCCATACTCAGCTGACACACAACAAAGTCTTCATTCCGGTCCACAGTTGACTTCTTGTAATCTTGACCTAGCTGACTTAACTCAACTCTTCCAGTCCTATCTTTTACAATACATAATTACAAGGAAAATGGGGTGCCAACTTCCTAGTTTAAGTTTTACATGGTATCATCAAAATCTAACAAATAAATTTCCTAACAATTCCCTCTTTTTGATGATGCCAAAACTTAAAACATATAACATAAGTAAATAGCAAAAATACAAGCAGTGCGGTAACAAAGAATGTATGCTTTTGAATAATCATTTTATTGATCAAAGAATTTTTGTCCTTTACAAAGCTGTTTACATCAAGTAACAGAGTTATACACAATACAACTATTCAACATGTATCTCAGCTAAGTTACATAGAGAATGAATATTATAGGGAAATACACAGAGCTATTACAGAAGACTTACATCTATGTATTTACAACAAAGTAAAATACATGAAGGGGTTCGCACCACTCTTCAACGCCTTTGCTGCTTCCTTCTTCTCTCTTCATCATCAGCTCTTTTCACCCTTTGGTCTTCTCCTCTTCATTTCTTCTTCCTCTCTCTTCTTCTTTTCATAGGCTCGCTTAGCAGCAGGGTAATCCCTTCGCTGCCTCTCAAGCCATTCACGATTTGCTCTCTCATTCTCAACTTCTTGCCTCCTTATTGCTTCAGCATTCTTGCGCTCAACTTCAAGGTTAGCAAGGTGATCGTATCCAGCCTAGTATATGAGACCCTTCTTTTCTGGATCCACATACTCAACATCCTTTGGTCTTGGCCGTGGTTGAGAGCCTCTCCCACTGCCACCATGTCTTCCCCTTCCTGACTCAGCCCCTCTTTCTATGGGAGTGTACTGTATTGGAGCTTTTGACTTTCCAGCTTAGTGATTGCTGGAGGTTGGCTGCTTATCAGCTTATTTACACACATCCAATCTCTTCTCCCAATACAAATCTCAGGCTTGTGGCAGAGTCATATTTGGAAAATAACCTTCTGCTTCTAGAGTGTGAAATTCCTCTAGAGATCTGGGCTCAGATCTAGCATCAGGCATGATAATACCTCTTGGGGGCTTAATCGCAGCATAGTCCTTTCTGGCTGGAGGACCACCATACTGATTTCTAATCTCCTGAATGCGAGTTGATTGCTTCTCAGCTACCTCTTCGAATGCAGCTTCAATGGCCTTCCTTGATTCTTTCATGGCCAACTCAACTTTCTTTTCAACAGATAGATTCTGGGGTAACTTGCTGAGAATGGAAGTTGTGACTTCACCTTGCTGCGGGGTTTCAACATACATCAATTTCAAAGGAAGGTTTTTCGAACTTCCTTCCCCCTCAGCTTTGTCACATTGTATCGTCTCCTCCTTCAATCCCTTTAAGGCCTCATCTTCCCCTTTTTGGCATCATCACCAAAAGAAATGGTTAGCCTAGGGAACAAACAACTCAGTAGGAAATCCAGTCGGCTGATGGTAGAATTCTGCTTTGAGTCTGCTGTGGAGTGGGCTTTTTGGAACTCCAACTAAGTAGCCTTCGACTCAGCTGACACCAATTTCATCCCAACCATTAGAAAACTGAATTTGTTATTCATGTTGTCCTCTAGGCGAGCAACCTCGCTCTGGTGGTGATGCTTAAGCAGATCCATATCCGACTTGTGGGCGGTTTCCATCCTGACCATATACTCCTTCATTCTCTACTAAAACATTGAAGTGTCCGCACTCCATACTAGCATCTTTGCAAATAGGGCCTTGAAGTAGCGAGACCTACCCTGAGCGCATGGCAGTTTGCAGTACAACCCATTCCCTTATTCGAACAATGATCCCTCTTAAGTCAGCAGTGAGGGTAGCATCCCGATTGTCCAATCTAAGATCCAAAGATGCCTGGTGGCGTTCCATCTTCTCAATCTCTTCACACACAGATCTTCTTGAAGGCTTCCCGAAACTCAGCTGTCGGATTTGACTCAGCTTCTAGCCACACTGCATCGAAGTTAAAGTCCATTAGTACAATCGAATCTGTAGGAATGATGGGCTCTTCTTGCACGGTATACTTCTCTTAATCCTTGGCAGACTCTTCCTCCATGCCAGGCAGCTTAGCAGTGAATGGAAACATGTCTTCAAAAACATCATTGAGAACAAACTAAATCCCCGAAGCTCTACTTTGGGGGTTCGTCCTTGAGTTTCCTGCAATGATCTAGCTCTTTGTGCCTCGGTTGCGGTAGCGTCATTGGCAGATGTCGCAGTTGTGGAAGCCTACAATTGAGTTGTCGGAGTCGAATCTAGCTGCAGATTATGGTACTGTCACGACTGACTTTTTTTGGAGTAGTTGTAGGATTTTGCTCGGCCATCGAGCCTCATTTTGCTTTAACAACTTCTTCGGTCTCAGTAGGTTTGACCATTTGAGTTACCTGGTCCTCAACTATTTCATAAGCGTCATAGGAGTTGTCTTTTCACTGACATAGCTCTGAGATTTAAGAATATCCTCAGCCTTGTCCATCGAAGAATCTTCAGGATGGGTGGACTCGGCTTCATCCTCGGATCTAGAAATGATGTGTTTATATGCTCTTGGGAATCACGAAGAGCGTTGATCTCCTCTTCTGCAGCAGCTCCTTCGATTTGAGGAATGTTCTGTTCACCTTGTTCCTTACCTAGGGAAGTTTCAACCTCCCTTAGGCCTTCATTACCCCCAGCAGTCTCAACCACTATGGGGCCTTCAGTAATCCATTCAACAGATTCAGTTGTCTTAGGGTCTTCGACGATGGCATCCTTCGGAGTCTCAAGTCCTTGAATTGCACTTTCAGGGCCCAGAGTCTCAACTCCCAGGGTCTCACCATCCTTCGCCTTAGCTGCAGGAGTAGCTTCATCACTGCACGGCAGAGAAAATCTCAGTTGAGATAGACTCAACTATCTGAGCTTCGTTAATTCCACTCGCTTCTCTGTGATATTCTCTCATTTGCCTCCAAACTGCAATGTGTTGTCTCCCACAGCATCCTCCGATCCTGCTGTGGTGGAGAGAGTTTCTCCCTCAGCTGGCACACTAGCTGAGTGAATAGCAGTGGGGTTACTCAACTCCGGAGACACGTCTATAGTGTCCTTTGAGTGATAAGCCGTATGGGTAGGTGTCTTAACACCTTCTTCGGGGTTAGGTTTGGCTTGGGTGCCCAAATTCCCAGCTTCATCGCCATGTCCCTGAGAGCCATCAGTAGAGTGCACAGGGGACGTGGTCGCTACAATGACGGCTGCAATCTCCTGCGTCACTCCCAAAGGATCAGTTCGAGGAGAGACTTTGGAAGACTCTCATGGACCTTCTTGAAGATTCAGTTCGTACATGGCTCTTGATTCTCGAGTGGCCTTCTGTAACTCGGCCTTTTCTACTGCAGCAATAGGGTCCATCTCTTCCATATCACTATCAGTTGACTCATGGAGATGCTCTAGTGTCCCTGTTTGCAAACACATCTTGGATTTTGCCAAGGCTTTGACTCATGGAGATGCTCTATTTTCTCCAATTCAGATTTCCTGAACAGTTGTCTTCTCTTGGTGGTGACCAACGGAATCTCTGGTTCCACCTCCTCAGGCCCCTCAAGGGTGAAGGCCTGTGTTTGAATAGAAGCATTCTTAGAAGCAGTTTCTTTCCTAGACTTAGCATTCTGCTTCTTCTTCATGACTAAAGAAGGAAATTGGGGTTCCTCCTCTATCTCGGCTGCGGGGGTAGGGGCTTCGGCTGCTTGGGCAGGAGCTTTTGGTTTGGCTGCGAGGGCAGGTGCCTTCCTTTGATTTGGCTGCTGGGGCAGGGGTAGGCTTGGATGTAGCAGCTCTCTTCTTAGAGATCGGCTTCGAGGAGAGAGCTTGGGAGGTCTCAGTTGTGTCTTCGGTAGGGTCAGCTGATTCCCCCTCACTAGTATCTGTCTTTCTTGCATGGGCCTTCTTCTGCACACTAGATAGGTTCGCCTTAAACATCCTGTTTGCATGGAACGGCTTTCCATGGCACAGAGCAATTCCTTTCATTTCCATTAGGTGGCCAATGACAAGGCCATAACCTAGTGAACATCCAAAGGTCCCATCCTCCTTATAGGACCGGTTGATCACATTCTGGCACACTCAGTTAAAGACGAACTCAGCCCAGTGCACCTTCTTGTCTTGTATGATTGCAACAATCACAATCAGCTTAGTCTTGGACAGCTGATTGCAAATCTCAAACTTCATGTCAATGCATTTGAACACGATGTCCATCATTTTGTGATAGTCTTCCTTAAGAAAATCCTTCTTTGTTGTATACACAGCTTTAGCAGCGTACTCTGGCTTTGCAACTTCCTTCCAAGCTGCAGTCAAGTTGACATCCTTCTCAGCGATGTCCTTCATCCCTTCAGAGGGTAAGAAACAGTGCTCAGCAATGTCCTTTGCAGTGATTGTAATGGCCTTGTTGTGGACGGATGAACAGATTTCATCATCATGCACTTCAGCATTCACGTAGAACATTGCCACTCCCTCCAGATATGTATGCGTGAATTGCATCGGTAGGAAGTCCTTCAGACTGGATATTTCCAATTTTTCAACTATCTTCTTCACCAGGGCACCATCTACGCCCTGCTTGATCATCCCTGCAAAATCCACGGATGCTCTAGTATGGATCTTCTCGGATAGAAACGTGAAATCATGAGAACCAGCTATTTTCAGAACTTTTGACCGATTAAAAATGCGAAAACTTGAACTTGAAGAACTAGGGTTTCACTTGCTTGCAGAGAGAAAAACACTTTCTTGCTGAAGACGAGTAAGTTTTGTGTGAGGAGAGAGAAAGTAAATTTTTGTATATATGGGACGTGAAAGGACGGTTTTTGGAATTTGAAAATTTTGATCAAAATCAACGGTCAAGATTAAACCTTCAAAACCATATTAAATTCCCCACATTAAATGCAGCAATATTTATATCCAATCATGTGGTTTTACTGTACAGTTTTTGTACTGACAGTCATAATTACGCTAACGTCATCCTTAAAAACATTCCCGCTCAACTAAAATGACTGTGTTTTTGTCACTTAGCTCATAAATGATTCAGCTTACTTCCAAAATGACTTAGCTCTTTTTCTTTCTTCACATATCATCACTCAACTGTCAGCTAACTCGATATAGTTGTCTTCCTGACTAGGCTGTTTCACTTGGCTGAAATGTGAAACTTGCTTATTTTCCATTCTCTCGTCTTCTATCTCTGTTGATTGAGTCTTATGAGCATTCTAACTCAGCTCAATTAACCCTAACTTATTCTTGAGCTCTTCAAACCTTGATTCACATAATGGCTTTGTGAATATGTCAGCTAACTGCTTATCAGTTGAGATGTATTCCAAAATGATGTCTTTCTTTTCAACATGATCGCTTATAAAGTGATACCTGAGATCATTGTGCTTTGTTCTTGAACGAAACACTGGATTCTGAGTGATTGCAATGGCACTAGTGTTATCACACATAATTGGAATCTTTTTTTCTTCAATATTATAATCTCTCAGTTGTTGTCTCATCCATAAGACTTGGGCACAACAGCTGCCCGCGGCTATGTAATCTGCTTCAACTGTGGATGTAGCTATTGAATTTTGTTTCTTGCTGAACCAAGAAACCAACCTATTTCCAAGCATTTGACATGTACCTGAAGTACTCTTCCTGTCAACTATACATCCAGCATAGTCTGAGTCTGAGTATCCTACCAGCTTGAATCCTTCTTCTTTTGGATACCATAAGCCCACTTATTGGCATCTCTTCAAATACCTTAGGATTCTCTTAGCTGCAGTCATGTGGCTCTCTTTTGGTGCAGATTGAAATCTAGCACATACACCAACTACAAAGGTGACGTCTGGCCTGCTTGCTGTTAGATAGAGCAAAGATCCAATAAGAGCTTTGTATCTGGTTTGATCAACAGCTTTTCCATCTGCATCCATGTCCGTTTTGATTGGTGTATTCATAGGAATCTTCACAAAATACTTCTCTTCCATACCAAATTTCTTCATCAAATATATGGTATACTTGGTTTGGCTTATGAAGGTTCCATCCTTCAATTGCTTGACTTGAAGTCCTAGGAAGAAAGTCAGCTCTCCCATCATGCTCATCTCAAATTTGCCTTGCATGAGGTTTGAGAACTTATCGCACAGCTCTTTATTTGTGGATCCAAAAATGATATCATCCACATATATTTGAACAAGCAGTATACTCTCTCCATCTTGAATCCTGAAGAGTGTTCTATCAACCTTGCCTTTGGTGAATCCATTGTCATTTAGAAATTGAGACAATGTATCATACCATGTTCTTGGTGCTTGTTTTAATCCATACAGTGTTTTCTTCAGCTTGTAGACTTTATCTCCAATAGTTTTCTTCTCAAAACCTGGAGGTTGTTCAACATAGACTTCTTCTTCTAACAGTCCATTTAGAAATGCACTCTTCACATCCATTTGATATACAGTGAAGTTCTTTTGTGCATCATAAGCAAGAAACATCCCTATTGCTTCCAATCTGGCAACAGGAGCAAAGGTTTCATCAAAATCTATACCTTCTTCTTGGCAGTAACCTTTGGCTACCAATCTTGCTTTGTTTCTTACAACAGATCCTTTCTCATTCATCTTGTTTCTGAATACCCACTTAGTACCAATAACATTTTGGTGGGTTGGCCTTTGAACTAATTCTCATACTTTGTTTCTTTCAAACTAATTCAGCTCTTCTTGCATGGCCTGAATCCAATGTGTGTCATCCAATGCTTGAGACACATCTGTAGGCTCTATTTGGGAAATAAAACAAGGGAACATAGCTTCGTGATGTGCTCTAGATCTGGTTCTTATGACATCTCTAACATCTCCAATAACTAACTCAAGTGGATGGTCTCTCAGCCATCTCACATCAGGTTGGAGTAAGTCTGCTGAATTCAGTCGTCTTGCAGCTAAGTTGTCTTGAACAGCTCTTTCATCTTCATTCAGTTGTAGACCTTCCAGCAATCTTTGAGATTCAGCTATCTCATCATCATCAGGGTTGAGTGCTCTCACTTCAGCTTCAACATAAGGACTCTTCTGCATAGTTGGTTGATTTAGCTTATCAGCTAACTCATCAATGTCTTCTCCATTCACATTAGGTTCATCAAAAACCACATGGACAGACTCTTCTGTGACCATAGTCCTCTTGTTCAGCACTCTATAGGCTATACTCTCAGCTGAGTATCCCAAAAGATACCTTCATCAACTTTAGCATCAAAAGCCTTCAACTTATCCTTGTCATTATTATGAATAAAGCATTTACATCCAAATATCTTGAAAGATCCTACATTTGGCTTTCTCCCTGTCCAAATCTCATAGGGAGTCTTGGTCAATTGCCTTGTTAATCATGCATCTATTCTGAGTATAGCATGTTGTATTTATGGCTTCAACCCAAAATCTCTTAGGCAACCCAGCTTCAGCTAACATAGTCCTTGCAGCTTCCTTGAGAGTTTTGTTCCTTCTTTCAGCTACTCCATTCTGCTGTGGAGTCACTGCTGTTGATAACTCATGAGCAATACCATTTTCAACACAATACTGAGTTATTATCCCATTGACAAACTCAGTTCCCCTGTCAGATATTATCTTTATAATAGTTTGACTCTTCTCATTTTGAACTCTTCTCATCAGCTGAGGTAATTTCTGCAAAGTTTCCTTCTTTTTACACATGCAAATTGTCCATGTATATCTTGAATAATCATCTACCACCAGTAAGGTGTATTTCTTTCCACTAATACTAGTTGGCTCAACTGGACCAAATAAATCCATATGCAACAGATGTAATATCCTTGTTGAAGAAGGACTTGGCTTATCCTTGAATGATGATTTGATTTGCTTTCCCATCTGGCATGCATCACAAATACTTTCTTTCTTGTATACTGAGTCTGGCAATCCTTCTACAAGTTGACTCCTTGCAAGCTTGTTGATTGTCTTGAAGTTTAAATGACTCATCTTCTTATGCCACATCCAACTTGATTCAGCTGTACTCCTTGCTAGCAAACATGTGCTTGGTGTAGCATAGACCAATCTACCACATACATATTCTTTTGCTTTGTACCTTAAAGCACTATTTCATTGGATTCAGCATCTTTGATCTGGCATATTCCCATGTTGAATCCTACATTGTAGCCATTGTCACAGAGTTGGCTGATGCTTAACAGGTTGAAGTTGAGGCGTTCAACATAAGCAACATCTGTGATCTCCAATCCATTTTTCTTGATGGATCATGTGCCTTTGATCTCCCCTGGATCTTCATTACCTCCAAATATAACTTTAGCACCTCTAATCTCTTTGAATCTTGACATATTTCTCTTGTTTCCTGTCATATGTCTGGAAGAGCCACTATCCATGTACCAGGTTTCTTGGCACTCAGTTGTTCCTTGAACCTTGTAATCAAGGAAATCAGTGTTTAGGTACCCATACTTGTCTGGGTCCTGGGGGGTTAGTGCTATAAGATGTTCCAACCAACCTATAGCCAGATGTCCTGACTCTAAAAGGTTTCCATCTATCAGTACCATAATCATAATGCACATTAGCAAATTGCTTGGGGGTTTTAGGATCATACAGCTGTCTCTTTTGTCTGTATGCATGTGTATGAGTTTTGGCAATTGCTTTCTTGGGATAGTTATGAAATTTCTGAGTGTAGTGCTTGGGTGAATATGTGTAATGATAATAGCTCTTTTGCCTTGGGAATGACCTTTGTTGAGGTTGAGGTCTTTGCCATTTTGGCTTGTATCCCATAGGTCTTCGTTGATGTTTCACATTATTCCAATTAGCTCGGTTTGGATAGTTTCTACCATTCCCATCATATGTATTTCTTTGATGAAATTTTTGGGGCTTTTGGTAGCTCTGTTTGCTTCTCACAGAGTATTTTCTGTTTGGAGTCTGCTGAGGGACCTGTCTGAATTTCTTCTCAGTTGTCCTTTCAGCATACTTAATTGGCTTCTTTCCTTTCCCTTTATAACCAAGGCCAGTATGATTGTGATTGTGCTTTGGAGTAGATGTGGGGGCAACATTTGGTGTTTTGGGTTTTTGGAATACTTCATTGCTTGAAGATCCCTTTTCCAAAATCACTCTTGGAGTTTGACTATGCCCAAAGGAATTAAATCTTATGCATGTCTTGTCTCCACATTCTTTTTGACTCGTGATCAGTTCATCCAATGATTTGGATGCTTTGGTAAATGAGGCACTCACATTTTTAAGATCTTTTTCCCTCTTTTCTGTAGCAGCTAACTCAGTTATGATCTTGGCATTTTCAGCCTTCAGCTTAGTGTTCTCATCAGCTATGTGACTCAGAGTACTCACTCCTTTGTTGTCTGTGAGTTTTGGCTTTTAAGCTGGCTGTTTTCCTCATTTAGAAGTGTGTGAGAGGTTTTAATGTGCTCAAAATCTTTCATCATTTTTCCTACTGAATCATAAAGATTTGTAGGTGATGAAGTGTGTTTGTCACAATCACTATCACCTGAATCAGAATGAGATGAGTTAGAATGTACCTCATCTTCTTGATCTTGTTCATTGGCCATGAGGCAGATCATAGCCCTTTCCTCTGTGTCACTTGAGTAGTCAGCTTCACTACTCTCTGAGTCTGCTGCTTCTTTGCACTTGGTTGGCTCAGTAGTCTCAGCAGCCAACATGGCTTTCTTCTTTTCTTGTCTTCTTTCCCTGAAAACTCTTCTCTCTTCTTCATTTCTATACTTGTTGACTGGTGGATATGAACAGTCAACAGCAAAATGTCCTGCTTGTCTGCAATTCGAACACAGGTTCTCAGCTCTTTCAGTCCTTTCATTATCAGCTCTCTGATAATCAGCTCTTTGATTCTCAGCTCTCTTGGGTGGCCTCTCCTCCCCTGCTTTGGAGGGTGATGAATGTCTTCTAGAGGTCTCACCATTGTTCCTTTTGTAGTTCTTATTAAAGAACTTGTTGAATCTTTTTACCATGAGGGCAATCTCCTCCTGGTCAATGGTCTCCTTTGGCTCAGCTCTTTTACCTTCACTGGCTAACAATGCAGTTGTCTTGGGTACAACTGTTTCCGCCTGCTCTTTTCTTCTCAGCTCAAAATCATAAGCTTTGAGGTCTGAGAATAGCTCATGATTGGATGTCTTTGAGAGGTCCATTGAATGAATCGGGGCCATGACCTTCATTTCCCATTCAGCTGGGAGGGCTCTTAAAATCTTCATACACATCTCATTTTATGTATATTCTTTCCCAGGAGCTGAAAGCTCTTTGATATCTCTATAAATCTGGCATCCAGCTGATCCAGAGTTTCACCTGCAAACATTTTAAAATTTTCAAATTTTTGAACAGCAACATAGTTAATTTATTCTCCTTAATTTGTTCTGATCCTTCACAAATTAAGATCAGCTTATCCCAAATTTCTTTTGCAGATTTACAATATTTCACTTTGTTGAACATGGCTTTGTCCAACGTCTTGTAGAGTATATCCTTGGCCACATTGTCCAGGTTATATCTCTTTCTATCTTCATTTGTCCATTCAGTTCTTGGGTTTTCAACCATGACTGGTCTTTCTTCAAAGAACTCTCCTTCCTTGGTGCGGGTGATGCTCTTCTTGATGTTGACTTTGTATATTTCCAATGGCCCATCCTCTATCACTAGCAACATTTCATCATGTAAAGCGGATAGATGAACCTGGATACAAAGTAAACATTGGAATACGAGTTAGATTTGCTTCCATGATAGTAATTTTGCTTTAAAAATGAAAGACTTTGAAAAACACAAGTGTTAAAACCTTTTGAAAAGATAGAGATCTATTTCAGTAACCACTGCGGAAGGCTCAATGAACCAACTGCTCTGATACCACTTGTAGGTCCCAAGGGGTGTGGTATAAGGTTTAGAAGGGGGGTTGAATAAACCTTACCAACTTTTCGATTTAGTCCTTTTACAATAGTTCAACAGAGATGACTCAAATCAGTTGTGTCCTTGGGGGACAGCTAAGTTGGCTATTCAGCTAAGTTACCCACTCAACAGACTCGATAGAGCTATTGATAGTATAACTCGGTTGCTTAAGCCAAATACTTAACTTAGTTGATTTGGTTTTATAACAGCGGAAGACTTAACACCCTTTGATTGATTTAAAGCTTGTTTTTAACACTTGTTTTTGCACTTAGTTATTTATCAATTGGATAGCAAATATTAACTATCAGCAGATATAAAATAAATATGCAGAAATATAAATGCTGAAAGTAAATTGACACAAGTATTTTTATAGTGGTTCGAAGATGGGGTAATTCTTCTAGTCCACTCTTCTCCAACTCCTGGAGGAATCCATTAAGTAATAGATCAGTTTACAAAGCGGTTATCAGTCTAGAGACGGCCTTGATCACACAGCTGGCTTCTCTTGCGACTCAGCTTCTTCACGAGGCAGTTGTCTGGCTACTTCAGCTCACTTCTCAAGTTCTTGGATTTGATCAGGAAGCCCTTCAACAAAATTGATACTTGGTTCGACCTTGAACCTTTCTACGATCCTTCAACTTGGTAAGTAGACCCCTTTTTGTTCTTCAAAAGTTTTCCTCTTCAACAGATTGAAGTTGTATCTCCTTCACAGCTTGTGTTGGATCGAGTTTCTTCGAGTTTTAGGCTTGAGGAATGTCTTGATAAGCTTTGAGAATTTGCAGGTTAATTGCTTGAATATTGCATAAAAGATATGTGTCATTCGTAAACTTTTCTCAAATGCTTCCTCAGCCTTTTATAGTGCTCATTTGAAATTTGCCCGTTGAAGAGATAGGCTAGTTTTAAATGTCACTTTGTGTTCATTGACTTGTCTTGTCTTGGTTTGCAGCCCTTGTGATGTAGACCTTTCCTCGTATTAAATGGAATTTCAGCTTTGCAGGTTCTAACACAAGGTGCAGTGTTTTCCATTGGCTCATTCCTTTTGCATAATTCTGGGCCAAACACTTTAAGACCTGGCAGCTTGACATATTACTATATCGAGTAATATTCTTGACTTTATTCCAACGGATCTAAATCAGTTGTCTTCACTTGACTGCTGCCTTTACCCCAGGTGAGTACTTGTGACTTGAGTCTGCTTCAATCATAATATCTTCTTAACCAAATGTTTATTATTGCTAAATTTCTAGTAATATCTGGGACATAATAACAATTCTTCAAAACCAAATGTTTATTATTGCTAAAATAAAGATAAAGAACTCCAACAGCCTCTACAGACACCACAACTCCTGTCAACCCTGAGAGTATGTTTTCCTTCATTTAGCTCCCTGGTTACTTGAAACCCCTGCAATGTATTGCTGATATAATTAGTGGCTCCAGAGTCTACTACCCCAAGTATCAGTAGAATCAACCACTAAGCATGACTTAATAAAAGATAACTCACCATCACCTTGCTTTTTAGAAGCTAGGTATTTCAGAGAGCTTCTCTTCCAGTGACCCTTCTCTCCATAATTAAAGCACTTTCCCTTGGGCTTGCCATCTTTCTTAGCCTTCTTAGACTTTTGTTGTGAGCCTTCTTATTGGACTTTTTCCTCTTATTTCCTCCATTGCCTTTCAGCTTGGAAGATGATGGTCTAATAGAAGTAACAGGAAATGCATCACCACTCTTAGTCTTCAAAACATTCTTAGCATTTTGGAGTTCTTTCATCAGCTCGGTCATGGGCATGTTAAGCTTGATCATGTTATAACTAACTTTGAACGGCGAGAACATCTCAGGGAGAGTCTCCAAAGCCATGTCAATCTGAGTCTCCGATTTGATCTCAGTACCTAAAACCTCAGCCATGTTAAACTAAGATATAAATGCAAGAATGCGATCCTCATGGGTGTCCCAGGTTTCATGTGTATGTTCATTATAGACCTAATAGCTGCTTGGGGGCTGTCGTCCTTAGTGCTCGAACATCCCGGAGGCTCTTCATGATTTCAGTAGCAGTACCCATACTCTGATGTTTCTGCTACAACACATTTTAGATAGATCCAAAAATGTAGCAGCGGGCCATCTCATCAGAATGGGTCCGCTTATCATAAGTCGTTGTTAGGGCGAACAATTTGGCAAAATGCAATTTCCAAAAATAAAAGGATTAATATTGATATGTGACTTATGATAAGATTGAGTTGGATATAGACTAGGAAAGAAATCATATTAATATGGTATTGATATATTAGGACTCTTTGATATTTATCTTGTTTCCTAACATAAGTGA
Organism: Rehmannia glutinosa; assembly: GCA_016081115.2. Classification (NCBI taxonomy): domain Eukaryota; kingdom Viridiplantae; phylum Streptophyta; class Magnoliopsida; order Lamiales; family Orobanchaceae; genus Rehmannia; species Rehmannia glutinosa. The sequence continues at coordinate 22,412,667 of CM071930.1, forward strand.
TTTACTTGTCATATATTTGTATATATCTTCTTTCCTTGTATATTAGGACTCTTTGAAGGGTTTGGACGGCTATATAAAGGGAAGAGGACGTGCTCAATCACTACATAAGAAATATACCAGAGTAAAAAGAGTCTGGAGAGAATTAAGAGTCATTCAAGCACAAGGAGTCTCACTGCACTGGATGCAATCTCGAATGTGACTACATTTGAGATAACATTCAGTCCTGCAGTTGTGTTTGTTAGCTTTTTCATCCATAGTTTTTAGTATTATGATTAACGTAGTCCACACATGTCTATTGTTGGATGAGTTGAATTACATAGATCATATCTACTCTAGATAGGAGTTTTCGTTGATTTTCTAATAGTTGATTTTAGTATTTTGTATACAAAATCAAAACAATTTTACTAGTGGAAAGTTTCGCCATATTGGCCAATCTACAAGCTAGTTGGCTTGTAGATAAATTTTTATATCTTGTGTCTTGCTTCTTTTCATTTTATTCCGCTGCATGTGATTGCAAATGTGATCACATCTGCGATCACATCTATACTCTGCGAAACTTTTGGAATATTTACATGTTATAATTCTTTCAATTGGCATCTAGAGTCGATAATTGACGACACTAAGTGTTGATCCTGTGTGTTTGTTAGCATGAATATTCCTAGTGTCCCTACTTTTCGTCCATCAGTTGAAAATCAGAAAAAGTTTGATAAAAAAACTCTTGATTCTGTTAGATGTAGGGCTTGTTCTGGATATGGTCATCATGTTGAAAAATGTGCATATATTTTTTTAAAAAAGGGAATGAGTTTGAGTGTCACCTTAAGTGACAATGAATCTGACGATGAGAACGTTGTCCAGAAAGAACATCACAAGGTTCTGACAACCTTCGTGAAAGATAGGAGATCTCTCCAAATAAATTCTTCAGGTATTACCCGAGGTATGGCCCGAGATGTGATCACACCTACATTGATCACATCTGATCTCACATCTGAAGAACAGGAAATCTTAACTGTTTCTAACCTTTTTATTTTAGCTCTACCTCTGTTTTTGATGATGTTGAACAACATGACAATTTAGATGATGAAAGCTTGAAAGAGACATACACAAAGTTGTATAAAGATTGGCTGAAGAGGATTAAACTGAATGAAATCCTCAAGAAGGAGAATGATCGACTCAAGAAGGAAAATGATGAACAAAAGGAAGTAATTACCAGGCTAAAAGTTGCCCTTACCAAGAAGGATCTTGATTTCGAAAAGGTAAATTCTAAACTTGAAGATTCCCTTGAAACCATGAAGAAGTTCAATTCGGGAAAATCAAAATTGGATGATATTCTTTCTTTGGGTAGTGATAATAAAATTGGTCTTGGTTATAAAACTCCTGTGTTTGTTAAGGCTAAAGAAAATGAAGAATCCTCAGATTCCTCCAACAATAAAAAGAGTTTTTCACAGAAGTTTAAACCACGTAAAAGCCATTTTATTTGTCACTATTGTCATCTCATGGGCACATTAGGCCGTTTTATTACAAAATGAAATTAGATTTAACCAGCATAAATTCAGTATGTCAGATGTCATTCGAAATGTTACGAAATCCTCGTAATCACATTTCAAATTTTTCAAAATCTTTTTGGGTTATGAAATCTAATGTTAAATGTCATGTTATCTATACTTCTTTGAGATCTAATATTGCAGAATCTTGGTACTTTGATAGCGTGTGTTCACGACACATGACAGGTACTTTGGAGTATTTGACTGACTATGTGAAGCATGATGGTGGTAATGTGACCTATGGAGGTGGAGGTAAAGGAAAAATTGTTGGAAAGGGGACTTTGAATGTTGATGGCCTATCCAGGCTACGAAATGTATTACATGTGGATGGTCTAAATGCTAATCTCTTTAGTATTAGCCAATTGTGTGATGATAATCTCTATGTTAAATTCAACAAAAAAATTGTGAGGTTTTTAATGAATCTAACACGTATATTATTTCTGGTTTAAGATCATCTGATAACTGCTATCACTTTGTTAATAAAAAAATGTGTCACACTGCACACACAGATGAATTTGACCTATGGCACCAAAAATTAGGTCATCAAAGTTTTAAGAAAATAAGGGATCTTGTAAAATTTGAGATTGTTCGTGGTTTTTCGAAATTTTGCATAAAGAATGCTAATGTGTGTGGAAGTTGTCAAAAGGATAAACAAAGAAGAGTGTCACACTGAATGTTACCACATTTCAATATCACACGGTGTTTTGAATTGCTTCATATGGACACTATGGGTCCAGTTGAAAGTATTGGTGGAAGGAAATTATTTTTTGTGATTGTTGATGATTTTTCACATTTTACTTGGATCTATATTTTACCTGAGAAATCTGAAATATTTGAAGAATTTAGAAGTTGGCATAGAAGAGTTGTTAATTTGTATAGGCTAACAGTTGTTAGAATTAGGTCGGGCCATGGTAAAGAATTTGCGAACTCTTCTTTCTCGTCTTTTTGTGATAGAAAGAGGATTTCTCATGAATTTTTCGTACCTAAAAATCCACAACATAATGGAGTGGCAGAGAGGAAAAATCGTACATTGCATGAGACATCCCGTCTCATGTTGAGTTCTAAAATACTTTCAAAACGTTTTTGGGCAGAAGCTCTAAATACTGCATGTCATATTGCCAACCGTGTATATTTGAGGCCTGGAAGTTTAATGACCCCTTATGAAATACTTTTGGGAAAGAAGCCAAACCTCAAATATTTTCATGTAGTTGGTTATATTTGCTATGTCCTGAATGATCGAGATAACATTGCTCAATTTGGCACAAAGGGTGACAAAAGTCTTTTCTTAGGCTACTCTTCAAATAGCCATGCATATCGGGTTTATAATCTTCGGACAAAGACGGTAGTAGAATTTGTAAATATTGTATTCGATGATCTTACTAGTCTTGCAGAAACCATGGAAAAAGACCCATTTGATGACTTGATGGAAATGTCATGGGCTCAACAGTCGCAGTTTGTACCAGATATTATACAAAATGACATATCATCTGTAACCACATCTTCGCAGCATCGACTACTGATACAGATGTCGTAAAAGATATTGTGCCAGATATTGTAAAAGTTGTTGCCCCAGATGTCATAACATCTGCAACCACATCTGGATCTGCAAAGAATGAAACTAATTCTGACCCTTATATTGAAGCAAACTTGGAAGGACATGATTTAATCATCAATGAAAGACGAGATCCCCCAAGCAGAATTCAAAAGAATCATCCAATCTCTCAAGTCATAGGTGATTTATCTGAAGGCATAAGAACTAGAAGGAAAGAAAGGGTAAACTATCGAGATATGGTAAGACTAGTGTATTTGTCTTCTAATTGTTTAATGGTAAGAACTTCATGTTGTGTCCTTTTTTTGAACCTAAAAATGTGTTTGCTTTGAAAGATGATTTTCGGAATAGTGCTTTGCATGAAGATTTTGATCAATCCAATAGAAAAGAAAATGATTTGTGATATTTTAACCATTTATCGTGACAACTTAAGTGCGATTGATATCTCAAAAATCATGTCCAACATTCTCGTACTAAACACAGATATTAGACATCACATTATTCGAGATTTAGTTGAGAAAAATATAATTCGCATTGAGTATATTACTACGAAAATCAGCTTGCAGACTTCTTCACCAATGTTTTGGTTTTTGAGAGGTTTTCCAATTTATGAAAATCTCTCGGTTTGTGTGTTCTCTAAAATGTTACACAAGATGTTAGAGCATCTCACATCACATATGTTGTAACATGCATACACTGCATGTCTCTTCTCTCCTCTATTTCTATTTGATTTTTTTTAGTCATCTTGCATATTAAGCTCATCATGCATTTCTGCAAAAAGTGGGTTGATGGTTCGAATAGTCACATATATTTTCTCACTTGGAAAAATGGTGTAAATTGATCTCTTCAATAACAAAAGAAAAATTGTTTTTTCCCAGTAGCTGGCTTATAAATAAAGTTTTGATCATGCTTGGAGGCCTTATAGGAAAAAGCTACCAACCCATTGTGTGAAGTTATTCCTTGAGACTAATTTCTTCAAGCTTATTGTTGTTTAAAAAGGCATGATCATGTGCAAAAAGAGATACCTATGGGATTTGAGTGAAAGCTCCCTTTTGGTTAGCTCCCTCATAAGACTTGGAAAAATTGAAGAAGACTCGAAAATTTTAAAAAACTAGGATTTTGGATTGCGATTCATTGAATTAGTTAGTATAGGTGTGACTCAAAATGTGACGACATTTGAACCTATATCCATTGCTACAACACGTCTCTCCTCTTGTGTGCAATTTTTTTTGGTTTAGGCATATATTAGGTTTTGCATGTCCTGGTGATCCTGGATATTTTGCTGAGATTTGGTTTCCATGAATAATCTGAGATTGATATTTTTCTCTTCCCAAAATCTTGAGGATCTTGATGGATTTATTTTGTGGGTTGAACACGATTTGGAGGATAAGGGAATATCTTATTTTTTATCTTACTTTTCTTATCACAATTTGACTTGTTTTGGTCACATTGTGAACTAGAGTTTGGAATTAATTGGATTTCAGATTTCTTTCCTTATTTTTGATTTTGTCCATGAGAAATTCTTTCCGAATAAAACTCTTCCTTTATACTTCAATTTTTGTGCCTAATTATGACTCTTATCACCTCCCTATTTATTTGCAGGTACTCAAGTGCACATCAGCTATCTCTCACAATTATTGAAGTACTTGTGTGGTTTGAGTTTTTTTTCAGGTTCCTCTCCATGGCTCGGTTTGTTTCCTCCATCAAGAACCTATTTGGAAATCCCAACCAATCATCATCTTCATCCCAAAATTCTGAGAACCCAACTTCTGAGAAATCCATGGCTGAAACTACTATTTCGGATGCTATCAGAGATGGAGCGACATCTGACACGGCATCTCCATCTGGTAGAGTTCTATATTCTTCTCCGATTAAAGAGGGTTTGGCACCCTCTGTGATGACTTCCCCTCCATCTTCCACTCCTACCGAAGCTATTGCAGAGATCACCACTCGTCCATATCCCAAAACCCCTACATCTGAGTCCGTTAAAGATGCCTCGTATCTGGGCCTCAAGATGTCCCCGCATCTAGGACTGCATCTCCCACTGATCAAAACAACCCCCCAAGTATGGATTCCACTCTTCATGAGAAACTATCTTCTCCAAATTCTACCCCTACTACTCTCATCCCAGTACCATTTCAAGAAGAGGCTCTTGCCTCTGTTCTTCCTGGAGAGAAGGACAACGAAATCGATGTCGGCAATCCTCCAAATTTTGAGGTAATTAGAACAGTTCATCGGCCACTGGGAAACCCCCAATGTTCTCCATTCAAAACGGCTGAGAGGGTACTCTCCAGAAGTTTTTGAAGATTTGGATTCTACTCCTAAAATTTCACTCAAAAAGCAAAAGACCAATTTAGGGGATACTTCAAAGCAACGGGAGATGATTTACCTATTCCTCATGTCACTTTCAGTGATTCTAAAGATAATGTGAATCAGTTTGTTGTTAAGCCCAGAGATGTTGTGCAGCGAGAGCCCAATCAAAGTGATGATGATGTGCCTTTGGCTCAAATGGTTCAGAAAGCCAAGAAAGAAAAAGGTGTGGCCAAGGATGTGAGCACATTTAAGCCTACACCTCATGCAGCTGAGTCGACTTCTGAGTTTGATGATACTAGTGATGATGATTTCGATGCCTCAAATGATAAAGACAATGTGATTGACTATGATGCTATGGTTGATGAAGTTGGTGATGAAATGATGGCTGAAGAAAAATGGGAGGCCGCTAATGCAAATGTAGAGGAGGATGTGATGTCATCCGAAGACACATCTGACTCTGAGTTCGATGTTGGGAGAGCCCATTCTTGAGTCATTTTACACAGCCTCTGTTGCCTCCAGGTTCCATGCTTTAATTTCTCGTGCTATTTTTGATGAGAAATGCAGAGATTATGAGCATTTTGCAAAGTATAATTTGAATAGATTTTTTGAGGAACGGAATTTGCTGACCACTATTGATACTGCTCTTCCTTATGTTGACAATGTGGTTTGTGAGTTTTATGCCAATATGTCCTTCAGAATTGATGTTCAATGGTCTCCTAAGTATGGAAAGGTTTTTATTCGAAACAGGATTTATCAGTTCAATCCTTCAATGATCAATCAATTCTTTGATATGTCTGACTTTGAAGAGGGTGAGGTTCCCTCAGATTTTAATGCAATGAACAAGTTTCTCACATGTGGACGTGAAAAAGAGTGGTCTGCCCATCCTAAGAAACTCACATTTTCCCGTCTTACGTCCTTTTATGGATTTTTGCACAAGATTTATTGTGCAAACTGGTCTCCAACGAAGAACAATTCTATTGTGACTAAGACATGTGCCAGAATTTTGTATCAAATTGGGAAGGCGTTGCCATTTAATTTTGGAAAATTGGCGTTCGAGAAGGTGACACTTTTTGCTACCAGCAGGTCCAAGTCTTGGTCTCTACCATTCCCAAGTCTCATCTATAAAATCTTGGTCTCTCAAGGATTTGAACCAAGACAGGGTCGCCGCTTCACTAATCCTCCTAGGGTCTTTCATGTTTCTCGTCCACTGCTCAGCTCTTAGAATCGTATTGTTGATTTGCCCCTTGTATGTCCAGGGGAAGCTACACCTACTCCGGAAACTCCTATCTCTATTGCCTCTACATTTGTCGATGCCCATGTTCCTGAGTATGTTCCGGATGTGGCCTTGAATGTGATCTCGGATGTTGACAACATTTCGGCTCACATTTCTTCTAACATCCCCTTTGTCCCTGTTTCTGTGGCTTTCTTACAGGTACAGTTGGCCTTCGCTAAGCACCAAATTGCTCATTTTACTGCTCTCCACTCACAATTGCAAAGTATCCATGGCTCGCTTTCTGGCCAAAAAACGGGGAGAGAATATGGCGGATGTTGATGCTGGACCAAGCAATATTGAAGGGGGAGTTATGAATACTGAGGCTCCTGGGAACACTGCTACAATTCCTGAAAATGCTGCAGCCCAAGATGTTGTTGCTGCACCAATGGCTAGACAGGCTGAAGGCGATGAAGGCCTTCAATTTGATTTCGAAGGGCAGATGGATACAAATATTTCCACTGATGAACATTATAATATTTAATTCTGGGATGTACTAAAACAATTCTCTAAGTTAGGATTATCTGTTTTTGGTTGTTGATAACTTGATAAAACTCTCTTATGTTATTTTTGTTGCACTTTCGAATGTGACCTGAAATGTGATTGCATCTATTTCAGTATTTTTACTCAGCATGATATTTAGGGGGAGTTGTTATATTGAGGGGCAGTTAGTTTATTTTGTGCTTGATATGTGTTTTGTCCAGAAAGGAAAATATGGGGAGATTGTTAGGGCGAATAATTTTGCCTAACGCAATTTCCAAAAATAAAAGGATTGTCTTTTAATTGTTTTGCCTTTTTGGACTTATGATAAGATTGAGTTGGATATAGACTAGGAAAAAAATTATATTGATATGGTATTGATATATTAGGACTCTTTGATAATTATCTTGTTTCCTAACATAAGTGATTTACTTGTCATATATTTGTATACATCTTCTTTCCTTGTGTATTATGACTCCTTGAAGGGTTTGGACGGCTATATAAAGGGAAGAGGACGTGCTCAAGCACTACACAAGAAATACACCAGAGTTACAAGAGTCTTGAGAGAAATAAGAGTCATTCAAGCACAAGGAGTCTCACTGCACTGGATGCGATCTCGAATGTGATTACATCTGAGATAACATTCAGTCCTGCAGTTGTATTTGTTAGCTTTTTCATCCATAGTTTTTAGTATTGTGATTAACGTAGTCCACACATGTCTATTGTTGGATGAGTTGAATTACATAGATCAGATCTACTCTAGATAGGAGTTTTCGTTGATTTTCTACTAGGTGATTTTAGTATTTTTGTATACGGAATGAAAGCGACTTTTCTGAAATATAAAATTCAAATAAAATGTGCTTGCATATAACAAAATAATTTCATATATGATGCATGAGAAATGCATGAGTAGACCCAAAACTACTACAATATTGTGATAACTTAAAACCCCAAAATCTTAAACATATTTCTCTATAGGAGAAATAAATGTAATTATTGCTAGGTTGGAACCCTCCCACTAAATCAAATATATCTAGCGACTTATGCAATATTAATTTACTACCGCATAATTTTGGTCATCATTGACATCGTTTGGATATTCAATAGAAAGTCCTCACGATGTCATTGATTTAAGTGCACAACTCCTATATTGATTATTTCCTTAGTACCAAATTAATTACGTTACCTTTAGGGTAATCATAATTAATTAACACTTAAAATTAATCACCACAAAATTTGGACTAACCTAGTAACCGAAATAATGTATCCCTCCTATAGGGAGACCAATTAAATTGGCACGAGACATACACATATTCTTACTAATGGGCTAATAGGGGAGACCGTGAGCTCACTAAATAGTGCACCCTCTCTTACTTAATATTTTGCAACTATTGTGTTTTACAGATTAATAATACCCCAATCAAGTTTAAAAAATAAAACTGGTTCAATTATTAATCAAAATATAAATTTTATAATCTAAATAAAAATTAGAAAAGAAAATAAATATTATAACTATGCATGACAATATAGTACCTAAAGCGGTGTACGTGCGATCTATATGACATCTTATATGAATGACATTTAATTCACAAAATAATTAAAGCAATAAAAAAATAATTAAAAGCAAGAACAAATTTATGGTCCATCCTAGACATAAAATTACCAATAAATTAAAGATCCTCCTGAGCCACAACTTGGCCCAATTATTCAATTTCCATTTGCATTGTGTCTAGTCCATTTACACTCCATCAAATACATCAATCTACGGCCCATTTCAAAGAACTACAAATCGAGAAGCACTTTGAGTTTAGGCCAACAGAATTAGGGTAAAATCAAGAATGACCTCTTTTGATGTTTCAGTTACAACTTTGATCTTCCATATTAAAATGAAATAATTATTCCCTGTAGTTCCCAGTATACCATTTATAACAAATAAGGAAACATGATTAAATTCGTTTAGATATCACAGAATATGAACACTTCCAATTTATGTCACCTGTTTCATTCGTGACATTGTTACACCTACTTAGATCCAGTCTCCATACGGAGGTTTTTAAATGTTGTTCTCAACTGAGAGTGAGATCGGACACGTGCTCGTATACGATCAGTTACATTGTCCCGATCATTCCTTTGTAATTTCTCGGCCAAATCAGCATTGATGACCAGGGTATCAAATTCTCGGAGTAGCATTTCAAGCTGGTCTCCAAGATGTCTTGAGGCTGTGAGGATGGAATCAGCTTCAATTCCCTCCATCTCTTGTTAGAAAATATGCAAGAACATTTTCATGAGATTTTATAATGACAATATCATAATCATAATATGGACATTCAGCTTGCCATCTAAGTAGTCTAGCTTTTTCTGGTTTTGATTCAATTTTGTTTTTTAGAAAAGCTTTAACACTTGAATTATCAATTTTTAAGATAAACTTTTTAGCCAGTAGAAATAAAGGCCATTTTTTGAAAGCCTTTTCGATCGCAAAGAATTCTTTTCGTTGATATGCCACCGAGTTGCTTCACTGTCTGTAAATAGACCGCTGCAATATCTGCATGGCACTTCTCTGTTTGGTGTAGCTTTTGTAAGAACTGCTGCCCACCAATAATCACTGGCATCTGTGTAGAGAACCAGTTCATCTTCATCATGTGGAATTGCAAGTTTAGGAAGCTTTTTGCAAACTTCTTTAAGCTGCTTAATGCCTTCTTGATGTTCATCCTCCCATTTGAATAATGCATCTTTTTTAAGCAATGGGCTAAACACCTTTCTGTAATGTGCTAGATTGTTTATAAACATCCCAGCAAAGTTAACAACTCCAAGGAAACTTTGAAGCTGCTTCTTGTCTTTAAGTGTATGTGGAAATCCTTGTATCTTTTCTACAATATGACTTTGTAGGATGATTCCAGATTCATCGATTTCAATTCCGAGGAATTCAACCTGTCTTGTTGCAATTACTGCCTTCTTCTCCGAAAGCACTAATCCTTCCTTGTGACAAACATCTGAAAATATTTCCAAATGTTTGAGATGCTCCTTCATGTTCTTTGATGCGATCAGAATGTCATCGATGTACACGAACATGAAACTGAAATAATCTTTGAAGAGATTATCCATCTTCCTTTGATATATCTGGGATGTGTTAGCCAATCCCATAGACATCACGTTCCAAATATAATGTCCTAGTGGTGTGGAGAAAGTTGTGAACTTCTTACTTTCTTCATCCATCTTAATCTGGTAAAAACCAGACTTGCAATCGAACTTTGAGAATATCTTAGCACCTTTGATACAATTAACCAGATGTTCTCTGCTTGGGATATAGTATCCGTCGAACTCCAAAATGTTATTAATCCCCTTGTAATTAATAACAAGTTTTGGCTTTCCTCTTTTGATTTCTCCATGGTTTCTGACTAAGAATCCTGGACTGTTGTATGGAGAAATTCCTGGTGAAATCAACTTAAGGTCAAGATGTTCCTTGAGTATCTTCTGCATATCCTTACGATCCTCCTGATTCATAAAGATTGGTTTGAATCTCACGAACTCGTACTCCTTTCCTGGTTTAACCTTTAAAGAAACATTGAGCTCGTTCTTATTCCACCATGCCAAAGGATCTTCATTATAATTCCTTTGGATCTTCTTCTTGATATCCTCAAGTGATATTTGTTCTTCTATTGTAACATCACTTTGCGGATTCTCCATTAGGCTCATCATCAATTTTGCAATTGCCTCTGGAGTCACTCGTTCTTATCCTTGTATTCTGAATGAATACAAATTATTATCCCATATTTTCTTATCCTTATGGTTTGAACCAAATTATCTATAGGATAATAATGCTTCACCAAATTTTCTCCGATCTGCCATTTTTGGATTCCGAAGTTTGGCTTCATCACCACGCTTGATGCGAAAATTAATAGGCATTTTTCTGTAAAATGCTTCCCGCAGTCGCTGGACAATGATCTTATGATCACATAATGTTGTGAAAATAAGTCTTCTTGTCTCATTTTCCTGTGTAAATCACTTGAATGTTTGTAGGAAATTGTTTTCTAGCAACACATTTGCTCCTATATCATGGAAATAGATTGGTGGCGTCTTCATTTTGTACCATGGGGTACCGTCTGCGCCTCCGATCATAATTTCTGCTTGTTTGATTCATCTGTTAAGAATAAGAATTCTTTTAGAGAAATATCTTCCTGCAATAGCTGGTAAATCTTCTCCAATTTCTTTAGGGAAAACATCCATCTTTGCAGTATATATGCCGGCACCTGAATCAATATAGGCGCCGAAATACTCGGCCTTGTATTCAGCATACAACATTCCAATAGAAATGTATATGGAGAATGGACTAGTGGTCATCTGATTCTGTATCTTTTATCCGCCATTGTGAACTCTATTCCTTCTTGTAATCTTTCCCAAGGTTTATGATGCTCGAGAAATTCAATTCCCAGTATTAATTGCTCTGGGATTTTTCCTGCAACTCCTGTGATAGTAAGCTCAATTTCACCTATCTTCAAGTTTCCTTGATACCTTCCAACTATTAGTTGTTGGAGATAATATAGAACATCACAAGGAAAAATATTATCCTTTTGAGTGATGTCGAATATTACTTCAACCTCTCGCCATTTTTTTTCCTCGGACATTTTTACCACCTTTGTTTTCAAAACATCTTGGATGCGCTGAACTGTACTTGGTCTCTTTTTTTCCCAACGGCTACTGCTCACCATTCTATCTTGTTGGAAAGACATCCTTCTGTGCTCAACTCTGAGACTTCGACTTTTGTTGAAGACTGATTGATCTTGTATTTTCATATCGATCTGCTTGATAGTTGGAGACTCCATGATTTCTGGTAGAACCACCTTGGCAAAGTCCTCGAAGATTCTTGGGACTTCAATAAATTCCTTTCTCAAGAATACTTCTGAATGATGTGTATTCGAGAGAGCATAGGATATCTTGTATGTGATCGAGTAGGGTCTGTTCCCTTCTTTCATCAAATCGTCTCTTTTGAAATCTTGATGAAGGGTTAGGACTTTGTTGAAATCTCGATCTCCCAGATTGTATGCAATTCTAGGATAAACATTAAATTCCAATTTCTCAGCATACAAATTTCATGTAACCGCTCCAAGGCATGAATCCTTGAGGTTTGAGATTCGCTTGTCAAAGATAGCCAGATTGAGTGGCGAATCTATTGCTTCTTTGAGTGTTGCTTTAATAATAACTCGTATGGCTTCAATGTGAATCCATGAGAGTGTATTTGCAACTTCTCTTTTAACTCTGCTTTTGATCTCTTGGATTTCTCTATAAGGGACAAACTGCATCTCGATCAGGTTCTCGGTAAACTCCATCATAATGGCAAATTCTCCGGTTGTTACCCTGTGGATAATTTGGTGTTTTCTATTACGAAAACCAATCGTATCCAAAGCCTTTTTCATAGCTCCGATTGTAAATCCATCATATATCTGAAGCTTTGGATCTTCTTTCATAATTCTCATAAGAGTCTTATGAGAAACCGTAGTGTGAGAGAGGAATCCTGACATATCCTCCCTGACCGTCTGCTGAAGAATTTCTTCTTCACTCTGATTCTAAGTTGGAGTTACTTCCATCATCAGAATAGATTTCTTCTTCATAGATGCTTTCATCTGAGGGTATATCCTAAAACTGATACACCTGTATAAGATCTTGATAGTAGACAGCTTCTTCGATTTCTGGTGTAGCTTCAAACTGTCTGAATCCTCGTTTCTAGTTGTCTGGACATTTAGTTGAGATATGTCCTCTTGCTCCGCATGTCCAGCAATTACAATCTTTGAAACTTTCATTAGCTCTGGTATGAGCTCGCCTGAAAGTTCTTCTCCCTAAGGTCCTGCTAGTACTTGCTTGATTTGAACCTGGAGATGAGGCTCTACTCCTGCTTGGTGCTGGTCTTTGCCCTAATTTGTAACATCGAGCTTTTTGTTTTGACCAGAACCTTCTAGGTCTCCATGAAGACCTACTTCTTTTGTTGCTGCTTCCCCGGCGGTATAGATAGCTTCTCTCCTTCTTCTTATGCCGCCTTGGTTGACCTCCCACCACTGTTGGGATATCATCGTCTATGCAACATAGAGGAACTGATTTATTAATTCCTCGTAATCTCTTGTAATTCCGGTATAGTGCTGCTTGGTAGCACCATTCAGATAACTTGGCTTTCAAGAAAGACATTCTTCTAGCCACGGTATCTAAATCCGCTGCATCTTTGTATTCCCTGATAAGCATTTCTCTCCAGGGACTTGGAATTTTTGCAAAGAATAATTGTGAAGCTTCTTTGTCTCCAATCTTCGACTTCCACCGATACTCGGTGAACAACTTGATATTTTCGTCAATATGACAAATATCATGTAACTCGAGGCTGTAGAGGGCTTGTTTATATCTTTTTCTTTTTTCTTCTTCTAATCCCTCAAAGTAACCTGTGCCGATAAAATGGATTTTGAATAATTTTGCCATATCATCGACAATTCCTTTTAGTGATTCTTCTGCTGTGACCGCACTTTTCATACTTGCTTCGGTCATATCCCATGCAATCCTTACGGATCCCTCAAGACTCATTTCAAGGAGTAAAATGAAGGAATCTTTCGTAAGATCAAGGGTACCTGTTGCAATCCTCATAGCTGAGAACTTCTCGATTTTTAATATCTGGGATATCCAGATTTATCATCAACCCATATGGATGAATTGGGTCGAGATGTGATCTTCCATAAGGCGTTTGATAAATATTTGGCCTTCTAGAAGGTTGTCGAGTTCCCGCCAGAGGTGGTCGAGCTCCTGTTCCTTAAAGTGTTTCATTCCCTGTGGTGAAATTTCCAACGTGATGCATTCTCTCGTCCTGGGTTCCATGATTTGAACCCTCACTTTCTGCGACGTTGGGATTTACTGGTGGCGGTGGTGGAATTGGTCTACCTAGTGGGTCATAGGCAGGAACGAAGCCATGTAGGGGCCAAGGGGGGCACTGGGCCCCCTCAAATTTTGAAGAAAAAAAAATAAAGGTATTTTAGTCATGTCACTTTTAAATCATAAAATAAAAAATAATATAGAAAAATAGGAAAAAACAAGTCTTTAATTATAATGCATTCCTCTTTCCTATTTTGATTTGTGAATCTTGAAAAATATGAGTTTTGATCACTTTTTCCATTTTCTTAAAATTTTGTACATTTTTTAAGTTCCTCCATAAACTTTAACTTGAATTTTTGTATTATTTTCTTGTGTCTCTATTTGTCCTTTTTGGTATATTGATATAATTGTATTTTGTTATTTATTTATGAATATTAAGATATGATTGGACTGATACAATGACTTAATCAAAACTTATACTTATTTTAAATTTGATGTATTATTTTTCATTTTTATATGTGGTAATGGACCGATTGTCCACTTATGTTTTGTAAAAATGAAAAATAGTCATATTTTTCGAAAACGTGTTTTAGCCATTTTGACACCATCGTATCTTTATTGTGTTCTCCAATGAGGTACATGATTATATTTCAAAAAATTGATGTTGGTACCGAGTCATGGACCGGTCACTAGAAATTAGAAAGAAAAAAAGACATAGTGGAAATTTGAACTCAAAAATGGATAAAAAAACATGGTTAAAACTATTTTTATTATGGTGAAGTGGCCAAAAATCCGACACACTTTTTATATATTAATATTAGTTGGGCTCCCCTACCCGAGATTTCTGGCTTCGTCACTGGTCATAAGTAACCAAAGTTGTTCCATCTCCTGTGTTCATCTTTAAATCTACAATTCCTAATCCTGCGAAGGATTCTGCAAGGTCATGTAGATCTTTAAGATTCATTTTCTCCATATCCATCACTTTTTAATTCGTGACGGATTTTCGTTTAATGATGGCAATAAGCTTTTCATCATCTGTCATTTTTCGTATAACTTCGGTCGGTTTCCCTTTTTGGTGTAAATAGGGTACTGTTCCGAAATCAATACGTTTTATTCCTCCAGAAGAACTTGGTTTGTCCTCCAGGTTCTTGACTCGTTTCTGAATATCATGAAGGATTTCAAGAGTCTCCTTCTGATATTTCACCATCGTCTCCATCTGGTTCTAGATCTGATGAACTTGTGCTGGTAGATGAATATGGCGGTTGCCATAATTCTACACCGTCTTCTGGACTTCCCTAATATCTTTTGAGATCTTAGATGTGTCCGGAAGTATCTCGTATCATTCTGGTACTCCATCAGGAATCATTATTCTGATGGGCATTTTCATGAACTGCTTCTTGGCGATTCATTAGATCGACATATATTATCTGGTTTACTGTTAAGAAACTCAAATAATATGCCGCTTTCTTTTGGCAGTGTCTCAAGGTATCCCTATCGGCTCCTGCACGTTCCTTTTCATCATATTGGTTGTTCCAATATGCTATCTTGCCTTGGTGATCTTGTGCGTACATCGTCAAAATTTGACGATAAGTCCTGTAAGGTGTACATCTTGGACAATTGTCCAGATCCATAATCTCGGAGTAATTTCTCCTCACCAATTGTTAATTACATAAATATAATAAATTTAACTAAAAGTTCTTAATAAACCTAGTCTCTGATACCATTTTTCGGCCCCCTAAAATCTTTAAAAACCATTAGTTTGCCTTCAACCTTGTATAAGGGGTATTTTGGGGTTTTATGAAATAAAAGGGCTAAGGCCATTGTTGTAGATAGGCTTTAAAATTGGGCCATTCCTAACCATTTCCCAAGAATTGGCCTAAATCCAAACCACAATTCTAGGCTAAAGTTAACACTGTCCATTTTCTGATTTTCCTTTTTTTTTATTCTGCAACAAAATTTGGACAGAAAACCCATCATCTTCTTTGCATCCGCTGTCGCTCAATTCATTACCAAGACGCTTCTGTTCATCTTGGCCACCGCCCTGACACCTACCCCACGTCGAGGGAGAGAGAAAACTGTGCATTCATTATGATGCTCCCGTTGCACCTCCACACATACCTCCCGCACCAGAAATAGATTTTTTTTTCTTTTGTAATTTGTTCCTGGAGACCGAATATGAAGGATTTTAAAAAACAAAAACTGGGACTTGTCTGGGGTTTAACCAAGAGGACCAGATTGCATCTTCTTCAAAACTCCAAGGGCCTTACTGTAATTTCCAACAATCCACCATGGGAGGGGCTGGAGCTTTATGAACTCGAATTGGTAGCCAATTCGCACACCCGGAAACCTCCTAGTGACATCCGCGGTGATTATCACGACTAAAATTTCCAAGACCTCCCGATTGAGGCGATGGCAGCGCAAATGTTGTCGGCCGTGTAATTCCCTATGTGCAATATATTAAAATCAAAACGGAAATTATGGAGATGTAATCCACCCTTTTGTTACAAAACTCAAAAATACAAATACAAATTTCCCGCATCCTCAGGGGGCCGCTCGGTAGGGCATAAATCGTTCGTAATCAAAACTCATTCATTCCAGTAATAAAATAAAATATGTAGCCCTAACACTGATCAACTAACACATGCACAAATAAATTAGTCAATTCAAAATACACAAAACAATATCAAAACCTAGGCTCTGATACCAATTATTGGTCGGAACATAATTGCTCAATCACAAAACTCAACTTTATGTGATTTGAGCAATCTGAATAGGATCTTGAATCATAATATGTATTTAACTAAAACCGATTAATTCACAGAACAAAAAAAAATAGGGGTTACCCTTGTAGCGTGCTTTCAATTTTTTTTTGCAGAAATTCCACGCTCCAAACCTTCAAGCCTTCTTCGGTGTTCTCCAAGAATTCAAGAAGTGCAGTAAATCTCTCTTGTGTGTGTAGGCACAAAATGATCGACAGAAGTAATTAAGTAGGATGGAATAATTAGTTGTGGAAACCTTTGCCAAAAGGAAAGTATTACTTTAGGTAATATTTTGATTGGCAAATCATATGATATCTCTTCTTTCCAAAATTATCTCATCATTCCATTTAATTAATACATTGCACTAATAAATTATAACTCTTATAATTTATTCAAGTTCTTTTTCTAGAGCCACAAGAGGGACATGGTCGGACCCAATTAGACTAATCTCTAATAAATTAATAATTTTGATCCAATCAACTATTGACCAATCAAAATAATTTATTAATCTTATTTCATTCCTCTAAAGTGATAAGATTGTACTCTTAATCTAATTGAAATTATTGAAGCCAATAATTATTTACTTTAATTTGTCGATCTTACATGTCACCCCCATTGATAAACTAAATATTAGAAATAGGATAAAATTACCAAAATCTATTTTCTAATATTTATAAATCTCAATCATCATCTTCTATCTGACAGTCACATGTGATTGTCATCACATCATGAATTCAACAACAATGCTATCATTGGGAGGCCATTGCTTTATCACATAAAATCAGTCGTTTCAATATATCATTTTTGTATAAAATTCCCAACATCTGATGGCGAGGCTATACATAAAGGGAATCAAAGGGAGTCACGAGAATGCTCTCTCAAACTCCGACCGGTGGAGATTAACGTGGTGGAACGAGGAGAAACCAGTAGAACCACGCAAGGCGATCCCCTGCCAAAGGACGAGCCCGAGCGGAAAGTGGTAATCGTTCAGGAGGATAATCCAGGTTGTCGACCTGGGAAGGAACCGATGATGGAAGAAGGCGAGCCGGCAGTCGAGAACGAGCCGGCCACTGAAGATGAGTTGCCCCCGCAGAGATCAAAAAGGGGCAGAGAAAAAAAAAGCGGGCGGAACAGTGAGAACAGGTTGACACAATCAATGTCGGAAGGCCAAACGAGGGGCGCCAACTACGTATTGGTCATGATCTCCCAGAACCATATCGAACCGAGCTGATTGAGTTTTTGGGAAATAATCTTGACGTCTTCGCATGGACTCATGCAGACATGCCCGGAATTGACCCTAAGCATGCATGCCACCGCCTCAATATTAATCTAACGTTCCGCCCAGTTATCCAGAAAAGGCGCAAACTCGGCCCCCGAGCATGCAAAGACTTGAGGCCAAGGTGAACAAGTTGTTAGATAATCAATTTATCCGGGAAGCTCTCTATCCCCGATGGGTTGCCAATCCTATTTTGGTAAAAAAAAAAAGCAATGGCCAGTGGCGCCTGTGCGTGGATTTCACCGACCTGAATAAAGCATGCCCCAAGGACAGTTATCCATTACCAAATATTGACTATATGGTAGATGCCACGGCGGGACACGAGCTGATGAGCTTCATGGATGCATACTCGCGTTACAACCAGATATGAATGCACCCAGATCACGAAGAAAATACATCATTCTTCTCTGCTCGTGGAATTTACTGTTACAAGATGATGCCCTTCGGGCTCAAGAATGCTGGTGCGACCTACCAAAGGTTAGTAAATAAGATGTTTGAGAAAATGATAGGTCGTACTATGGAAGTCTATGTAGATGACATGTTGGTGAAATCACTGTATATATTTGATCATCTAGACGATCTTAATAAAATGTTTGGTGTTTTAAGAGAGTACAAGATGATGTTAAACCCGAGAAAGTGTATATTTGGGGTCGGCTCGGGTAAATTTTTGGGGTATATGGTCAGCCAAAGGGGAATCGAAGCTAACCCAGACAAAATAAAAGCCATAATCGACCTAGAACCCCCAAATTCTGTGAAAAAGGTACAAAGCCTAACAGCCGATTGGCGCCCTTAACCGATTTGTCTCGCGATCCACATACAAGTGCAAACCTTTTTCGAAATTATAAAAAAGAGCAAAAATTTTGAGTGGACCGAGCAAGCAGAGATCGCTTTGAATCCCTCAAACAAGACCTTTCTTCAATTCTATATTGCAAAAACCTACCCAATGGGAGAACTTGTATTTGTACCTGGCGGTATCCGAATACGCCATCAGTTCGGTGTTAATCAGGTTAGATGTTTCTATTCAACATCCGGTCTATTACACCAGCCAAGCGTTACATGATGCCGAGCTCCGCTATCCACCAATGGAAAAGTTGGCTTATTCATTAATCACTGCGGCGCGGAAACTCCGTCCATATTTTCTAGAGCACAAAATTATAGTCTTGACAAACTACCCATCTGAAGCAAGTACTACACCGACCCGATACTGGTCGGATGATCAAGTGGGCCGTCGAACTCGTCAATTTGATATTCTATACGAACCACGTCATGCAAAGAATAAAAGGACAGGCTTTAGCCGACTTCGTGGCCAAATTCACACCTTCCATACGATTGGAAGTTATGGAAGACCAAGAATGGAAATTGTTCGTTGACGGCTCTTCCACCGCAGGCCGAGCAGGGGGCGGAATCGTGATAATCGATCCAAATCAAAAATGCTACTGCTCGGCCGTGCGATTTCGAGTTCCCGCAATGAACAACGGTTTAATACGAGGCACTCTCGCGGCAGGCTTAGATATGGCAGCTTCCATGGGCCTAAAACAACTGTTGGTACACAGCGATTCACAGCTGGTCATTCATCAAATTAACGGTGAGTACGAAGCGAAAGAGCAAAAAATCGCACAATATTTGGACTTGGTCCAGAAGAGATTATCACACTTTAAGACAAAAGTCTTACATATACCCCGAGCCGAGAACATGCAGGAAGATGCCTTAGCTCGGCTCGGTTCCAGCCCAGGGACGGATGCCATCGCGGATGTCATCATCACACAACTGTCTGCCCCATCACTTGGTGCAAAGAAGATATATGCAACTGAAACCGCCGAGCAGACCTGGATGACCCCAATCATTCAGTATTTAGAAAAAGGAGTTCAACCTGAAAGCAAGGCAGAAGCCAGAACATTACGAACTCAAGCGGCTCGGTTTACATTAGTAGACGGCATCCTATACAAACAAGGATACTCCATCCCACTCCTACGATGCCTTTCCGAGACGGATGCAGATTACGCACTTCAAGAGGTTCACGAGGGAATATGCGGAAACCACGCCGGGGGCCAGACATTGGCCTATAAATTAATACGGCAAGGCTACTACTGGCCATCCCTAAGAAAGGATGCAACCGATCTCGTCAAAAGATGCGAGAGGTGCCAAAGATTTGCGCCGTAGGTCATATATCATCCTGAGCAACTTACCTCCGTATTTAGCCCATGGCCGTTTGCCAAATGGGGAATGGACCTTATCGGACCACTCCCCACTGGCAAAGGGGGCGTCAAATATGCCATTGTGGCGGTGGATTATTTCACAAAATGGGCCGAGGCGAACCTCCGCGAAAATAGATGAAGAGAAGATCGTGAGTTTTGCATGGAAGTCCATTATCCGTAGATTCGGGATACCACATTCGATTGTTACAGACAATGGGAAACAATTCGATAACCGAAGGTTTCGAAATTTTTGCGAAGGTTTCCACATTAAAAACCACTTCTCGACTCCATATCATCCCCAGTCCAATGGACAGGTTGAGGCCGTTAATAAAATACTCAAGTATACCTTGACGGCAAGATTGGAGGAGTCCAAAGGTAATTGGCCGGAGGAGTTACCCGGTGTCTTTGTGGTCATACTGAGAACGACGATCGAGCGCCACTTTGGAGAAACTCCTTTTCTTTGGCTTATGGAACCGAGGCAATGATTCTGTCGAGATTGGAGCCCTACCTTGAATTGCAAATTTTGAAGAAAATAAACAATGAGGTTTGCGCTCCGAGCAAGCTAGATCTCGCTTGAAGAAAAAGGTGTTGTCGAGATGAAAACGCCGTGTACAAACAAAGAAGCGAGAGGTATTACAATTCGAAAGTAAAGGAAATGAGATTCCAGGTCGGCGATCTTGTGTTGAAAAAGATAACGGGTGTTGGACCCGGCCCATTGATGCCAACCTGGGAGGGCCCATTTCGGGTCACCACGCGTCTTGTGTCAGTGGGGCATACCCGGCTAGAATATTTGAATGGAGAAAAATTTATGCATCCATGGAATCTAGCATACCTGAAACGGTATTATCAATAGAGATCTCGGTTTACGAACCAGATAGGATTCTAAAGAATTATCTTTTCATCTGATATTCTGTGAGCTCCCAAAAGGAGGGACGAAATTTTTACCCACCTCGGCTACTTGCCGAGGATAGTAAAAATTGCCTCAGCTGAAAAAGCCGAATGCAGACAAGTCGTCTCGGGTACGTCCTTTGTACGCTGAAAAGACTTGGTTACGCACCGAGCACTAAACAAAGACTTGGTTACGCACCGAGCACAAAACAAAGACTTGGTTACGCACCGAGCACAAAACAAAGACTTGGTTACGCACCGAGCACAAAACAAAGACTTGGTTATGCACCGAGCACTAAACAAAGACTTGGTTACGCACCGAGCACAAAACAAAGACTTGGTTGCGCACCGAGCACAAAACAAAGACTTGGTTACGCACCAAGCACAAAACAAAGACTTGGTTATGCACCGAGCACAAAACAAAGACTTGGCTACGCACCGAGCACAAAACAAAGACTCGGTGTACACATCAAGCATAAAATAAAGACTTGGTTACGTACCAAGCACAAAACAAAGGCTCGATGTACACACCGACCATGAAATGAAGACTTGGTTTATGTACCAAGTACCAAATACAAAATAAAGATTAGGTTCATATACCAAGTACGAAAGTCAATTAAAGCGGATGAAGTCCCTTATTCAGGCAACAATCTTACAAAAAGGAAAAGAGCCGAGCATATACAAAAAGCTTAAAAACATACACAGGTGAGGAAAATAACAGTTCATTTCTACTTCAAAAGTATTTACATAAGGCCGGAGCCCGTTACATTTTAAGGCACGAAGCCAAGTTACCTACCTACGAGACATATGAAAGCATGTAAATAAAAAGGGGGCAAACAACATCAAGACTGAGTAGGGGGCGGAATTTCAACGGCACTGCTGGAGGCGACTTCTTCCACGTCCGGAGGAGGAGAGCCCTGAACATTAGGGGCCTCGGCAAAGTTCGGCCGAAGAGCATCGAGATCAGCCTCCAGGAGGGCCAGATCTTCCTCAAGCTGAGCAACAGTCCGCCCGCCCTTAACCAAATCGAGAATTTCTCTAAGGCTGGTCGCGTGGCCGCAGGTTAACATAAATGCATACTCCTCAGAGTCCTTGTAAGCTTCAACGGCCTGTGTGCGAGCTTCCTCAATTTGCCGATGAGTAGTCTCTTCGGCCTCTCTCTGCAAGACATCGGCTAGACGCCTCTCCATTTTCCTCGGCCGGGCAAAGACGTTCTAGCTCGGCAACCTTAGCCTTAAGCTCATCTTCAGCCCTGTGGGCCTGATCTCGCTCTGCCTCGGCCCTCGCAGCAGTTTCTCTCTCAGAGTTGGCCCGAGCCGTAGCCTCATCCGCTTGGGTCTTTAATGATTCTTGTACCTTGAAGGGTAGCATAGGCCTCTGTAGGTCCCCGTCTTTGCGCTTTCCAGATCGGCATATTTTTCTCCACTCGCGAGTTCCCCGATGGCATGCCATAGGAGCCAATGATCCGCCCGGACATTCCCATGGCATATCTTGAATTTGTTCCTCGAAGCGATCTCGAGCAGAATTGCTCGATGCCTTTTTTCCAGGCACGAGCTGGGACACTCATCGCGGCCCGACCCGCCTCCGGTAAAACTCTCGACTGCTCCTCCGTCGGTGTGGCGCATCGGACAAACTCTACAAACCATCGAGGGCGTAGTCCAATCATTCCCTCACTAGTATTCATCTCTCACCCGATTGGGAGGGATGAAGTGACCTTCCCGGCCGAGGTCATCTGAGAAAGTTCACGGATCTCCCCCCGGGGCCTGTTCAGGATGCTCCGGCGCCGTCGGACCAACCCTTTCAGTCTGCCCAGGCTCTTCCATCACAATCCCTCCTCTTCTCCTTTGAAGGGGAGGTTCCACTGCCTCCGGCACTCCATCAGCGGGACGTTTGCCGGCCCGGATATCTGCTCTCCGAGCCGCCTCCGCATCTGCGGTTGGGTCGCGATCGCCGGGTTCGCGCGGGCTGTGTTCCTCATTTGTGAAGGCATGCACGCAAATCCAAGCCATGCCCTACAAAAAGCGACCACCGTTAAAAGGTCAAAATAAAACGAAAAACATTTCAAAAGGAAGTGTAAGAAATACTATGTTTACCTCGAACGGCAGCCGCACTCGGCAGCTCTGGAGTCTGCGTTTGCCCAACGGGCACAGACGATCTTCCCACAGGATTGGCCGTTGCAGGAGACGGCGCAGCTCGCTCCGTTTAGCCGCCGCTCCCTGGAGAAATGGGGTCGCTTCTTCTTTCACACGGGAGGGTTCTCTTTGAGGCTCTCCCCAACCTCCCCCTCACTCTCTGCCGCCTCGTCCCGAGCCGCCCCCTCGGCCTCGGGGTCGGAGGGCCGAGCAGGCCTCAAGCCGGCTGCGGCAGATTGACCTCAGTGGCCAATCTCTCGATCCGCCTTTGTCTCGATGCCCGGGCCGGATGTTTTCGACCCCGAATAAAGGTGGCGACAGAGGCCCCTTTGATGCGGTTCTCTGTAAAGGTAAAAAGACGAAAAAGAAGCAAAGTCAATCACAAAAGGAAACAGTAAAAAGCAAAAGCAGAGAAAGGAGAAAAGATAAGACTTACTGTAACCAAAAACAAAATTCGATGGAGGATGAAGAACGGTTTCCCTTTCCCCATCCTCCACGCGAGCCTGCCACTCGCCGCTCACCCAGAGCCACTTATCCTTCCACTCCTTCAAAGATGAAGGAGACCTTCCACCAAACCGTCCAGGATACCCCGGTCCAGACATGCGTAATACCACCGGACGGTGACCCGAGATGAAGGAGTTGCTCGCCAGATAAAGAGCTCGTTCATCTCCTTGAATTTGGGGCGAGGATATTTTTCCAGGTGGAACACTACCAGGAGGCCGATGATCCTACCCCAAGAAATAGGGTGCACCTGAGTCGGATGCATGCCCCACTTACAAAACCACCGCGTAAGGAAAGCCGGCAGTGGAAATCGCAACCCGTATAGGAGGCTAGCGGTAAATATGGCCAAGCAACCCGCCGGTGGGTACTGAGGAACCTCTGTGCCATCCGGTACCCAAAAATGGATGCTACTTGGAATACGATACCTCCGCCGGAGCTCTTCTACCTCCCGGATCATCAGCATGCTAGGGATATCGTTTATATCACTCGGCGTCCACCGAGGCTCGACACAAAGATGAGGGCCTCCTCCTTGCCGACCGTTACCGTTACGATGGCCCATGGGCACTTGAGGCCTCTCCGGCCTTGAATCTCCGGAGGGTTCGTCTACCCGTTCCACGTTATCACGCTCCGGCTCCGATGGGTCCATATTTTCTTCTTCCTGCTGATACTGTCTAAAATCAGCACTTGGGGATTCTTCGTCGGAACTCCCTTGTACCAGGCCCGGCTGATACACCGTTCCTTCTCTAAAAACAGTCACTGGCGTCGGATCGAAAATAGTATGCGTCCGCTCTAAAGATATTCCGCCTCGAGAGGAATCTGGAGAAGATATCTGAATGATGCTCGGACTATGAGGCGGAGATGGCCGTGCTGGTGAGAAATAAACAGAAGGTTCAGAGGGGGGATCTTCGATTTCAACCTCTACACTATAACTACGACTCCTACTATCCTCAAAAGAAGACATTTTATAGGTAAAGGGAGAGTGTTTCGAAAAAATACCTAAGTTCGAAGTCTCTGAACTTTGGAAGTCGACCCAAAATTTCTGCTCGGTCTTAGTCACTCTAGCTCAAAGGTTAATGGATGCGAAAGTGTATAATGGAGGGAAAAAGAGGTATTTATAGATGGAGTTCCCTCGATAAACGAAACGTTTATTCGAAAAGACGTGCCTTTTTAAACTCAAAAGCCGTCAAACATGTCGAACGTCGCGTCCCACGCCCGCCGACAGCGGCGACGCACCTTTTCGATTCTGCGCAAGATTGGTCCAACCACAAGAGGCCACGTGTTCGTCATTATGGCAACCCAATTAATGCGTCGTTT
This sequence comes from Rehmannia glutinosa, assembly GCA_016081115.2. Taxonomy (NCBI): domain Eukaryota; kingdom Viridiplantae; phylum Streptophyta; class Magnoliopsida; order Lamiales; family Orobanchaceae; genus Rehmannia; species Rehmannia glutinosa. Next base: position 22,437,725 of record CM071930.1, read on the forward strand.
GAGGCATTAATCACTACGCGACGGATGTCGGGAATGAACAAAACCTTTGAGAAATCCGTTTCCCCATTAAATGTTCATCATTAGCATTAAAGTTTAACTCGACTTGAGAAATTCTTCTCTCGGAATTAAACTTGGGGCCTTTGATGACACCCGAGCCGAGTGGAAGGAATTAATCCACGTCATCGATCCAAAGACACGCCCGAAGTCGGGGACCTACGCGTGACGCCGATGCGTTGCTTTCGGTGACACGTCATGAATTAGGCTCGCCCGCTACCGAGCCCAACCGCAACATTGCTGCCGAGCCCCGAGCCCAAATTTCGGCGGGAAACGCATGCGCGACAGACTCATAAAAATAATCATTTGCCCATGCTTAGCGCTTTATTGGTATCAGAAACTGCCACATGACAGAAAGTTATAAAGAGAAGTCGACAAGTGGCAAGATTTGACTGACATGCACGATTAGAAGGGAACATGTGTCTTTGTCAAATTATTTTACTAATTAATGACTAGTTAGTGCAAAGATGACTATTGTAAACCCACTTACTGAAGGGGTATAAAAAGTCTCGTAGAGAGAGGCAGAAAAGAGGGAGAAAAATTGTAAGAAAGACCGACCTCAATAATTCGGCTCGGCATTACGCAAAAAAGGCAGAATTAGCCATAAATAAAAACGCGTTATGCACGTTTATATTTCCACGTGTTAAATCTTTTACATATTTTTGCTTGTTGACCAAAACGCACGTCAACAAATTCCATATCTCAGAGAACACTATAGAAGGTCTCATTCTACAAGCAGCAAGACCACCCACATATTTGGCATGTAAAAAGTAAAAACTAAACCTAAAAAGAATTGTCTGATCTAAATATCTATCAAAGTTTATAGGAAAAGACTGTGATATTGTCTTTTTATTGGGCCTTGTCTTTACCCTTTCATTCAAACAGGTTATGGGCGACGAAGCCCATTAAGTTTTTTTCGGCTTCACATTTAGTCATATACTTCTCCATTTGAAAGACCATTGTCCAAAACATCTCACTATCTCAATTCTTTGTTTTTTTTTTGTCGATCCAGAGTATCCACACTAAGCTAGTTGAGGGTATAGATCCCACATTTTCTTTGAACTATACGACATCCATCTTTCCCATAAATGGTCCTAATCTTTGAGGGAGGAGGAGCAAACCCCAACCCCTCACTCTGCGTTAGTCAATTCGCATTTAACAATAGTGCAAAGATGAAGATAGTTGTTGTCATACTTGAAAATTGAAATTATAATAAAGTGAGAATTTAAAAGGCTAGCCAAAAGCAGCCTCGTTAGATTAAAAATAAAAATAAAAATAAATAAGAATCTCACAAATAATAATAGTGTTGATAGCCACTAAAAGAAAACAATCAAATTCCAACAAAATAATTCCAACGAAATAGAAAACTGTTGGAATTTTTAAAATTCGAACGGAAATTCCAATGATACATTATAACCGTTGGAAAATTTCAATAATAAATAAAATCGTTGGTATAAACTGTTGGAATTCCCGTTGGAATTTAAAATTTCAACGGAAATTCCAACACCACAACAAACCATTGGAAATTTCCAACAGTAATAAAATTGTTGGAATAAACCATTGGAAATACTATTAGAATTTTAAAAATTCCAACATAAATTACATCGCTAAAACATACCATTGGAAAATTGCAACAAAAATTCCAACGGTAAAAAAAATGTTGGAACTAATTGTTGGAATTTCCGTTGGAGTTTTTAAAATTCCAACGGAAATTCCAATGGGTTGTTGGAAAATTTCAATAGGGGTTAAAACATTTGATAGTATTATCCATATCAATAAAATATATATTCTCTTCTGGAGTCAATCATATTAAAACTACATAGTGAAAAAATGTTAGAGTTTTTTCCAATGGTTATGTATTCCAATGGATAAATATCGTTGGAAGTACCGTTAGAATATTTTTCCATTGGAATTTCTATTGGAATTTTGTCATTCCAACGACCATTTTACCAACGGTGCATTTTTTGTTGGAATTTCCGTTGGAATTGATAATTCCAACAATAATTGGCCAAATTCCACCAGATTTTTTTCTGTTGGAATTTCCTTGTTTTCTTATAGTGAGCAATAAACAAATTTTGTTCACCAACTATTTTTCATGTGTTGAAAATACCAAAATCTTGACTTTTTCAAATCTTTGTCGTGCAAGGCTAACTTAAATCCGACCTAAAACTCAAAATAAAAATACATTTACTAACTTATTAGTCATGCAACTTAAGTTGAGTTCGTGTTATTCATATTTCATTCAACTCTTAAGTATGAATAACTTTGCCATATGTATAATGCATATATGCTCTTTATTTAATGGAGTGACGGAGTCTCTATCTCACGTAAACTATTTTCGTAGATTTATTACTAATATGTCAAAAAGATAATACTCACCTAAATGCACTAGAAAATTTGTCTACTTAAAGAGTTAAAGTTAAAGAATATATATTTGCTATTTTTATATGGTTTAGGTGAGCCCATTTGGAGTTCATATTTGACTATGATTAGATGATTGACCTTCTTTCAACAAAATGATAAAATACTTACAAAAATGCTAAAACTATTATTATTTTATATTTATTAATTCACATTTTAGTGTCTCTAACCAAATTTTAGGACATTTCCAGCCCAAAAAGAAAATGAAAATGAAAGAAAGCTCTAAAAAACTATAGTCTGAGGACAAATGATTTGCCAAATATGTTTGGTATAAAACTAAAAAGTCACGTGCCTTTAATTTATAATAAGACGATTTTATTTTATTAAGTACCGTTTAAATTTCTTTATTTAATTAAATTTTATTAAATATTAACTTTTATATTATTAAATATTATTTATTGTGTGCCTTATTTTTTATTAGTTAGCAAATATTTATTTGTTTCTAAGACCCTGTAAACATTAAAATCAGCAAACATGTTTATTAAATATTTATTTTGCTTAACAAACAAATATAAATTAAACAAAAGAACGATATTGGTAACAAGTCAATGTTGTACAACATGGCAAATTTGTAAAGCAAACATGTTTATTAAATTGAAAATAATTAAAATCTTCCATTGTAAATTGATGTTTTATTTTTTATTTCAAGATAATACATAAAATATAAGTATATAAATAATTAAATGTTTTATTAACAACTTTATGAGTTATGCATTTCAATAAATAGACCTATAATCCAAGAAATGGTTAGAGGCTCTTTAAAGAAATCACTTTTCCTGTGAAGGGCCCTTTTCTCTTCAACTCTTTATTCCCTCTGTCCCTATCGGAATTGAAACTTTAACATCTAACCCAGTGTTTTTCACATGCCCTCTACTCAATATCCTTTTCATTTTCCCAGTCTTTGTTTTCCGTATTAGTTCCTTTTTGGCGATACATCTCTACTGAATTTCCAGAATTGGCTATCTTTTTCTAGTTCTTCTGCCTCAGTTGTCTTCAATTTCAATTGGGTATGTGCCAATTTTGCTTCTTTTAGTGAAAGTTGATTTCTTTACGCCTGTTTTTCTACTTAATTATTTTATTTATGTGTCTTGGGATGTTTTGAGGTATGGAGGTTTCTGGGTTTTCTTTAATTTATGATTTTTTGTTGGTTTGGTAATTTGTAGATCTTAATTATTGCTTTTATGTTTCAGTTTTGACTAATTTTCTCACTATTCTTGTTCTGCATTTCTTGATTCTGTAGTTGGTTTCGTATAATTCTTGATTCTCTTCGTTTTATACTGTAGTTCTTTATCTTTCTAGTTCATTTTGTAATTTTCTTTATCCACTGTCTTAATTTTCTCACTATTCTTGCACTTGCTCTGCACATCTTGATTTTTGTAGTTGGTTTCTTATAGTTCTTGAATCTTGATTCTCTTCGTTTTATACTGCAGTTCTTTATCTTTCTAGTTAATTTTGTAATTTTTGTTTAAATTCACTGTGTTAATTTGTCTGCTTAAAATATATTTTAGAGACAATGTCACAAGGCTACGCGATTGAGCTTTACTTTGATCCCGCGCTTGAGAATCAGGTTTTGAAGGCCTGGAATGTGTTGGCTCGTCGACAAATCAGTACTCAGCTGATTGAGATTGAATCAAGACCTCACATTACCTTATTTTCAACCCTTTTGGTTGACACTGCTAAACTTGAGAGTGTCCTAAGAAATTTCTCTTCAAAACAAGAACCTTTGTTTTTATCCTTCTCTTCAATCGAGCCTTCCCAATGACAATAACGTCCTTTTTCTCGGCCCTACCCCGTCCTTGTCTCTCCTTCAATTTCATTCACAGTTGTGTGATGCCCTGAAAAAAGAAGGTATTGAGATCGGGGAGGATTATCGTCCAGATAAATGGATTCCTTATTGTGCGGTGGCTGATGAGGTGGCAAAGAGTCGTTTGGCCGAGGCGTTTACGGTTTTACGTGATTTGAAGATGCCGGTTAGTGGATATGCAATGGAGATTTCGTTGGTGGAGTATTCGCCTGTGCGTGAGCTTGTCTCGTTTGCTTTGGGTACACATCATGTTAGTGAGGTTTAAGTAGATGGTATGATCTTTTGTTATAATGTGTTAGGCTCTTTGGATCATTTTTTTTAATATTGAAAAACTGATTGTAGATCGTAAAAATGGTGCTGAAAATATCAAATTGGTATTTGTTAATTGCAGTTGACAGCTATATGAATCTCATCATTTGTGAAATGCCTTGTTTGTATGGGAATTTTTTCGAATTTGCGTTTAGACTTGTTTGAATGAATGCCATGACATGCTTTAAACACACGTAATAGAATTATGCCATCCTTCATGTTTTAGACTTGTTTGAATGATGCGTAATAGATGTGTGGAGTATTATGCAAGAATATGAGTTGTATTTGCAATAATGGGTACTTTGTGATTGAATTGCTTCTGATATACTGAAATTGCTCTGGTTATATTACCGTTCCTATGTTTACTTTAAAATGTGTAGTAGTTTGGTTAGTGTTGTGTATCTTGATGTAATAGATATTGTGTAAGTTCGTAATTTTAAAAACACAACAATAAAAGATATATCTATTTTTATGCCGGCTTGAGCTATTAGATATGGCAAGTAAATGTGCATTTTATGTAGTAAGCTTAGTTCAATATTGGATCATTTTGACCCGAGTGTTGTGATCTTTCTCAGAACTCCATATGTTTTTTCGAAACCTCGTTCTTCAGGAGTGGCTTTAGGATTTTATAAGCATTATGTTCAGGGCCAGGAGAGAATGCTATCAGAATTATGTTCAGGGCTAGCATTATGTTAGTTGAGAAATCGTCTAAGAGGGTATTTCTAGAAGAAATTTATAAGCTCCTACATCTTAAAACCTATATGATGTTTTTAGAGCTTATAAGGTGTTAAGACCTATTTTAGTTGAAGTATTTGGATAAATGTTTTTTGTATATGAAGGGGGAAAATGTAAGACGAATCAAACCTAAAGTCTTTTTTTGTTTTTTGTTTTTGTAATTATCCAAAAACAAAATTACCAAACACTACTAGAGAGGGTATAAGCTATCAAACATGTTATAAGATGTTTTTAAGAGCTCATAAGCTCAGCCAAACACCCTCTTAAACTATTTTTGCTTTGAATGTTGTTTCATCCTGTAACTTTGTAACCATGATTGTGGAGATTGTCTTGGGACCATCTGATACTCTTCTTTTCCTGGAACGTGCTAGATGTGGAGATAGTTTGTCCCTGTTTTTTGTGTGTTTCATTGGATTTCATTTTTCTAGTGTTGATCTTAGTTGCACTGATGAGCCTTTCAATCGAAGTATTTATGTTGACAAGCCCACATTTTGTACAGGGTAAATTACGCTTTGCCTCCTCAAGTATGCACAAAATTTCACTTTGCCTACTAAACTTTTTTTGTAACACATTACCCCCTGGACTTAGTGTTTTTCTTCGCGCCATGTCCCATGTGGAGGTTGTAAAATGTACAAAAAATGTTAAGTTCTGGGTAAAAGGTCTGCAAAAACTCGCATACTTTAGGGGATTTAGTATAATTAACCCTTTTGTATAATATCATTTCTCTGATTGGCTAAAAAGCTATTTGGCTTATTTTGTATTCCACATGACATATGTAAACCAATGTAAAAAACACTATACATATTTGGCTTGAACCATATTCATTTGGTATGTCTTAAGATGTATGTGTGTTCTTAATTGCGACGTCTTGATAGGCTTGACATAATCTTTGTGACATCAAATATTTAAAACATGTTCCCACTTTCCTCCCCTGCATTTTTCCCAATTTCAATTTCATCCCCTTGAATTTTCCTATATTCCCAACTAGACCCACCATGATTCCCAGTCTTCCCTGCTTATGGGAATAGTCCCCATTGCACCCCGTCCGGTGTTCAACGTCCCGTTCTCAAAATTCAAAGTAGAAAACATCCTCAATTGAGTCGAAACTTTCCTGCAAGCCTTCATCTCGACTCCAAATTTTTTGGTTCCACTTTTTTACTCCAATGTATTGGATGAATAGTACGTGTTTCTAAGATAAGTACTTGCCGCATTTATTTTCCGGCATAGCTGTGCTGAACAGCGTCTGCATTTGCATTGTCATTAAGAGCCTGGCGTTAGAAACGAATCTAAAATAAGCCAAACTGCCTAAATTGGTTGACATAAGAATCTTAATGGCTCAAAAATTGATGTTAAATAAGAGTGCAACTTTGTCCCATTCTTTTTCTTATCGGACACTTTCAATTTCCAGTTCAGATAATCACTTCCAACTTTACCGGTTTAGAATACTCAATTCCTCATAGTTTCATAAACTGTACAGTTGTACAGTTTCAGTGTCTCACATAGAACTTACGGTTATGATGGGATGAAAATTGATTTGATGAGTAAATAATAAAATAATTATATGAGATGATTAAAAGTTGAAAATGTGTGAGTGGGTGTATTAGAGTTTAGTTTAAAAATCTGTTACAATTAGTTTTTCTGTTAAAGATACTGTTACATTAGTTTGTTAGTTAGAAGTTGGTTATTTCTACTATTGCTCCTCTCCTATATAAACAGTGTAACAGTCTGGCTCAAAGTGTGTTGAAATGAAAATTATACTCTTCTCATTATATCAGTTTTATCTCAATATTAACATGGTATCACGAGCTTCTCTCCTTGGGTGATCCCTTCCGCTCTGAATTTTTTTTTTCTGCCATGGCTGCTTCTGAAGCTTTTTCGTCTTCAACAATTTCATCTATCATTCTTCCTAGTTCGAGGTCACAAGTTCTTGCTACGACTCGAGCTCACGGATTTGATGGATTCCTTACTGGTACTATTGTTCCTCCGTCTCAATTTTTGACTGAGTCTTCTTCTTCATTACCTCCCCTGTTAATCCGGAATATACCCTGTGGTTATGAAGAGATCAGTTTTTGTTTAGTTGGCTGTTGTCTTCCATTTCTGAATCGATGCTTGGTCACATTACACGATGTACTACTTCAGCTGAAATTTGGTCTGTGCTTGGCAATTTGTTTCATTCTCAGTCTCGTTCTCGTATCATGCATCTTCGTTTGTTGTTACAAACAACTAAGAAGGCTGATTCTACTATTGATGATTATTTGTTGAAAATGAGAGGAATTTCTGATCAATTACAGGCTGCTGGTCAGAATTTGAGTGATGATGATCTTATTCTGTATGTTTTAGGTGGTTTGGGACCGGAGTATGAATCAATGGTTGTGAATTTAACTTCTAGATCTGAACATCTCACTTTTCAAGATGTTCATTTTGCTTTACAGACTCAAGAGATGCGTCTACAGCAGTTAAATTCTTCTTCACCTACAGATGGTTTTCATTCAGCAAATGTTGCCTTCTCTAGTAACAAGCCTGGGAGAGGATCCAATTTTCCTAATCCTGTTTTCTCTTCTGTTCCTCGTGGTAATGGTTCTTTTAGAGGACATGGCAGGGGCAGATTTGGTAGAAGTAATAGGTTTGCCTGTCCGATTTGTGGCAAGACAAATCGCACTGCTTCTAAGTGCTTTAAACGATTTGATATTAGCTTTCATGGCTTGGATTCTTCAGTTTCCTCTCCACAGGCTCACATTGCTTCTACTGTTGTGGCTAACTCTCATAGTGTTGGTTTTAATTCAGGTGTTGCTTATCCAACTGAGAGTCAATGGTTTGTTGATAGTGGGGCTACTAGTCATGTGACTGCAAATCTTCAAAATCTCAGCCTCAATAACGAATATCTTGGATCAGACAAGTTATCAGTGGGTAATGGCTCTCAACTCCCCATATCTCATATTGGTTCTTCCATTGTTCCTAGTCTTAATTCTTCTACATCTCTTCTTCTCAATAATATTCTATATGTACCTTCCATTACCAAAAATCTTCTTAGCATTTCTCAATTTACAAAAGATAATCATGTTCTCATTGAGTTTCGTGATTCTTTTTGTCTTGTTAAGGACAAGCTCAATCACAAAGTGCTGCTGAAGGGCATTCTTAAGGATGGTCTCTATCAAGTCGATTTCTTCAAGTTTCTAAATCCATCTTCTGATTGTAATTCTTCTTCGTTTTCTTCCAGTTGTAATGTTGCTCACTTAGATTCTTCAGTTGTTAATACTTGGCATCAGAGGCTTGGCCATCCCTGTAGTACAGTCCTTTCTAAAGTTCTCACTCACATGCATATTCCTGTTAAAACATTAGACTTTTGTGCTGCTTGTAAGGTTGGTAAATTGCACTCTATTTCATTTCCCTCTGTTACATCACATACTATTTGCCCTTTTCAGCTTATTCATACAGATGTTTGGGGACCATCTTCTGTTCCTTCTCTTGATGGTTACAAGTATTATGTGCACTTTATTGATGACTTTACTAGATTTACTTGGATCTTCCCTTTATATTCCAAAAGTGAAGTTTATTCTATCTTTGTGCAATTTAATACTTATGTTAAAAGGCAGTTTAACACAAATATACTTGCTCTACAATCTGATTGGGGGGGAGAGTATAGACCTATGTTACCTCTTCTCAAGTCTCTTGGCATTGTTTTTAGACATCCTTGTCCTCACACCCATCCTCAAAATGGAAGAGCTGAAAGGAAACATCAACATATTGTTGACATGGGTTTTTCTATGTTAGCTCAAGCTCATCTTCCTATGAAATTTTGGTGGGATTCCTTTGTATCTGTTGTATATATAATTAATAGACTTCCTTCTTCCTCTATAAATAATTCATCTCCTTTTCAGAAATTGTTCAACCTCTCTCCTGACTACTCCTTTCTCAAGGTATTTGGTTGCTCTTGTTATCCCTACTTGAGATCTTACAACAATACAAAAATGCAATTCAGAAGCTCTAGGTGTCTTTTTCTTGGGTACAGTCCATCTCACAAAGGCTATAGATGTATGTCTGATACAGGTCGCATTTATGTTGTCAGGACTATGGCTTTCAATGAAAAAGAGTTTCCATACACTTCCATGTTTCCTTCTTCTAGTAACTCCTCTTCTTTCTCTCCAAGTACTGTCACCAGTTCTCTTCTTGTTCTTCCTCTTCCTGTTACCAGGTTACACTCTCCTCATCAATCTCCCTCTCCTCCTCCTGTTATTCCTCCTTCTCCACCTGCTGTCAATTCCCCTTCTCCTCCTCCTATTACTCTTCCTCCTCCTCCTACTAATACTCATACCATGCAAACCAGGTCTAAAAGTGGTATATCCAAACCAAAAGCCTTACCTGCCTCTCTCTCCTCTTGTTCTTCTCAGGAGCCTTCTACCATTTCTGATGCCTTGTCTCATCCAAGATGGAAAGAGGCTATGGATGATGAATTTGCTGCACTGATTAGGAATCACACTTGGGAACTTGTTCCTTATGATGCTAATATGAATGTGTTGCAGCACAAGTGGGTGTTTAGAGTTAAACACAAGCCTGATGGGAGTATTGATAGATATAAGGCTAGATTGGTAGCCAAGGGGTTTCAACAGTAAGCAGGGGTGGGGACTATTTTGAAACTTTTAGCCCAGTTGTTAAGCCTATTACTGTCAGAATTATGTTCTCTCTTGCCATTTCTAGAGGTTGGATTATTCAGCAGGTGGACATCAACAATGACTTTTTAAATGGTGATCTCAAACAGCTTGTTTATATGACTCAGCCTGAGGGCTATGTTGATCCTGCTAAGCCCACTCATGTCTGCAAACTTGTGAAAGCTCTTTATGGCCTCAAACAGGCTCCTAGAGCCTGGTTTGAAAAACTCAAAAGTTTCATACAGCAACTTGGTTTTTCTGATTCCACTTCTGACAGCTTCCTCTTTTATCTTCAGTCCAATCACAAGCTCCATCTCATCTTGGTATATGTTGATGATATTCTCATCACAGGTGATGATCCTTCCTTTGTTAGTCTTATTATCACATAGCTTCAGCAGTCCTTTTCTCTCAAGCATCTTGGTGAAGTTGGTTATTTTTTGGGCATTGAAGTTCACAAGCTTCCTCAGAGTGGTGGATTCTTACTGAATCAACCAAAGTATATCACTGATTTGTTAATGAAGGCAAAAATGTTTGATTGCAATGGTTGTCCTACTCCCTCTTGCCCCAGTCAAAAGCTGTCTCTGCATGATAGTCCTCCATTTTCTTCTCCTACCTTATACAGAAGTATTGTTGGGGCCCTTCAATATCTTACCTTAACAAGACCTGATATCTCATTCTCTGTCAATAAACTAAGTCAGTTTCTCCACTCTCCTACTACAAACCACTGGGATGCTTGCAAAAGGGTTCTAAGGTATTTAAAATGTTTTCTTCATGTTGGTATCTGTTTCAAAGCTTCTTCCAGGATGAATCTTGAAGGGTATGCTGATGCTGATTGGGCTAGCTGTTTAGATGATAGAAGGAGTACTTCTGGTTATTGTATTTTTCATGGTGCCAATTTAATTGCCTGGTCATCCAAGAAACAACAAGTTGCGGCTAAAAGTAGTACTGAATCAGAGTACAAATGTTTGGTTGCTGCTGCTACAGAGCTCATTTGGACTAGGTCCTTATTTGCTGAACTTGGTTTGAAAGTTGAAAGTCCTTCCATTCTGTGGTGTGATAATTATGGGGCTGTTGCTCTGGCCTCCAATCCTGTTTTCCACTCTAGAACCAAGCACATAGAGGTTGACATCCATTTTGTTAGGGAGAAGGTTCAATCTCATGAAATTGATGTCAGGCCAGTTCCCTCTGATTCTCAGGTTGCTGATGCTCTTACCAAGCCCTTACCTGCTGCTCGGTTTCATTCCTTATGTCCTCAGTTATGTTTGGCTGTTGCAACCCCTGGCTAGGCTTGATGGGAGTGTATTAGAGTTTAGTTTAAAAATCTATTACAATTAGTTTTTCTGTTAAAGTTACTGTTACATTAGTTTGTTAGTTAGAAGTTGGTTATTTCTACTATTGCTCCTCTCCTATATAAACAGTGTAACAGCCTGGCTCAAAGTGTGTTGAAATGAAAATTATACTCTTCTCATTATATCACTTTTATCTCAATATTAACAGGGTGAATAGTGGAAGTGAAAATTATGTAATAACAATTGGTGATTAGATATATTTTTTCTGAAAGAAATGAGTCAATAAATAGAAAAAAAGGGAAAGTGGGTGAGTAATGTATTTTCTGAAACTTTTGGGTTTAACAAATTCCTCTAGCTGAACGAAAATAGAAAATTTTGTGCACGATTGGATATGTTTTCAATTGTTTTTTTTTTCTAGATAATAGTGGTGAAAGAAATTTTGAAGGAAAAAACATGGATTTTGAGCGTGATTGGACATGAAAAGAAAAAATAATGATGAGTGAATAATGGAGTTTGTGGGAGAATGTGCAATAATGATTAGTTTTTTTGAAAAAATGGGTAGATGTAATGGGAGAAGTGAAAGTGATGGAATAATGAGGGTGTGAATAGATAGGCTTTCATTTGGAAAAATTTGTAGTGGTAAAAAAAATTTGGAAGAAAAAAAATGAATTTTGAGGGTGTGATTGCATATGAGATGAAAAAGTAATAATGAAAGTTGATTTGATTTAAAAATAGTAAAATTATGATTGAATATGATTGGTAGTTAAGGCTTCTCCAACCATGCGTTATCTCAAATGAAAGCACCGAAATGAAGCAAAATTCTTAAGTCCAACCCATCTTTATTTCTGCGTCAAATTAGCGCCTTCACCAGTGTTTCCCAGTTTGGCGCTGCAGTACATCATGCTATCCCTATTCTTTTTTTTTTTTTTTTTTTTGTTTTATAATTAGATTTAAGATTTTTTGTTATGTTTAAATTGTAATAAAAGTTCTATCTTTATCCGGATTGTTTATTCAAATAGATTATTTATTATTATTATTATTATTTTACATATATACATAACTCTTTTTAATAAATTTTAATAATTTAAATATATTCTTTGTATTAGTATAAATGGTCTATAAAAAGTTACAAAGATTAGAAATAAGATAATTGAAATAATTTTTTTATATACTTTAATATTATGCTTTTACGTCTACTAAAATGTTTTTGTTGTTATTTATTTAAAAAATTTATGCATATTAATTAATTTATTACTATTTGCATTATATTAAAATATGTTATTTATTTTATTAAATAAAAATACAATTTGCTATGTATTTATATGAATTGTTAATAGATATTTTATGAAATAAAATAGTTATTGTAATTGAAAAGTAAGGAATATTCAGAGAATATTCTTTTAGTGTAAAATCTGAGTAGATGGATTGGAATTTTGAGGTGGATTTGAAGTTTCGTGCAAAAAATACATTACTGCAAATGATGTACTAAAATAAAATTTATGGCTAGAGATGGGATTAGAAATGTGTGAGTGAGTGAATAGTGAAATTTGTGGGAAAATTATAATAATAATTAGTTTTTTATAAAAGAAAATGTGTAAATGTGATTGGTAAGAGAAAAAATTAGAAAAAGTGAAACTGAAAAAATATTATATTTTTTGAAAATATTCATAAACAATTGTAAGTTTTGTTAAAATAATTTCTCCGAAACGAAAATGAAAATCCCGTAGCCTGAATTTTCTTAAATTTTTCACAAACAATTACATGTTGGGCTAAGGAAATTCTCTGGCAAAACGATAGTGAAAATGCTTTCGCATCCAGTTAAGCTCTAAGATTCTCATAGTCGCACAAACCTACTTATTATTTGGCAGACATGGAAAGTGCATCTTTTTTCTTGCCCTTCTACAATCACATTCTTGTCTTTTCTTTTTTTCTTTTCTCGGTAAACTCTTGATATATGTTCAATGGATTTTTTTTTTTTTCTCCCGTTGTGTGCGTGTGTGTAATTGCATAATCTGCAGCTGGGACAAATTGTATTTGAATGAAGGCATTTTGCAGGCTCCCATGTTTCACCTATTTGTGGTTAACTTTCAAACAACATGTGTGTCACATCTAACTTCACATGCTTTGAATGATGTGAAAGTTGATGTTTCTTCCATGTCTGTACTTTCAATATCCCAAATAGTTCCATTATTACCCTAACTACAGCCTCTTGTTTGTTGTGTCTGAGTTTCCAACTTGTATCTTGTGGCCCATTACTGGCCCATTGCTGCCTTGTTAATTTAATGGTAACTGGACTTGGATGTTTACCCTATACCTACCTGTCTATATAATTCAAGATAACTCAAGGCCCAGCATGCCGGATATGGATATCCACAAAAACCTTATTTTTGTATGCTCGACAATTTAAGGTATAAGTACATATTATTTCCTTAATTCTTATAACTTAATAGATTACTAATTTGAAAAGTTTTACCTTTTCTGTGTGCTTCCACTTTAGTGGTGGCAATTCGGGTCACCGGTCGTGTTTAATTTTGGGTCAATTTTGGATATTATGTTCAAAATACATCAAAAATTAAGAAAAATATAAGATAATTATGTTTTAAGACAAATTGGTAACATCGTGTTTGATCGTGTCAGATTCGTGTTAGTCAAGTTCGTGTTTCTCTTAGAATCTTAGGTCGATTTAGTCCGTGTTATTGTATCGTATCAGGGATTGCCATCCTTACTCCATTTGTTGAGCTTGTGGCATAAATATTTGGCCGAATAATCTAAAAGATGATTACGGTAAAAGTTGGCTACCCTGCCCAAACCGATAAATGGTGTTACAATGTGATTCAATTTTAATTTGGGGACAAAAGTGCGCCTGGGATTAGGTATGTCAAGCTTGGTATTTGAATTTCGAGAGGCATGAGAAAACAACACATGTTAGGGTAATATGAGTGATCCCCAGCTAAAACCGTCTGGTTTTTAAGTCAGCTCAGATTGTGAGTGAGGTGAATGCGTGATAATGAGTTACCTTATAAAAGTTGAGCACATAGTTATATAAACTAGTTGTTTCACATAGGTCGTACAACCCACGTATCGTTATATTGTAGGTTCAAAAGTCACATTACCTTGAACATCAGAGGTTGGGAGTTCAGGTCGGGTCCCAGATAAAAAAGGCGCTAATCTCTAAGAATTTTAGGCTTTTTAAGATTTTTGTGAGGCTGGATTGCAATTTCAAGACTTTATACATCAGGTTTGGTCTCGCCAAGATAATGTTTGTTATACCTGGTCAGACATGTACAAACCAAGTAAAGAAAAGGCCAAGTGACAAAAGCCCGACCTGAGGATTCATCCACCAGAATACCAACCCAAACGACCTGAACCCAAAATGGCCAGCAATCTGGGCACCCGACCAGAGCAGGTGGTCGAATTACTCAAACAAAGGGAAAAATAGAGCAAGTTTTCTCGCATTTAATGCTTGTCAACCATTAATGTCTGTCATTATTTAATGCCCATCAAGTCTCTCTCAAATCACCAGCCTGACACCCTTTCCTGGTCTTGTAGATGCTACTCCTAAAGGAATACACTAGGTGTAGTATCTACTGTAGATCTATATACAATACACGTCGAACTATGTGATTGTATGTGATTTTTTACATATGTATAATAAATCTAGGGTTGTTATGTACCTGGAATACTCCTCCAAGTGTAGCATGGAATAAACTCCTTTCTCTTAGGATCGGGAGATTGGTTGGACAACCCATATAAGTAATCATCCAACCTATATTTAGGGAGATAGAATGTATAGGATATTGTTTCCTATAATCCTCATTAATAATGACAAACATAGGATTGGCAAATTATTTTGTATTCAAAGCAATTACGAGCATTTAAAACTCCAACCTAATTGAATACAAATACGACTAATTCAGGCCTTATCCGGCATATCTTTTGTATTATCTCACTGTATACATGATTCCCATCACATATCAACTGCTCATAACAAGGTCTGTTTAATTGATTGATACGTGGATTCTCCGGCATCAAATAATGTTACACTTTTGTTGACATTTATTGTGAGCACAATCTTTTGCTCGGTGGGCCATGGCGTTCATGGAATCGTGGCCACTTCATGCATAATTATCCCTAAGTACACACTGTTTGTGCTGCCAAAAGTTTTAGACGCCTCTAATAATCATTATGATTTTTCGCCGTAAGCGCTTGATCCTAACAAGTATAATCCACTAATTTGTTTGGAATTTAATAAAGTTTGAAGCACCTGCATGTGGAGCATATGCTGTTGTTATGAGATGCTGCTTTCTCTAATTAACACAGCAACGTGGTTATTAATTGATGTGTACTTTGCAAGGATATACTGTCTGATTACAATAACATAATTAATGGCAAAGGTTGAAATGTTATGTATATAAAAATGTTATATAGTATTTGAAATAATGTTTGATTAGATGATGTGGTGAAATTATGTGTACAGCCAAGAACAGGGTAGCTTATCACATGGGAGTTTGTAAATTGGACACTATGCATGGTCACATGTGGGCCTGCATATCTGCCAAGAAAAAATGTTAGGCTTGTGGGCTCTGATGGGTGAGGTTCCTGGTGCATTGCTTGGTGGATGGGGTGCACCATCTTAGCCTCCATAACTATGGGCGTCTTTATCTTTATCTTTTTTTTAAAAAAACAATAAATAAACACTACAAGAAAATTTCAGTTTACCGACAGAATTTACCGACATAAATAATTTTATCACTAAATTACAGTTACCTACAAAATATCTGCAGAATAAAAAATATTATTGTTCCCCAAATTATACCGACAAATTACTGACAATATATTTTTAAATTACCGACAGAAATACTGTTGGTATTTACCTACCAACAATTTTATATTCTGTAGGTAAAATATTTACCTACAATGATTTTACCTACAACGATTTTACCTATACTTTACAGTTTCCTTAATACTTATCTACATAATTTTCTGTAGGTAAACTGATTTTTTCTTGTAGTGAAATAAATAAATTGCTTCTCAAGTATATTCATGTTTTTACTAGCAGGATCCTCTATTCCAAATGGTGTTTCATCACTTATTCCAAATGGTGTTTCATCACCTATTCCAAGTGGGTTGGGCCGAATAGAAAACTCAAACAAAAGTCATATACTCTTAACATTTTTTTTTATAAAATTTCTTAATATTATTAGTTTTTAAAACAAAAGAGAGGGGAGGGAGGTTCGGGTCCAATATGCCCCCTAGTTATGCATGCCATTATATACAATAATGTCATTAGACCATCTCTAGCACAACACTAGAATGAAGTTGGGCGCTATTCTTTCCCCTCCAACACTGTGTTACTTTGATGCGTCAAATTGGAGTTGCTACAGTGCAGCGCCATTTGTGGCGTTGTACTGTAGCAACACTACTTTTTCTCTTTAATTTTTTTTCCTTTAATTTTTATATGTTTTTCTTAAATTTAAATATTGTTATTAATTTCATATTTCAATTATCTAATAGAAATAATACTAAAAGTAAATCAATTATTTTTGATTTGTTTTAAAAAAAATAATATAATGTGTAATTTGAATAATATTATGAGATTTAAAATACTACACACAAAATTATAAATCTTACATAAAATCATTAAATTTTACATATTTTTTTGAATTTGATTAATTTTGAAAATAAAAAAATAATAAATATTATATTAAATAAAAGTACATATGTAATATGTTATCAATTAAAAAGTAGAAAAAAAATCAATATTAAATAAATAAAATAAATAATCTTATGAAATATTCCTTTTTAGTGTATAAAGTAAAGTAAACTGTTGGAGATATAATGTAGGTTCTGCACTAAAGTGGTGCAGATTCTGCACTACACACTACAGAAAAAATTGTGTTTAATGACGCTAAAATTTTCACTTTGTGACGCTGATTAGCGTCACAAAGTATATTACCTAGCTTTTGAAAGCGTCATGAATTGCGTTGTTAAATTTAATGTCACAAAAATATCCGTGACGCAAGATCTATGTGTAGGTAAATCACATTTCCTGACGTTTTTATCAAATGCGTTATTATGTAGTGACGCTATTTTCTGTCACAATTAATAAAGATTTAATACATTTTAAATAAAATTTTGCTTATGCTAAAAGCGTTGTTAAATTTTGGGACGCTATTAAGCGTCTTTAAAGTCGCGACGCTTTTGAAAATTAGTGTCATTAAAATTGTGATGAATTTTACATTTCTAACTTTTATAAAATTTATTAAAGATCAATTATTTATTTATTTTAAAAAAATTAAACTTAATATTTCATTTTTGACTCATTTTGAATATATTTGTCGTCAGTCAATTATGATGGAATTTTTGGTTGAGAAATTGGGTGTTGACCCGATTTTGACCAAATATTTAAGTGGTTTTCATTAGTGAAAAATAGAATTAAATTATTTGTTAAATTCTACTAAGTGAGTAAATGAGATTGGCATTTGGAATTTCTCAAAACCAATTCCGGGTGAATGAGAAATTAATGTTAGAAGTTAGCCACTTAAAACTAGAAAATGGTATGGAAAATGAAAAATGTGGGGGAGAAATGCTTTATCACATAGAGTAGAAAGCCAAAGTTTGTTCAATTTATAAATCCTAAGTTGGGCATTGGGTTTGGGCCCTTGGGGCACCAAAGTTTTTAAAGGGGTGATGACCTACATGCTTGTGGGTTTGGTTTAAAACACACACGTGCGCGCCGCGGTCGCCGGCCGGCTCGACCCGGCCCGACCTGGGTCGTGGGCCTGGGCTTGTGCTTCAAGGCCCTTATACTCTTTGGACCAAATTTATTTAAAATCCTTTAAAATTAATTATTAATTAAGTATTTCCAACTGGAGGTGCGCGGGCGTGCACCGCGGAACAGTGAGCGAAACTGATCGTGCGCACAGGTGGGCGCAGACGCGCACGTCTGAACTGATGCACCTGTTCGAGCAACCAGGTGCATTTTTTGGCTGTAGACATGTCTTTTCAATCCAAAATACATATCCTTTCCATCGGGCACCTTGATGCCTATAAATATAAGGTCCTTACAGATGAAACCCGATACGAAAATTTAAGCCTAAATATTGAGTCATTGCATCAGCATATTGATATATTTTCCTTCAAAGCTTGAAAGCCTTATACACTTAAGTTCACTGTAGTTTCGACTTTTGCAAGTGCTCTCATTAAAATGTTGACACTTATTAAAAACCGTCACAAAGTAAAAAATTGAAATATCTATCCCACATCGAAAGATTAAAGTGTTGAGAATGACTTTGAGAGTTAATAAATGGAGACCATGTGGTGTATAATTTGTAGTTTGGGTGATTTACTGTTTATAAGAAATGGCTAGAGTATTTGGAAAATTAGGCTAAGTCGGGGCCCTGTATTTATTACAGTCTCCGCAAGACACAAACAATAAAAGTGTAAGTACATTTTAAAAATGTGGCAACAAATAAAAAAATGTGTAAGTAAAATAGAAAGTGTCATTAATTTTATGACGCTTTTTAATAAGTGTCGTCATTTTAATGACACAAACAATAAAAGTGTAATTAAATTTTAAAAATTTGGCGACAAATGAAAAAATGTGTAAGTAAATTAGAAAGTGTGATCAATTTTATGATGCTTTTTAACTAAGTGTTGTCATTTTAAGGACACGATAAAAAAAAGTAAGTAAATTCTATAATTATCATGACACTTATAAAAAAAATGGTAATTTTATTAAGCTAATAACACTTCAATAAAACTGTCATTAAATTGACTAAAAATTGAAAAATTTTAATGCAAATTTTATGCTGTACATGCAATTCTAAATGCAATGCGAAATGCAACAATACGAAATTACGCATTCTTGACAACACCCCCAAACTTAAAATATGTTTCATCCCGAACATATGAGGAAATTATCAAAAGAAAGAGGAATGCATAAAGAGTACTTACCTAGATAGTTGACACGGTCCATGTGCATTTCACACGATCGGGCTATGTAGCCCTGGTCGTGGCCTCTATTTTGCTGCTGTCTCCAGCCACACGGTCGTGTGTAGCTCACACGGCCTGCCCGTGCGGCTGGTCTATGTGGGTCGCACAGCCCGTGTGGAATTCCACACGGTCGTGTGAAGTTTTTTTTTAACCCTTGGATTTGTCGTGGCGCCTCTTGGGTTGCCTCCCACAAAGCGCTAAATTTTTACGTCTTCTGCCAGACGTCAGATTTCTAACATCACTGTTGCTGAACTGTGTCGGTTGAAATCCTTGAGCCCTTATACTCTGTACCATCCATCAGACAAATGGCGTTGTACTGTTTTCTCGGATGAAGTTCAGTATCGCTTGGGAGTTTACCCTTTTGATGTTGGCCTCCCACTGCAGTAGCGATTTGGGCTACTTGTGTCTCCAAAGATTTCAGTCTCGCATTCAACAAAAACAATGTTCAAATTAAAGCAATTAAAAAATTATTATTTACAAGAGAAGGAAAAAATCAAAAATAAAAAATTACAAAAATAAAAAAAATAAAATAAAAAATTTTAAAAAATAAAAAAAAAATAAATAGAAAAAAATATTATAAAAAAAACAAAAAATCGAAAGAATAAAGAAAAATAAAAAAAATATTTATAAAAAGCTTCAATTAAGATTGAACTACTTATTACTATATCTAAGTAGAATCTTTCAATACTCGGCAACGGCGCCAAAAACTTGTTCACCAAAAATATTTGGATCTTACAACTGCAAGTGTACAGTGTAGTTTATAGGATAATGACAAGCAAGGTCGTATTCCTCAGTGATTGACTACGAAACACGTGGGATATAATAACATCGCATTCTAATTTTATTGAAGCGACCGAATCTCAAATTTAGAAAAATCAAAAATTAAAAAGAAAAAGAAATAAAATTTCGAACCCCACAAGTATTTTCAACAACTACGTAAGCAACCTTAGGCACATAATCTCAACATTAGAAATGTTAAACGGGTTGGCCCTAGCCCTATAGGGCCAGCCCTAGCGGGCTTTGGGCTAAACGGTCTTCGGGCTAAACGGGCCGGTGTTAAACAGGCTGGCAATATTGGAACCTAACTCTAACCCTAGCGGGCTTCGGGTTAAACGGGCCACTATCGGGCTATAGTAAAAAACTAAAAATTATATATTTAA